>CM074302.1:10248036-10618036 GCA_037194245.1 Opsariichthys bidens | reverse complement strand
TCTATCTATCTGTGTATCTACTCTTCTGTTTGTCTGTCTACCTGTGTCTGTCTCAGTTTTTACATTTTCATCTATCTATCTATCTATCTATCTATCTATCTATCTATCTATCTATCTATCTATCTATCTATCTATCTATCTATCTATCTATCTATCTATCTATCTATCTATCTATCTATCTGTGTATCTACTCTTCTGTTTGTCTGTCTACCTGTGTCTGTCTCAGTTTTTACATTTTCATCTATCTATCTATCTATCTATCTATCTATCTATCTATCTATCTATCTATCTATCTATCTATCTATCTATCTATCTATCTATCTATCTATCTATCTATCTATCTATCTATCTATCTATCTGTCTGTCTGTCTGTCTGTCTGTCTGTCACTTTATATATTCATCTGTCTGTCTCTTTTGGGTTACATGTGGAAATGGGACCGTGGGAAGTGTATGGCTCTTTGCGGTGTGTTTACAAATGCTTTGTGCTCCAAAGACTCGTTGTATTGAGAGTTCATGACTTGACCTTCATTTTCACTAGCCGCTGTGCTGTGTAATCTTCTTCATTATTTAAACTTTTTCCTCTGTAACCCCAAGAGACCACTCAAATACCCGTTTGTGACCTTATTTCTGATATTGTTGTATAATTATCGTTGTCAATCTGTTCTGACCAATCTGCCTATAGGATTGTTTTGTCTCTTTTCACTTTTTTCTTTTCTTCCAGTATTTAATATTCTTGGTTGCTTTTCAAATTTTAACAGTGGCCTACTTTATGGCATACATTGTGTGTTTTCTCGTTTGTGTTGTATGAAGAGTCCTCACACGCTTAGCATGCAGAAATGTAAAGGCAGCAGAGAAGCTTAAAGCCTTCAAGCAACACTGTTAGGAGAAGACCCAAGAGAAAGACTAGGCAGAAGCTCCATGCCTTCTGAAGTCTACTTTCAGGCATTAAATTTACAAAAGAGAGGGAGATAAAGAAAGGAAGAGAGAGCTGCCTACCACAGCAGAGCAGAGCCGCCATTTGCACAGAATTAGGTCAACACTTTCTCCTCCACTCCTTCCCCTCCCTCCCGCTCTCTCTCTCTCTCTCTCTCTCTCTCTCTCTCTCCCGCTTCTCATTTCTTCTCCTCAGCCACCCGATTATAAATTCTCTTTCACATCATAAGAGCAGCTGGCAGTGGAGTGGGAGAGAGAACAGCAGAATACAACCCCTCAAGTCTGTCTCCCTCACATGTGAGCTGCTAGTGTCTTTAATGCATGGAGGAGAGAGTCAATCACAAACTGCCACTCGCCATCAGCACAGTAGGCACAAATGCAGGTGCATGCTGGGGAAAAAAGAAACTCAGGTTAAATTTAAAAAAGAACATAATTAATATGGTTTTTAGACATTCTGAAGAAAACGTGAGTGACGTTAGCCAGTGTAAAACCCATTGCCACTACGCTATGGTTGCCAGGGCTTTACTATGTCAGTGCTGAGATGTTTTGGTTGGTTGTTAGGTGGTTACTTACTATTCAGTTGCTGTTTTGTCAACCTTCTTGGCAAATCGCTGAGTTCTGCCAACATCTCGTTGGGACAGCATTTGTTACATTGGCCTGTTATCTTCTCAAATGTGTTGGTTCCTTTTTGTTACATTTGCAAAAACTTGAACAATACATCAACCTTACAAAGACTCTTTTCACCAAAAGAGTATCTAACGCCTGAGGCTCGTGGAAATATTTCCTGTAAACCCGGCACATAAAAATACTCAAATATACTACACTTCCAGCCTGCATTGGAGCTTTGAGAGCGCTGAAACCTTTAAACAAGGGAATCATGGGAGAGGGAGTTGAGTGAATAAAGAGGCCTGTGCTGATCATTAGAGTATAAGATGGCGCTGTGTCTGAGAGGCATGTATGATTTATGAGAGCTGGCACAGCTGAGTGCAGTCTTGGGCGATCTGTCATCTCAGTCCCTCTGTTTTCTTCTCTTCTCTTCCCCCCTTCTCCTTCTCACTGTCTTCCTGCCACACAGGAGAGATGGACTGAAACACCAGGTTAAAACAGTGTTTAGAAAAGGTCAGCCACTGGGACAAACACTCAAACACTGGAACTCAACACTGAGTACACAGAATTGTATTAAAATAGATGTTTACATGCATCTTCTGTTGACCATGGCAGCAGTAATTCACCAAATGATGATCAAATGATGGAGAAGAGCATTACAACCAGGCATCTATCCAGACGCAATGTGCAGCCAAGCGCACTTTCTGAATTTTAAAGAGCTGATTCAGGTGCCTGGATCACAGTCCCAATGTAGTACGCCAGATTGTGCTTGTCTGCTCCATTCTAGCTTTCAGAATCGCCCACAACATGAGAATTGCACCTTGCAGAATGCTTTTAGTGGTTTTTGTCAGCATGCTTATGCTGTTACAAGATTTGCATAATTCTGTTTTTGAATTTGGAGCTAAAATAAGACCATACTCAACCCCCTTTTCTGTCTATTACACTGAATATTTTGTTGCGATATGCATCAAAAGGTTATAATCAGTTATAAAGATGTGGCATTCAGTCTTTTATTCATCCGTCTTTATTTATCACACATCTCATCAGGCCTTTGTATCACACATCACAGCGTGAGTTCTTCTTGACTATAGGACAGAGAAAGACAGAAAGAGACAGAGAAAGGGTGAGGTGCAAGGTGAGAGAGAAAACGGAAACTATGGCTTCCCATCCTTTATCTGTGTAATAATCTTGTGACTATTACACATATCCACTGTTTTATTTGACATAAAATGTGTGATTGCACATGATTGCAAACTATATTTTTATTGAAATTGCTGCTTATCTGAGCATAACAGGCCAGCGTGATCCTGGTGTATTCTGTGTGGTTGCCAAGGTGTTTCTGTGTGGTTTCTACGTTATTTGAAGTGATATGTGCTAGCTTAGAGTGTCCTGGGTGGTTTCTAGGGCATTAGATGGCGGTTGGTAAGGTGTTATGTATAGTTGGGTCATTCTGTGTGGTGTTTACAATGCCATCTAGAATGGCTGCTAGATGTTTACTAGGATGTTGTGGGAGGTTTTATGGGCATCGTTAAGCGTGTTCAGAGTGATTGGTAGGGTGTTGCTAGGGTGTTTCTGTGTGGTTTCTAAGGTTTGGATTGCTGTGTGTTTGCTAGAGTTTTGTAGTTACTAGGACATTGGTAGGTGGCTAGGATGTTGAGGGTGGTTTTAGGGGATCGTGCATGGTTGCTAAGGCTATAGAGCCCAGCCCTTACTATTTATGGTATTCTAATGTCTCTGGTCCTACAACTGTATTTACTTTAACTTACCTTATGATCTGCCATGCAAACTCTGATCATTAAAGGAAAAGTTCACCCAAAAAAAAGGTGTGTTTGACTTTCTTCTTTCAGCCGCACAATCAGAGTTATATTAATTTCATGGCTCTTCCCAGTTTCGTAATGAAATTGAATAGTGCCCAAGTTTTTGAAGCACCAAAAAGCGGATCCATCCGTCATAAAAGTAATCCATATGACTCCAGTGGGTTAATAAATGCCTTCTGAATTGAAGCAATAGGGTTTTGTGAGAAAAATATCCATATTTAAAACTTTATAAACTATAATCACTGGCTTCCGGCAATGGACGTGTTCATGAGATAGTCGAGTTTTGGTGGACGGATGAACTCTGACCTGACGTATGATATAAGCATAGGATCGAGCAAAACAAAATGCCAGTCACAAATTAGAAGTCACCTAAGAAATGTGTTTTTGGTTGTGAGGGAAAGATAACATTGTTCAGCTTCCCAAAGAACCCTGTAAAACCGAACAGTGAAATTAATGAAATGAGTTTTTTTCACTCAAATAATAATAAAAGTTCATTGTAATTAATTGAAAAAAGTTGTGTGAACTCAAATTTTCAAATTTTGTGGTAAGCTGAACTTAATATGATTGAGTTGAGTTGCAACAGATTTCTAATTCCCAACATGTTTCGCGTCAGACTGTATAAATAAATATTGAAATTAAGTGTTATTTTGTGTGTTTTTACACAAGATTAACATAAGGAGACATAAGTTAGTATCTGTTTTTTATAAATCTGAGAAAACTAAAGACTCTTAGGAAATATGAAGGATGCAAAACTACTCTAGGTACTCAAGAAACCTGAATGTTTTGAATGGCAGAAACTGGGTGTGTTATGTCCACATTAATATAACTCCGATTGTGTTCGGCTGAAACATATACACCTATGATGGCTTGAGGGTGAGTAAATATAATTAAAATTTTTGAGTGAACTATACCTTTAAAAAAAATAGCACACCTTTCCTCAATAAACCACAAAATTTGAGGTATCATTCATGTCTGTAGCACAAATAGTGGAGGAAAGGTATGAGCAATAGCAATAAGGATTTTTTTTCCTGAGCCAGCAGTACTAGTAACTAATACTGGCTCTGCTCTTATTTTCTTTGGCACTGAGGCAGAGTCTCACCTGGCCATTTCATCTTAAACATCCTGTTCACTGGGGATTTCTGTGAGGAAATGTTTGGAGTAGTGAGGTGGAAATGTGGGACATGGGAAGCATTCCAGTTAAAAATGAACGCCTACTCAGCCCACGCTGTTTTCAGATGCTAACGCTGATGCTAATGTAGGTCAGAGCTGTCCATTCTTGCTCCTTAGAGGCTAGTGTGTAGATTTAGTAGCTAACTGTATATTAGCATAGGTCTACCGCCATGAGGTTTATTAATGGAGGAAATCACCATTTACTGTTGTACATTCTCAAAATACTTTTGTATGTTCAATGGTAAAATGATCATTACATTATATATATATATATATATATATATATATATATATATATATATATATATATATATATATATATATATATATATGTGTATATATATAAAGGAATAATGCATTTTAAAAACGTTGTTGACAGCATCTGTGACCTGCCACAGAAAATAATTTAAAATCACAACTGCATCAACAATTTGACAATTTGTTTTTGTTTGTTTTTAATGTGGCACTATTCCACAGATGCTGTCTGTGGAGCTTAACTTGCAATGAACCTGAAATATTCTGGAAAATAATTGATGGCTATTTCCTCAATTTGTGGCCCTTTCATGTTCCAGAAGATGATTATTAATACTTACATATTTCAACATATTTGTTTTAATTATATGAAGACCTATTAAAACTGACAGGGAGTTCTTTTTTTTCTTTCTTTCTTTCTTTTTTTTTTTTTTTTTACCATGTCATTTATATTTAAAACTTTTCAAATCCATTTTTATGTACTCTTATGTATAGATTTTGTTTTTGTTGTCTCAGACACAGTCTTTCTCAGTCTTTCTATATGAACATCCATCATAAAAATATGAATTATTATTTTGAAAATGATGAATAATCTAAACTAACACTGAAATAAACATAGACCATTTTAATATTAATTGTCGGAAAAAACTATTTTGCCCCACCTAAGCAATAACATATCAGCGAAGAGCATAATTGAGATAGAAATATCAGAGATGTAAGAGAAATATTAAGACTCATATCTTTTATAAACAGATTTTTTTGTGTGTCATTTCCAATCTATATCAATCTAATCAATAAATCAATACGTAATTTGGTTATATTATTTATAGCTAAAATATTAATTGTGAAATTAGCTGGGATTGGACTATATATATATATATATAGACTGTCATTTCCATCCCAGAATGAAAATGACACTGGTCCGAAAATTATATATTTTTCATGATTTGTTTCATAAACAATGAAAAACAAAACATTGACATTGATACACAGGGTCAAAAGTGTTGATTGTTTAAGAAACATGTAAATATTTTTGATTTCCTCATGCCAAAGATCCATTTTGTGAAGTTAAAACCAGTAGGCACTAGTAGACTGCTTTAAAGGTGAGATGTGTTCCAGTAGGGGGTGCGTGAAGCAGTCTTGCCCCCAGCAGCTCTGCCGTCTTTGGTTGCTCAGCATTTATTAGCTGGACCCTCTCTGATTGGCCGACATATCAATGGGTGATAAGCATTTACTGACTTGACAGTTCCTGATTGGGTGAGCTCAGCCGTGTCTGGGCTTTCCCATTGTATCTCAGACAGTGGGGTATACGTCAGTGTTGCAGGCATATTGGGCTGGTGGCATTTAACAGCCAAAACCCCTCGCTGATCAGTGATGGGAAGATAATTCAATAGAGGAACAAGGAATTTATTCATTTTCCACCATGTAATTTTTGTGGTATTAAATGTTTCTCTACCTAACAAACACGTTCCTGTTTATCTCGAAAAACAGACACCCAAAATGTGTGTGCGCTAGTATGTCTGCAACACCCAAACCTCGATCCCAGCTGTCGGCTTGTTACCCAACCCCTACCCCCACTCGCCATCCCTCTCACACACACACACACACACACACACACACTTACCCCTCCTATTGTTCCTATTGAACACAGGGACCAGTGTTATTGACTCAGCACACACACTGACCACTGCCTGGCCTCGCTTCAATACTACCATCAACAACACACCCCACTAACACTGTCCGCCATTCCCCTCTTCCCTCTCTCCCCACACACACACACACCCCACCACCAACTGGCACATGGAGGGGGAGGGACGGATGCCCAAGGGTGAGAGTACTGAGTGAAAAGGAGAGCGGAGATATCAAGGACAAAATAGAGTGAGCGTTTGGTATTGCCAGGCATCCGAATAATAGCGGATTGTCGGTCAGACGAGTAAATAGCCTATATAACCGTCTGCCAAATGAGATGATGACTGTGAGATAAGAAGACGGAGGAGAAGTGATGAGATTTCGATGAGACAGAGGGAGAGAAAGTGAGCGGGAGAGGAACAGTGTGTAAGCGGTGACTGGACTGAGTGATTAGTCTGTGCTGGTTGAAGGGGCTCTAATGGCCGCTCTGTGAGCGGGGGATCGTGACTAATGAGAAGTCAGACAAAGCCCCCCACATGTCTCCCATGGACACCACCCCACCACAGAGACACACCGCTGAGCGAGAGGGAACAAGGGAGGGGCTGCTCTTTAGGAGATTTTAGATTCAATGACTTTGGGGGACTTTATTGATTGTTGATGTTTAACTCTATAAAGCCTACTGTTTCATTTGATATGCAAACTTATATAATACACATGAACAAACTTTGCAGAAAAACCGGTTGTACACAGTCTACTACATGCTTCTGATTAAAAGGCCTTTTAGTTTCGTTCTAAAAACACCCTACCCCCTGCTTCAGGTTGTAGTACACGTCTTTTTGCAATGAAATCTGTAATGTTTTAAAGTAAATGTATAAGAATATGTCACTTGAGCTACTTGTACACACAGGTCGCAAATGCACATTTAACTTTTTATGCACTAATTTCTTTATCCACAAAGTGGCAACCGTGCCCTGGGGGCGTCTATTCACAAGGAAGTCGAAGAAAACTTGCATAAACAGAACAGACCGGAACACATGCAAGCTACAGCGACGAGAGATTGTGTGAAGAGGTTAGACAGTACCCTCATTTGTACAACTCAAATACAAATATATTTACATGTATTGTAACTCGTGGCGAGAGATTGCTCAAAACTGCACATGCGTCAAACGCCTGTGTACACACACAAATCAAGTGAAGTTTACTTTGCAAGGCTATGCGTTTAAAGACTGTCTTTAAAAGCTATAAGTTTTTTTTTGCTATATAAATATCAGCAGCTGCATCAAATTCATATTTTTGTTACATTTTATATAAAATAAATATTTTTTTAATAAAAAATAATAATAACAAAAATATTTTAATAAAAATTAGTTTTTTTGTTTTGTTTTGTTTTTTTGCCAGCACAGGATTTTGAACAGCCTCCAGAGTCATATCTGGGCATCATACGGATCTTAATACCTACAGATCCTAATTGTGTTGATGGTTTGATCATGTATGCATTTTATCTTAAAAGAATGCAAAAGTAGCTCTGTAATGCTCTGACTGGTCTGTCAATTAATTTAAATGTCTCTGATTGTGTCCCATGCATGTGTACAATGAACAGAGACTGTGACTGGTGGCTACAATGTTGCAAACTGCTGCAAAGTGACAAAATTGCAAATAAAACTAATCGCAATCGGAACATTTTTGATGCAAATGCACAAAGAGCTAAATTAAATGCTTTTATTTGTAAAACTGATCAAATTTAATGAAATATGCCCTCTAGATTTGAACAAGACGATCCACATACATTATCGTCAGTATTGCGACAGATTCCATTCACAATGATTCTGAATCTGAAACACTCTTTCACTTAATTTCTTCAGATAAGTTACGTGTGTTTAACCTAGTGGAACGGAAACTCACAAATGAGATCACTGTAATAACACAGTTGTTTCCTGTAGATATTAATGAGATTAGTGATCTCACATGACATCTCTAGAATGAGCTTAGATTTGTTACTTCTTTTCAGTATGAACAGTATTTCTCATCAAGACCAAATATTTTGAGCTATGCTGCTCATATCAACTGTACTGCTCTTTACACTGCGTCAACAATCGTTTCACGTCAGTGTATGTTTTTATTTTATTTTTTTACTCTGAAGGAATTTTAAGAGAGACATCTAAGATAAGGTTCATACAATGAAACAAGAGAGCTCCGTTATGTCTCGTGAGCTATGAAATTTTCCTCTGGGTATCATTCTCTCCTCCCTCAAAATGCCTGGCATTCCAAGAGGATTCCAGAAATTCCCTAGGCTCCATCAAAGTGTTTCACTCTACATTCTGAACACACGACTCAAGCGTTTACATGCCAACACTGCGCGCCATGTCTTGTAAAACTCACATATTCCCATAAACAGCTGATTCTGTGCAAGTAGGTGGGTTTTATTGGCATTACAGTTACAGTAGTACTGATGTATCACAAGCAAACTCTGGCAAGAAATTGTTTTGTTGTTGTTGTTGTTGCAGAGATATTGATCAAGCAATCCAAAAAGATTATCAACAGATAGACAAATACAAACACACAATGAGGCTCTGTCAATGGCTAATTATGCAAATAGCAAAGAGAGCTATTTAGTCATTCAAGCCCTTTTGTTGAGCTGTTGGATGGTTTACGGTCCTTGCCATTTATTTATGACTCGGACTGAAGGAATTCATGAGCTTTTTATATTCTTATCAGCCTATCAAAAGCAAACATGTCCTACTTTAAATTGTATAGAGAGCTAACAAGGCAAGACCAAATGTCCATCAGTCCTGTTTTTCGAATATAGTGGTGCACTGTGTCAACACATACTGTAGCTGCACTCTTTGATCTCAGGCTTATGTCCTGCTGTGCTGTTTCCTTTTTTGACTTCTCTCAAGATTTTATAGCAACAATTTAGGGATTACTGTACAGCCAGTGTCTTCATTTAAGGCAAAATTTGTGCAATTTTTTAGTGTCTTGCATATATGTGTAAAAATATTACATTTTTCTAAGCAAATACCGTTCAAAAAATTTGGGGTTGGTAAGATTATATTTTCTCACCAAGGCTGCATTTACTTGATCAGAAATATAATGAAAACAGTAATATGGTGAAATATTATTACCATTTCAAATAAATGTTGTCTATTTTAACATATTTTAAAATTTAATTTATTCTTGCGATGGCAAACCTGAATTTTCGGGGTCCATTACTCCAGTCTTCAGTCTCATATGATCCTTCAGAAATCATTCTAATATTCAAATTTGCTGCTCTAGAAACAATATGAATGTTGAAAACAGTTGCATTGCTTTTATTTTTCTGGAAACCATGATACATTTTTTTCAAGGTTCTTTGATGATGGTGAACATAAAGCATTTATTTGAAATATTTTGTAACTTCACAAATGTCTTTACTGTCACTTCAATCAATCCATTTATTTTGTCCTCGCTGAATAAAAGTATTCATTTTTTAAATAAAATCATCTTTGCTGACCCTAAACATCGGAACAGTAGTGCATCAATAAAAAAATTCAGTAATTTGTTTTTTTCATTTTTTTTCTTTCTTCATGAAAGTGCTTTGTTATTCTACCCCTCTTTGATACATTAACAAATATGCAATTTTAGACGATGCATGTAAATAACAGCAAGCATTTTGTCTTTAAGTAATCTATTTTATAAAGTGTTATAATATAAACACGAAGTGACTTTACAAACAAAACAAATATATCCACGTTGCCATGATCAGATGCTTTTCTTACGCTTTATTAAAAAATCCTTGCTAGTTTCTCAGTTTTGTTGTTTATTTTGTTACTGAGAGGAAAGCGAATAACATTTTTATATGTCCGTCTAACCGTCGTTCTCAGCAGTGTGAGTCGCGTCAGTTGTTCGATTACAGTATATCGCTGCTCACGTATTTCGAACTTCATTTTACCCATAAACGAAGAACGAAAAAGAATATGTATATCGTATGTATACGATACATGTATAAGCATATCAGGACCTTCAGTCCTTTCTCTGTCAACCCTGTTACCTTTCTGAAGGAATATTATATACCAATATTTTCAATTAACTCTGGATATGTTTAATATTTAACTTTACTTAGGCTTTCATGGGATGGCCCAACTATTACAATTTCTATGCACATTTTACTCTTTTATTTCCCTGCATTTTGATAAGGTTTCGCATCCTGTACTCTGAACACGCCTGCATTTGATAAGCCTGAACACAATCCACAGACATTATTATTTGCCCCAGTGAGATTCTTACAGAGCGTTTTGACAGTATCTGACATCAAGCAATCTTATCTGAGAAGCAAAGGATTGTGGGAGGGACAAAACAGGGATGAGCTTGCGGCAGCCTTCCTGTTCGGAACTGTCAGTGCATCTCGCTCACTTCAAAGACAGCAACTTCACAAAGCCCGGCTTGTTTAAGGCCGGCTCCCGAAGCCGGAGAGCTCAACTGCTTTTGCATCTCCCCCCACTCGCCGTCCCATAAAGAGAGTTTTAATGACTGTCTCACAAAGCATACTGTTGTACCAGCTCCACACAATCATTGTCATTGAAAAGGGCTTGAACGTTTAATTAAATCTATAAGCTTTGGTAAACAGTCATTTGGATTGAGCTGTTGTCTAATCAGGGGACTGTATTGACAATGAGTCTATGACCATGGCTTTTACAGAGGTCAAACCCGAGTGCTGGCAGAGTGGGGGCAAGTGCAGATTGCCCAAAATGGCCTTTGCCACATAAGCGTTCATCCAATTCTCATATTCGCCCTGGTCACCACTGATCCTCTGCAACCTGTGCTGATGAACTGGTGGTGCTCAGTCTCGCACCCCTGTGAAGAGCGGGGTTAACGAGGCCAGATTTTAGAGGCAGCCAGCATGCGGTCACTTTGAAGCAAAATTTGCATCCGCAAATACAGCAGGGCTACAACCATTATGAAAATAGTAAACTGTTGTGACAGTACCCAACAGGGCTACTTCCTCAGATCCTCTATGTAGCCACTTCCTCTTCTACACTGACTATTTTGGTGATGGCACCGTGCCATTCCAAGTGATAACAGCTGTTTTGTTATCGTAGCATACGCGATAAGCGAGAGGAAATCATCCCAAAGGCTTCAGTGTCATTTCAGGGTTAATATCCATCCGCGGTTTGAGATGTCCTCCAATGCTGAGGGACGGGGCGGCTTTCCAGGCAACTCCTGGCTCATCTCTTGAATTGCTTTGCCATGAGGGTTGTTCTCCCTCAAATTTTGGTTAGTGACCTAGTTTGGCTGCCATTCACATCGAGCAGCGAGAGAACCTTTGACATAGTTTTCATCTGCACAAAAGAATGAATAATGGCTCACCCCCACTGCTTTGGTTGTTCTGCACTTCTTTGAGGAAAGCAAAAAGAGGCAATGGGAAAGATGGTGCCACTCATCCTAAAAACTGAATGCTGCTAATGTGGAACTTTACAACACACAATAAAACGGTGTGAAAACAAAATGAAAATGAACTGCGTGTGGTCAGGGTGACTGTAGGAGCGTGAGTAGGCGAGCAAGCAGAACCTGACCCGGAAACAACCTGTGTTTTTACTGACTTGATTGTCAAACAATGGTAAAACTTACAACCTAACCTGCCCACAAACAAGGAAGACACTTGACGACCTTTAGCTGCTTTTCCACCGTCAGGCCAAACCGTTCTTGTTGCTTAACTATTCCAATTCATGCCGATCCGGCCCAGCTCATACGGATATGGTTTAATTTTCCACTGTTAGGCTGATAACGGAGCTCTTCGGAATGTAATACAAATGTGTTGGAGTTTACAGATGATATGAGATGTAAATAGCAACCACGTTATTGAGGAGGATCATATATTTCTTTTTATTTTATTGTTAATTTGTGATTACGTTGCTCAAATCGCACACTTAGCCAGCTATAGAGAGAAACTGGTAGCCAGGCAACAGATAAGTGACCAATCCTGAGTGTTGACGGCACTACACACATTCTACCAGCACGGTTCGCCAACCGTGCTCAAAATTCCATACCAGGCTCAAGTGGAAACATAAATCAAACTGTTCCTTACCATTCGTAGAACCATTCAGCCCAATGGTGGAAAAGTGGCCTTTGTTTATGATCTATAAACTTTGTTTAAATTTCTATTAAAAAATTGCACTGAGCTCAAACTTTTGAACAGTAGTGAATTGCAAACAAATCTTCTATATTTTTAATATCTGTACTCAGGGGCTCAGACTCAATCTCCCAGTTTAAATATAGATTAAAGATGCATCTCTTTAGCCAAACATTCACTTAATGCATCTCATATCCTTGTACTCCAGCAGCTACGCTAATTATCCTCCAGTTGCTTTTCTGTTTTATCTCGGGATGCCCGTCCCGAGGTGTCTAGAGACGTCAGCTCCAGTTTGGATCCAGCCTCTTATGAAGACTCTTATGATGCCTCAACACCTGTGAAGAGACGGCACCAACCTCTGCGAGGACTTCGGATGATGCAAACTCTGGATTAACATGCACATTCCAAATTTTTCTATATATTAAAAATATATATATTCTATATATTTCATTGTTGAAATGTATTCATTACTTCCATGAGCTCATTGTTTCTACCTTAAATTAATGCATTGCTTAAATTAATACATCGTTAGCTAACTGTGTGATTGTATTTGTACATATAAAGTATATGTCTGATATGATATAATTTGGATAATGGAGTAACTTTGTAATGCAGCAAAAATAGGAGTAAAAATATCTATTGAAGGCAACTGTGCTTTCCCTACTCCGATGATTATAATGGAAGTAATCTAGTTTTGTGTGATCTAATTTTGAGTCTGGCCCATCTGAGATGCTAATGTTTTGCAAACTTTACCTGGTGAAGACACCAAGTTAAGTTTGTTATTGTTCTGCAAACATTACCCCACTGATGAGATGGAGCCGGTGTTGAGGCAGTTTTTTCAGCATCTTCACTAGAAATGCATTGAATTGGGCTTTGGATTAGTCTTCTGCACCATGATGGTGGTATGATAGATTGGGAGAAAATCCCTTTGGAAACTTCAGTTGCCCACTGGATTAACCTTTTCTAGCCCACAGGCAACTAAAGTTGCCAAAAGTCTACTGCTCTTTTTTCCATCTGTAAAGATATTTTGGGAGACTACTATTAAGTTTTTTTTGTTTTTTTTTTTTGTTTTTTTAAATAAACAAGTAGGACATTGTCAATCCTGGATAATGGGAACCTGCTGGATAATGTATCATGTGGTGGTGTATCAAGGATGCATTAAATTGATTAAAAGTGATCCTGAAAAATTAAGCAGCACAACTGTTTTCAACAGTGATTATAATAAGAAATGTTCCTTGAGCACCAAATCAGCATATTAGAATGATATCTGAGGGATGATGTGACACTGAAGACTGGAGTAATGATGCTGAAAATTCAGCTTTGCATCATAGGAATAAATGAAAAAAAAAAAATACAAACCAGTTATTTTAGGCATAATTTACGAAATGGGATTCTGAAGGGGAATGAAAAAGAGAAATATACATGGAAGAATGACACAATAACCAACCAATACTGAATGACGAGAAGAAGGCCGAGAATGGAGATAAAGGTATCTCTCATTACTGCCTTATTACTTGCTCTTGGCAGGAGAAACGATGCTCTTCACCCCAGAATCCTTCAAACACTGTCCTCTCACTCTCTCTCATACACACACACACAAACACACACAGCCATATACAAGTGAGGGTTACTGCTCTGTTCATTTGCCATTAATTAGATTTAGCCTCTGTCAACCAAAATCGAGCTTATCTCTCTCCCCAGAAAGTCCACAGCGCGGTCGCCAAAGCACACTGTTCTTTATCAGAGCGCTCGGTCTGAAAAGCCACAGCTCCATCATTTAAATGCTTGCCTTTTCTGCGTGTCGCCCCTCCATTTTGTTTCTTTGTGCTTCTGGTGGAAAAGGAGACTGTGTTCCATGCGCACGCCGTCAGCGCTAGTAGCTGAGCTGTGTTAAAGCAGTGTGTCAGCACTGTTTTCCTCTCATAAATAGCTCTGTCTTCTCTTTATAATATCTTCATCATTGTGCATCAAAAAGGGTGTTATTATGAGCAGACAAAATAAGCGGCAGCTGGGTGTGAATGTGTGTACATGGGTCTAGTACGGGGGGAGAATCAGTGCGGTTCAGTAGGGCAGAGCAGGCCCACTGGCAGTGCAGCTGCAGCATTACTGGGTCAGTGTGCCATCATGTTATTCGGGATCACTGTTCTCTCTCTCTGTCTCTCTCGCTCTCTCCCTCCCTCGTGCTTTCATGTTGGACATCACCCTTAAAAATGCCAAACAGTGCCAGGCTGTCAAGCGCTGTGCGCTGTGGTCAGCAGGAGTGGTTTCTTCTTTTCTGTTTGTGAAGGTGTCTGTAACCTCCAGCATTTAATCGTGAGGTTAGAGAACACTGGCTGGTTTGATTCTTGGTTCTTGTTTATTATAAATGATTTTTCCGTGTGCGCATCATCATTATCATTATTTTTTAATTTAGAGATTATAATCAAAATAACTTCCCCTCCTTATTGCAACAATATCTCTTTTCTGATGACGTGTTTACTGCCGCGAGGGCAGGACAACTGGTCTCTCACATGAGATGAACAGTCGGGTTCCGGACCATAACTCCATTAATTTTCTCCATTAGGAAAATGATTTTGAGCGCTAGCTTATGCACATTTAAAGACAGCTCTACAGTGAGCTTTGAGGTTGTTTAATGCGACTGATGATAAAGGCGGCGGGCACGATTCAATGATCCAATTGATGGATAGACAAAATCAAGTCCCATCCTACTTTTTTTTTTTTCTCATTTGAGAAGCCGTTTCACTTGGATAGCCTATACGTCACAAAAGGGAAGAAAAGACATGAAAGTCCATTTCATGTCGACTTTAAAGATAATTAATCTCATTCAATCAGTAGTTTTGTGAGATCCAGTGATGACAAAATGAGTATGTACCCTCTATATCTGTTAATGCGAGTGTTAGTGCTCCACACACGCCCACACATAAGATCACACACTCACAAATTGGGTTACACAATTCTGTGTCCACAGCCGTTAAAAGATGAAGTGCTAGTGCAAATCCTTTTTGACACGTGAGCGTGCCACTGACCTTATTACTACGACAACAGCTGTAAACAGGCTTGTTTGTGTGAGCTGCGCAAATGCATGTACCCAAAACACACTGGGTAATCTAAACTTAAACAACAGGTTGACATGTTTAAAATTAATCAGTTTTGCAACCAAGATACTCTTACAAGCAAAAAAAAAATAGTGCATAATTTCATACATGATCAACATGATCAAGAGGTGCTTGATAATGTAAAACTGTCCAGCATGACTGATTGTGGGTGGTTGCTTGGGGCATTATGATGTCATTGCTAACGTGGACTGGGTGTTGCTGGTTGCTTGGATGTTGTCTGGATGGTTGCTAAGGCGTTACTAGGGTATTCTGGGTGTGTGCTATAGGGAATTAACTAGGATGTTCTGGGTAGCTGCTAAGGTTTTAACTAGCGTGTTTCGGGTGGTTGCTAAGACATTAATTCAAGTGTTCCAGGTGGTTGGTAGAGCAGGGTGATTCTAAGTTGTTGTGAAGAGTTGTCAAAGTCTTACTAGGTTGTTTTGTGTGATTGCTAGGGCATTACTTGGGTGTTCTAGGTGGTTGCTAAGGCATTACTAGGGTGTTTTGGTTTGCTACTAGAGAATTCCTTGGATGTTCTGGGTGGATGCTAGTCTAGGTATGCACTTATTAGGATTAATAATTAGGGTAAGGGGTATTGTTCAAAATCACAAAATAACACTTTATTTTTATGGCCCCTTTTAGACATTCTGTTGACTATTAGAAATGTTGCAAGTGCATGCCAACTTATTCTACGAACCCCTTAACCCTTTCCATCAAAATAAAATGTAACCAGTACAACAAATATTAATAAACAATAATAATAATTAATCTGAAAGAATTTAACTGGACATTTTGCTTATATTTGTAACGTTAAAAAAAGACACATTTGTTATGCAAAGTGTCTTTCCTCTGATGTGTCTACTGATTGCTGATATTTTTCCTGTAAAGGATTCCTCATTCACTTCCTCGTGTGCTTGTGTGTGTGGGTGATTGTGTGTGTGTGTTGGGGGGGGGAGCTCTGCCCTGTGCAGGAAAATAAAAATAACCTTTAAATACATGTGAGTAGATTTAGCCCACGTCCTCACGTTTCTGCATCCCTCTCCCAAATCAGGAGTAAAATGAGTAGTGGAGAGGAGAAACAAAATGAAAATGGGGGAGAGGAGCAAAGCAATTAAAATATGTTTTATTAACAAAGTTTGGGAGGAGCACATATGATCCACCCAATCAGCACGAGAGAAGACCTATATATATAGCCGACTCACCTATGTTTGTCCACAGTTTTTTCTTCATCTCTCTACCACCCTGACTCTTTACTCTCAGCTGGTTCCTATCCCAGTCACTGATATGGGTGGAGTACTCTGGGTTCGGGCCAAATTCTGAGCTCGAAGCCCTCCCCTCGGACAGCACACAAAATACACATTCTCCATTACTCATATGATTATTTGTAAGTGTGAACTCGTGAAAAGAAGAAAGGTGATGGGCCGAAGATAGACAAAGATTCTGTATTTTTTTTTTATTATTATTTATTTATTTTTTATAAAGAGGAAAGGGGATTTGGAAGGTGGTTGGCCCGTGCTCCTAAATCCATTCAGGCCACTGTCCATCAATATGGCAGTGGCTAGAACACACTGGCTGGCCTGCATGTTATCTCCCGGCTCACCTGTGTCTGTATTGTGCTCCTTATATCAATCTCTAGCCTCGGGGTATTCATGGCAGCGTCTATACACAGGGAGAATCACAGTTCTCAGAATTGCACTGTGAATACAGTGGTTTCGTGTGATGGGTGAAACCAGAGGTGTGTGAGGTGAGAGAGAGAGAGAGAGAGAGAGAGAGAGAGAGTCCCTTCTACAACTGACATTAGCATGCTGCACATCCTGATTTTGTCAAGTTAGACGCATTCCTGGGTCAACATATTTTGTTGATCCTGGAACAACATTCCTGTCCAAAAATTTAATCCTAACCATAAAAGTTACCCCTAAAATCACAGGGAAATGTTGGGTGAATAACACTGATGTGGAAGTACCTAACCCTGGTGGTAATCCCAAACTTGACATAAACTGTAAACTTGTCCCTCAAATCTGATTGATTGGAATGTTGTTTCCTGATAAAAAAAAAAAATTGCATCTGAATATATAGTTATTCTTTAGCTCTATTGCATTTCAAAATACAATCTCCCTCAACAAAATGTAAAACAATTCTTAGGGGCTGTGCTGTATCATTAATAAGTAATAAGAAACTTGATATAAATTCTAAATAATATTTAAAAACTTAGCTATTTCTTTATTAATAATAAAACCAATGACAGTAAATTTAAAAGAATACTTTATTGAATATTCAATTGACAGATCATTTTAAAAAGGACATTCCAAAATAAACTTTTACCAAATGTTTAAAACATCGACAGATATTTAAAAAGATTATAATAATTTACCATACCATTATAATAATATATATTATATATAGATACTTCTGTATTAGTGGGAAAGGCCCCAGCAAAAATAGAGAGAAATTGAAGATTCCAGTGGAATAATTAATTACATGTTTATTAAATCACATGATCAGACAGCAAAACATGTTTATGTTGTCTTTTTCACATTGGAAAATAAGAACAAAAAGAAAAATCCTGCAAGAACCAACTTGGTAGGTCCAAAAACCTAGATAATGGTTATTAGTAGCGCAATGTCATCATGTTACTCGTCGAGTGACGTCTATAATGAAATGTATGCATCGCTTTAGCTTATATTTGTATTATGTGGTCAGAATCCATACCCGACCATCTCCGAATGTACTTTCAGTGATTCGATCACAATGCATTGTCATCTGGCTTTTAATGTAATTAAATCTGATTATGATCCAAAAACCAGGTGTGAAGGGGGTCAGAGAGCAGCAGCATGTGAAAGACATGCATCTGTTCACAAAACACAGACAGCTTGAGCAGTGTCGTAATTCAATTCACAGTATCTCTCCTCCATGCAGTAAACAAACCATTTTTCTTATTTGGAGATTGCAGTAAGACAGACGCTCCAGTGTCTCCATGCAACAGGACATGAGGACCATTCTGTGACTTGTTAGTGGTCAGGAGAATGTGTGATAGGTGGTAGATAATAACATTTAAATAACAAATCCACCTTTTTTGCGATTTAAACAGCTGAGGAGGGGTCGGCTCTCGCGGAATGAGTGCGCAAGTACGAAGTAAACACTATTAGATGGTAAACAGTTGCCTCTAATGTAATATAGGACCTTCCGCTCAATGAATAGTTTGGTACTTACTGAGGCAGAAATGCCCTTGTAAATTTGATCTCACTCTGTTTAATGGCTAATTGCCATTTTTGCTGGAATTTGCCCTTTGGAATTTCCCAGATACTGCTGATGCAGCCCCTTGTGGAGAGGTTACAAAAAAATGGAAAGTAAAAGCAGAAACTGACATGCAGGGTTATGTGACAAAGCGAAAGTGAAAGCCACGATCTGAGAGTAAATGTTGAAATAATGAACTCATTCGAGAGATTCCCGGGCAATGGTGTGGCAAAGAAAAACCCCTCGGTTTTTACCACGTGCTAGTTAGTTTGCAAACACAGGTGGGACACGTATCTACTGCTGTATCATCGTGAAGACGTGTGGGGACGGCAGGTGTTTTCCAGGGTCGGTGTCAATGCGGAACTAACATAGCCATATGCTGGTACACTGACTGAAATACAACTGTGTTCCTCTGAAGGGAAGTAAAGGGAATGTTCGATGGATTAAAGTCCCATGTTTAGGGACTTTACTGTTGGTGTTGGTGAAAAATCCTGGCTTAAAGGGATAGTTCACCAAAAAATATACAGAACTGTGCAAAAGTCAGCTTTGTAATTTATTTCTCAGTCTCTTTACTATGCTACAAACAGAAAATGCAGGAAAATGTTAAAAAATAATAATAATAATAATATTAATAATTCTGAACAAAATTGTTTCTTTAGCAAAAATCAGTATTTAGTGTGACCTCCTGGACTTCTTCCATTTTCTCAAAAAAAAAGAAATTCTGAGAAACTGTCAAACAGTCCTTTTCCGTTCCATTTAGGTTTGAGCGAGCCAGGTTCCTGCTGTTGCTCAAGTCTAAGGGGAGGTTGGTAAATACTTGCCACTTTAGCATGTCAGAGCTTCCTATTTCTTTTTTTGTTTTTTAATACTGCATACAAATTTACTTTTTTTCTGTTTATACTCTATTAAAGAGATTGATGAATAACATTTAATGGTCGCCTAAGACATTTGCTATTGCCCTGTATATTTTTACTGCATAACTTTTTTATTTCTTATGTTGAATACAAAAGGAGATATGAAAGAAAAAATGTTAGGGTGACAACAGGCTCTTATATATATATAGCTAACATAAACTAATTATGAACTGCACTTATAAAGCATTTATTGATCTTTGTTAATGTTAATTTCAATATTTACTAATACATTATTAAAATCTTGTAATGAACCTTATTGTAAAGTGTTACCATATATATATATATATATATATATATATATATATATATATATATATTTCTGTAGTGAGAAGCACAACAAAATGTAAAGGAAAAAGCCATCATCATTCACCCACTCTCACCCACCTGTATGAGTTTCTACTGTAGAATAAAAAAATCTGAAGAATGTTTTGATTTCTTTCATACAATCTGAGTCAATATGGTCCTGAATGAATGAACACTTACTTACATAAATATACATTTGGAATGGCATGAGGGTAAATCATGACAAAATTAACATTTTTGGGTAAACTTTGCCTTTCATCCTTGCACTTCCGCATAATCGACATAATTGTCTATGAAGTTATGTTACCATTATCATTACTCTTTACCTGATAAAATGATGAAAGATGTTTTAACTGCATCAAGACGTAGAGAATGAGAAGCTGCACGTAGGGCAGCATGCAGTATGGTTCTCTAAACTTTGTTTCCAAACCAGATAGTTTATTATTGCGACATGCCAGTCAGGCCTTATGCGAAACATCTAAGAAAACGTCCCAGAGCTGAGTGACCTTTCGGCCTTTTGACCCTCCTGCACACTAAGGCTCAAAGCTAAAGTCAAGATTATTTTCTTGCCTTCATCTTTGCCCGAGTTGAACATCTGTCTCTTAAAAAGCTATGCCATATGCTGCCATTGTCTCCGGAGATTCTTATCTCGTCTTACTGATCGATGACGACGGCCAGATTAAAGCAGCAGACATGTTTTGGATAATAGCAGTGTGCGTTTAATGAGCTAAAAGTCTCTGGCGTGGACACTCCCGAAAATACTAATATGGCACCAGTTCTGTTGTAACACAGAAATTTTCACAGCTGGCAAAACTGTTTAGTCAAAGCTTTCGGTTATTAGGAAGAGGAAAAAGGAATGTTTGTGTAAAGTTGTCGATGTGTGAAACTGTATTGAGTGAGTAATTTGTGATACATCGATTTATTAAGCAATACAATGTTACGTCTCTCTTCTTGCTCTCTCTCACTCTCTTTCTCTCTCCCTACCCTCCCCTCATCCCAGCTTGTGATGCTCATCAGTTGCCTTCTGAATGGAGAACAATAGGGCCTTTTGAGGATATAAATCTCACTCTGTGTTCAGGCATGAAATCTGGGCAACCAAACAAAAAGGGCCATTGAGTGTTGTGAAAAAAAAAAACAAGAAAGAGATAAGATGCCCCACGTTGAGTATAGCAGAAACCAGTCAACTGCCCCTAGGCCGTATCTTAGAGAGAGAGAAAGAGAGAGAGAGAGAGAGATATGCTATTAAGAATCCGAAATAGACAGAGTTTGGAGTGGGTCACGCACCTCCCCTTGATGTCCTCCCCCGTGCTCTTACTTCCATCAGGGGCGAAGTTTGCTCAGAGGACACCGGCGCAACAACATGTGCTGACTTCTCTTCCAGACAGCTGAGTTTAAAGTTTAAAAGTGCACTCCGTCTCAAAGCTCGCGCCTCTTACACCCTGAGGAGACCCTGAGTGCAATGTCTTCTGCTGAGTCATGGAGTCCTTCCGGTGGTCCTACACAAAATAACATAGCCTATATAATTATCGTTGCTCAATCCGATCACACGCTAGAGCTCACATGCTCCTGAGAGCATGCTGTTGTTTGATGTGGATGTGCAGCACACACAGACATGTTTTCAGTTATCTGACCATCTATATTTGCAATGATTCCATCCACAAGCTCTCCGATATCTAAATGAAGATTTTACAAATCCCGGACGTATAAAAAAAACTTTAATCTCAAAAAGGGGCAGCTATGTGGACAGCAAGGCGTAGTATTCACTATTTATTTGTGATGATTTTGCTGCTAATATATCATATCAAAATTGCTATTATTTAGCTATTAAGTTTCCTAAAGGCCCAGTTATTTGACTAGTTTCAAGGTCCTTCCTTCCTTGTGTCTCCCAAGAGTGAGAGGGTGTTCAGATGTGTCTGTAGCTTTAGAAGCAAAACCCGTGAAAGTTTGATTAATTTCCATGAATTAACTGATTCAAAACTCTGATAGAACATCAAACTCAATCCTCAATCCTGTATTTCACATCACCCTGTCCCATTGTTTATATCTTATAAAGTAATATATATATATATATATATATATATATACACACACATAGGTATATATGTGTGTGTGTGTGTGTGTATATATATATATATATATATATATATATATATATATATATATATATATATATATATACATTCAAAAGTTGATGTTCATTAAGTTTTTATTTTAAATAAATTAATTTTATTCAGCAAGAATGCATTAAGTTGCTTAAAGGTGCCAGTTAATGCATTTATAATGTTACAAAAGATTTCTCTTTTCAAATAATGCTGTTGTTTTGAACTTTCTCTTTATAAGAGATAAAAATCTATCACAGTTCCCATCATTGATTATCATGAGAAATGTTTCTTGAGCATCAAATCAGCATATTTCAAATATTTCTGAAGGATCATGTGACTGAATACTGGAGTAATGATGCTGAAACCATTCAAATTCATTTTAAACAGAAAAATCTTGCAAACTTTTGAACAGTAATATAATTGCTGTTCATTGTTAACTATTGCTCTGTTGGTGTATATAAATTAAAATAATTCAATCTAATTTTCCTTGTGGGCTTCCTTTACTGAAACCCAATGGGAAACATGCCTTAAATGTATTTTAGTACTAACATGAAACAAAAGAGTGAGAAAAATTGAGATATTGCCACTGAGATGGGCAGCACATCAACTCAGAAGCCTGTTAAAGGCACCAAGGGGGATCTTGGAAACTCAGAGGAATGTGAACTCTGCTCACTTGACCTCAAGGTCACAGTGGTGACCACTGAGCCTACCAGAAAACTCTGCTTTGGTTGGGAATAATTCTGAGACTTGAATGTGTCATTTATTCTTGCCCAGCGTTCCCTGTACTGGACTCTGTAAAGTCAGCATCTAGTTTCAGTTGAGTCCATAATGCTGTAGGGCGACCAACCCCCACATTCACACCATCGCGGTCCTCCTCTCTCGCTCCCTGCTGTGGCCAAAACAGTCACAGAGCTGAACAGTGACTGAGAACCTGCCCTGCCCGGTCTGATGTCCCTATCATTGGCATATCAACACACCCATTGACATTCATGTGCGAGATGTTGCTCCTGCAGGAGCTATTCGTTGTCTGGCCATGTAGCTCCATAGGGATTAAAACACCAGGCCAAAGACGACTCTCTGCGGGATGGAAGGTGTGAACTACAGACCTCACTGTCGAGGATGCTGGCCATACTCTTCCCTCCAACTTTCGAATGATCTGGTAACAATAAAGGCCTTTCAGCCATTAAGGGGAAAGCGAGAGTCTGACGCATGGATGATGAGGTGATGTGTCCTGACCCGTCATCAAGAAAATGAACCACATCACAAAAGCTCCGGGCACAAGAAAACTCCCCCCTCCCCCTCCTCTTCACTCCATCACACCCAACCCCCATCTCTCTCCCTGGAGAAAAAGAGGAGACTGTTTCAATATATGAGCTTATTCATTACATTCTCTCATCTGACACACACAAAAAACGTATTCTGCCCTTTTCCCCCTCCCTGAGGTTCTGGACATTCTGAGAAAGTGGCGAGATGCAGATGCGGTGAAACATTCTTCATGAGCGTTTGCATGCCTTGCATTCCTCCGCAAACAGTTTAGACTTTATGTCATTTGACAAGGCTGAAGAGAAAAAACAGGGGAGCTACGTGAAGGAGGGAAAGACGGAAAAGGATAAAAATTTATATGTTGTATAATCCTTGGTGGCACTTTGAGATGTGATTATCAATATAAAACAGTGAGATCCAATAAAACAGTGTTTCTTTATTGACGGATTCCCGCCCGAAACGGGTCACGGGTCTGTTCTCATGCTAAATGTACATAATAAAATCCAACTAACCATAAAATAGTATATAGATAGGATCATAAAACAAACCGACTTATCAACTTTTAAAAAGGAGGAGACATTTCTTGCCATATCTTTTCATAAAGCCAAAGGTCATGTTCGAATCAAACTTTATGGCAGTTCGGTGCAAATTCATCTGTCACTTATTAATGTGGTTAATACTAAAACTTAGTGTTTGTTCCATGCTAAATCACACTTTTGCTGGTGTTTATCCAAACGTATGTCCATGTCATATTAATATATTTGTTTATTGTAAGTCTATCCAAACAAATGAAACATTTTTTGGCATGCACTGATTTCTGATTCAACACTATAATGACCGCATTTTTTAGTAACACGTGTAGAAATATTGTGTCCATATTGCCATTATACACAGTCTATAACATAGGCTAAAACAATAGAAAAAATATATATCCCTCAAATCATCTCAGCTGGAATATATAATATACAACATAATAATCTAAACCTAACTGTTCGAACTGTGAGTACACATGCATTCACGAATTAGGAACAGTTTAATGAAGCATACAGGTTGTTTATCAGTGGGTAAAAGTATGCACTTATATTAATCATTAAATGGTACTGTTGTTTTGAAGACAGTGAGTCGAGTATATTGGACTCACAGCACATTCACCACTGTCATAAATGCTTTAGTTCTAGTGTGTAGCTCAATGGGCTCAATTAAACTGAAACCCCATTGCTCTCAGTAAGCAGGGAATTCAACAAGTCTGTTGGTTCCCTCTTCTTTCTAGTCTAGTTTGATGCCATTTTCTATTTCCATGGACCTAAAGTGGAATCAAAGAGGTGGGACACGGAGGGTTCAATAAGTGGGCGGGGCCGTGCTTCAGATTGGTTCGAGTTCCCGAGGCACGCCCATGGGCGGGGCATTTGGTTATCTTGAAGCGCTGTGGAACTAGAACTGGTAGTAGTAGGTCGCCTTCGACGCTCACGGGTGGAAGAGAAGAGTGGATCATCTCAAGTTTTCCTAATAAAGGAAAAAAAAAAAAAAAACAAGAAAAATCAACTTTCCTCACGCCTTTGGATGCACGTTACGCGCGTTGGTCTGGATTAATTTTTCTTCCACCTACCTGAATTTGAGTTCTTTTTGATTTCCTTTAAAACCACATTAAGAATAATGGGATCCCAGGCATCAAAGGGAGGAGTGGCTGTGGAGGGGAAAGCCGCCGCTGCTGACCCGGCTGCCGTCAAGACTAACGGACAGGTAATTCATCTCCCCGTCTGCGACACACCCACATCTGACCAACAAGTGCTTCTGCGAGAGTTGCTAAACCACCGTCAGCGATTTAAGCATCACTCCGAGTGTGACGAAAAAGACGGTGATTTTAAGGGAAAAAAAAACGAAATAGAAGAAGCATATCATTTATTCATTGTCTGATTTCTCATTTCATGTCTCGTGGCACGCGGGAAAACAACGCTTTCTTTCTCGAAGAAGCACATTAGGCTATTTAAACACGGTTTACTGTCTCGCGCTGAAAGCGGATATTTATTTTCTACATGTTCACGATTGATTTCTACCGTTAAAGTCGGTTTCTAGCGCTTGGAGACGGTCGGTGTTGTTGCCATGCGATCTCCATTAGTGCCAGTGTAGGAGGATGCTGCACGTATTCACTGTGCATGGGTTAACAGCAGGGGGTTGCGATCAATCTGGAAAATGTGGTTGTAATTGCTATTCGAGAATATAGTTGTTGTTGTTAGTTGTTTTCGTATTTTTAATATTATAATGGTACATTTGAATGCTTTTGTGTTAATATTGTTTTATTTATGTATTATGTTTTTTCTCTTCATTATAATTTTTTTTTTTTTAAATTTCATGAGGTTATGTGGGGTTATGCTTCTTTTTTTTCTGTGAAGCGCGTGGACTCTTGATTTGCAGACGCACGGGCTTTAAAGTCTAGACACCGAGACGAGTCCACGGTTGGTCAAGCTTTTGAGGATTTAAGTGACTAAAACGCTTTCTTATCAATGAGTGTACTTCTATTTTATGTTGCTTTTTTAAATCGACGTTTGTAGTTATTCGTTCGTCGATGGATAAATAGTGAATGGAGCTCAATGAAATTCTCCATCGTGCTTCGCTCGATCTCAGTCTTTTGTTCCAAAGCTGCCGTCTCGGTTCGCATTGTGTGCGTTTCTGTATGGCTCTATCGCCCTCGCTCGGCGGTGTGCGGTACTGCAAGGCGTCACCTCGAAGACATGCATTATTTACGTGACGGGTCACTGATGTGTCCGTCGACGATTGAAGGAATGCCCTGCTATATATGTGCATATAGTAGACCCACAGTGAATATTCAATCATGTCGGTTTGTGTTGCATTCATTTTTAATGTCAATTTTGTTTTCTCAGGAGAACGGCCACGTTAAGACCAATGGCGACGTCTCTGCCAAGGCAGAGGGAGACGCCGCCACTACCAACGGTTCTGCGGAGGCAGCCAAGGAATCCGAGGCTGGGGCCGGCGATGCCATCGAGCCCGCGCCCGCCGCCGAGGGAGAGGCCGCCAAACCAGAGGGCGAGGCCACCAAGGAGACCCCCAAGAAGAAGAAGAAGAAGTTCTCCCTGAAGAACTCCTTCAAATTCAAGGGTATCTCGCTGAAGAAGAACAAGAAGAGCGCTGAAGTGAAGGAAGAGGCCACCGCCGCTGCTGCTCCGGCCGCCGAAGAGAAGCCAGAGGAGAACGGGGCGGCCGCCGAGGAGAAGAAGGAGGAGGAGGCCAAGGCCGAGGAGACACCCGCCCCCGCCGAGACCCCCAAGGCCGAGGAAACCGCAGCCAAGGCTGAGGAGCCTGCTGCCCCCAAGGAAGAGGCTGCTGCACCTGCTGCAGAGCCCACAAAACCAACAGAGGAGACCAGCTCAACACCTGCACCATCCGAACAGAAGGAGTGATTGTACTTCACAAAGGACTTTGTGAACTGTTTTTCCAAGAAAAAAATATATATTTATATATATGTGTATATGTATACATATGTATATATACATGGATATATGTATATGTATATATACACATGTATGTGAAAAAAGACTCCTCGTGCCACTTTGTTCAAGATTAATAACAAATGACAGACTAGATTCACTAGTTCACTTCCCTGATTATGGCTCAAAGATCTGGAATTCCGAGCGAAAGCCGAAACCTTTTGGAAGCAGGATGTCAGTGCAAGAGTGAGTTGAGGATGGGATCAAGGAGGAGCATCTTTCAAGCCCACCACCGAATAGATGCGACTATACTGATGAATTGTGCAAGATAAACATCACCACATATAATGACTGTTAAAAAAAAGGAAATCGAAAAAGACTTGCCAACTTTCTACATTCCTATATTTTAACCCAAATTTAAGTATTTTGTGGTGTATAGAGAACCATTTTAAATATCCAGAAGGCTTTGTCTCGTTTGTTTGAAATCGCATTTTAATTTTCATCTTGGCTTTAAAAAAAAAACAAAAAAAAAACAAAAACAAAATAAAAACACATTTGAGCTTGCTATGTTCACATTTGAAGTTTTAAAAGAAGCAGAGTTGTTATGTGTTAAATGTGAGCCTTGATCTGCTTTTTGGTCTCTGTAAATACATTTGACCAATTTTGTTCTTTATTTTGCTAATGTTTAAAGATGTTACTGGTTTTATTGTAAAGTTGATAATGGTAAATAAATGTTGGTTACCTACAGATGTTCACTTTGTGTTTGTCCTTCTTCACAGTGGCTATTTTGCAAGGTAAAGCCCCCGAAGAACATATTCATGTTTTTGCAAAAGTCACTCATGAGCCACTTCATCTATACATTCAGACATGTAAAATTAATCCACCTGGGAAAGTAGAAAAGTTTAATACTGAATCATACTGACCATTGCATATAGATAAGGCCACATTACTGATTATGGATTTTGGCTGTTTAACAGTACAGCGCAAAATCATCAATACAGTATACATTTACTTCAAATAAAAATATCTTGATACAACACTAAGATTCCTCTGTAAAAGCCTAATTCCCCTCAGAAATCTCACAGTTTGGTAAAATTATTTAATTAAATAATCAATAGTTTCGGTTATGATTCACATTTCATTCACAGATTATTGAACCGCAGACGATTTTGCTTGACAAAAAAATGACAGTTTTCAGAATTTAATGGTGCCCAAATTAGTTGAGTGAATTAGACCTTTTTTTTTTTTTTTTTTTTTTTCAAATAATTGAACTTGTGGAAGATTTCTGTGAGGATGTGATTGTGATGGTGGGCCAATCATTAACAAAATTAGACGCGTAAATTCATGGGATAGTTGCTTACTGTGCTATTTTTCTCCTTCCATCTTTGGATGGATATCCACATTGTAAATAAAATATACATATATATTTCCCCCGTCTGTCACTGTATGGTAATAGCAACAGATTTATCGCTGGGGATTGGGGAATCAAAAATGAGCTTATGGCGCCATCGTGTGTTGGATTGAAGTATTGTAGTCCCCTTTGCAACACTTGACTTGTTTCATAGTGACCTATGGACTAAGTCCAAATGATTATTGCACGTAGTGTTGGGTTTCTGAAACAGGATGTTTTATTGCATCTCCATTCTGATTAAACAAACACTCCTGTTATATATGACTGTTAAAGTACGACCTCTTTTAATTGTGTCAAACGGTCAATTTGATTCAAACATTTAACTGTCTTCCTTTTTGGCACTTATTCTCTTTATTTTCCTCTTCTGTGTTAATAAGTTAATATGTTTATAGGCCTATTCATCATGTGGCAGAATAGAGAATATGTGCTGCCTACATCCTGCAAGAATTATCGGGAAAGAAGGCATTATATAGCAGAATCTCAGACCTTGGTGAAATGCGAGGATGGTAATTTGGATAACTGGTTATATGTAATGGGGATTCCATTAATCTGCTCTCTTTAAAATGTTCATAAGATTACAGTTACTTTTTATTGATTACATGATTGCATATTATTCACACAAATGTATTAATTTCAGTGAGTCATTTACCCATATTCCTACTATGTCTTTGGAAGGCTTTTGTCTATTAAAATGCACAAAATCACACAGAAATATCATTTAAACGTGTGTAATCTACACAAGAATGTCCTACTGACTCAGTTAGTGTAGCAAAGTTAGTTTTAGTTTTGTGAATTTCTTAAAGAATACACAAATTCATTTTTGTGATATCTTTTTAAACTGTTGACCACACATCCATATGCATTTGTAACGTTAAAATTGCCTGTTCATAAATCTAGAAACTCTCCCATGAATGTAAACATTGTGTCTGTGGTCATCTGCATCACTGGAGAAAATGTCATTTCATGAATTGCCATGCCATTCATTTCCTGAATTTGGGGACAAAAGCACCATTTAATAAATCGCATGTATGAAACTAATAATAAATACACTATAATGTCTTTATAATGAATAATAATGAAACCATGCCAATGGACAGGGCAGGGTAGATTACTTTCAAAATGTAATTCACTACAGATTACAAAATACATGCTTTAAAAAGACATTTGTAACGTATTTCGTTACATTACTCAAGTGTAGTAACTTAATCTAAATACTTTTGAATACTTTGGAATACTAATAAGTGTGGAACAAACACAAAAAAGGAAAAAGTTTTTATCTCACAATTCTGACTTTTTCCTTCAGAATTGCATGATATAAAGTTGCAATTGTGAGTTATAAAGTCAGATTTATGAGATATAAACTCGCAATATTGAGAAAAGTCAAAATTATGAGACTCACATACTAAATTCACAATTGCAAGAAAAAAGTCAGTATGGCAAGTTTATATCTCCCAATTCTGACTTTATAACTTGCAATTGTGAGTTTAAATCTCACAATTCTGAGAAAAAGAAGTCAGAATTGTGAAACGCAAATTCACAATTGTGACCAACTATCACAAAACATGAAAACAGTCATGGATCATCAGGTCATGACAGGACAGTTAAGTTGACTGTTGGGCAATTTATTTTATAAATTCAGTCATTTTGTCTTGTTCAGGACAGTACTAAACAAAAATAACAACATTTTTATGATCCATCTTAATTTGTTGAAACTTAACTCTGCCTTTTCAGACTGTCCGGATCAGAGAATCACAAATTGATGTTTAAATGACATTAAATCACTTTGATAATCTAAAATACTTTTCAGATGTAACTGTAATCTGATTACCACCCATTTCAAATGTAACTGTAATGAAATACAGTTACTCAAATTTTGTATTTTAAATACGCAACTAAGTTGCAACCCTGCACTTGGATAGCTATGAACTATTATTGCAGCAGTTATCTTCACTAATAATTGATTCCGGAAGTCTGTAAATAAATATTTCAGACCTGGAAGACTTTGGCTGTGTAATAGCACTATCATTAATGTTCATTAGTATTTGTTATTTACTTGGAGTGCATCTGAGATTTCCAAATTTAAAATTTCAATAATTTATCTACACATTTGCAAGTACACAGTTTGCTACTGATAAACAATAGGTGTTTTATTTTTTATTGTTTTTGTTTGTTTGTTTTTCCATTTTCATTTTTTTATTTTTTTTCCATTTTTTTTTTTAAGTATTGACCTACTTTTTCATCAACTCATGATCCCCCATCCTTCACAAACCCGTTTGGGAAACCCTGACATGTAATGTTTAATACACTTACAAAGAATAGAATATATTTTCTTTCACTTCATAATTTTATATCAATACGGTACAAAATAACTTTATCCAAATCTGTTTTTTTTTTTTAAAAAAAATATATCTAAAAGCAATCAAAAAGTTATCAGAATAGGCCTACATTTCCTAAATGTCAGTAACTATAATTTTCATTATGTAATTTGTAATTAGTAATGAATTATAGTTTGTAAGTGATCTATTTAGAACTGCTAGTAGATCATGTTTCATCCATCATCGCCGAGGAAAAAGGTTTGGGATACTTGCTATCGTTTACGAGTTAATAACTAGGGAAGAAAAACTTGTGAATAAACCAATTAAAACCGACAGTCATAAATAAACTATCAAAATTATTCCGTGATAGATATATTTTCAGTCTATATGCATACTAGCAGACGTTTAAACAGCTGTGGAGTAAATGGTAGTAGACCTACATACTTGATTAAGACAGCAAGTGAAATGATTGGCGGAGAAACGCAAGATTCACGCCCTCCGTGAAGGAATTTGAACTATGATTGGCTCAAAGCAACCCGAGACAAGTTGCTATTGAAGTTCCTCAGTGCGCAGAAAGCCCGGTAGGCGCAGGCTGTAATTGGAGGGTAAAATGGCGCTGAGTTCTCAAGGAACAAAGAAGAAAGTTTGCTATTATTATGACGGTAAGAATTGCATTTTTACCGGTGAAATATCGAGCTTTTATTCTTAGAGAAATAAAACGCGGTGCCTGCTCTGGATAAATTCTGCATAATGCTTAAGTTCCTTTGAGTGCTGCTTAATTGTTAGCCGGGTTTAGCCGCACGGTGCTAATGCTAGTGTTAGCTTAGCGTGCTAGCTGGTCTTCATCCTGTTGTTCTTATTCACTGTTAGCAGCAAGTCCACAGCATGGAGCTAATACAAGCAAAAGCACTCTTTTTGCAAGTGCAATACATAGCATACACTTTCCCACATGTATTCTTTATCTCCCGCGTTAGCGCCGATACAATTAGCTTCACACTATGGACCGTAAGAGTTCATGTGAATTGAGCTCGTTGCTTTTATTGATGTCTTCACTGCTAGTAGTAGTAGTATCACTCCGAGCGCGTGAATGATGCTTTAGTTTGTAAGGGGAGCGATTTTGTCTTTGTTTTTTCCGTGCTGTTTGTTCTCATCTCACCTTAGAGTCACGTTTGAACATCGTGTTGTGGATTGTGATCAAATGAATAATTGGGTTGAATCTTGAGTCTGGCTTTGTGTCTAGTTCAAGGCCTTGTTGGAAACATTGATTATTCCAGAAACTCAGAAATAATTCTGAGGTTTTTTTTTTAAAGATCATTTTAGTCTTCCATGAAACAAGGAGCATCAATCAATAGTTTGTTCATTATTTACTTTTCGTTTTTCTTTTTTTTTTTTTCTATAGGAGATGTTGGGAATTACTACTATGGCCAGGGTCACCCGATGAAACCCCACAGAATCCGGATGACCCACAACCTCCTGCTCAACTATGGGCTGTATAGGAAAATGGAAATATATGTAAGAAATTCATAACTACTTATTATATTTTAGGGTTATTTTTTGTCAGTTTTTTGGCTAAGCCACTTTCTTTATTCGTTTGCATGTATAGCGACCTCATAAAGCCAATGCTGAAGAAATGACCAAGTACCACAGTGACGACTACATCAAGTTCCTTCGTTCCATCCGCCCAGACAACATGTCTGAGTACAGCAAGCAGATGCAGAGATGTGAGTTCCCCCCCCCCCCCCCTCTTTACTCAAGATGATCAGTCTTAATTGAAAATACTGCAATAAGTGTAACTTTGATAATTCTTTCCATGTCTTGGATGTACAGTGAATGCATTTTATTGTCTTTACAGTTAATGTAGGGGAGGATTGTCCTGTCTTTGATGGCTTATTTGAGTTCTGTCAGCTCTCAACAGGTGGATCTGTTGGTAAGTGTCTTATTTTTTCTCTCTCACAGAGTCTGCTTAATGTTTATCTTTGTTACAGATAAATGTAACTTTTTTTCCCCCTAACAATATGTTCTAATAATTCTCAGCTGGGGCTGTGAAACTCAACAAACAGCAGACAGACATTGCCATTAACTGGGCAGGAGGCCTTCATCATGCCAAGAAATCTGAGGCGTCTGGATTCTGCTATGTCAACGATATTGTACTGGCTATTTTGGAACTGCTCAAGTAAGCTCTTTACCAAAAAAAAAATTAAATGTTTTTGAAAAAAGTCTGTTATGCTCCCCAAAGCTATAAGTTCAGCAAAATCAGTAATATTGTTAAAATCTAATTCCTATGATGGCAAGGAATGTTCACCATCCATCACTTTTAGTTGTCAGGGTCACGTGTACTTCAGAAATGATTCTAATATGCTAATTTAATGCTTGGTTACTTAATAATAATAATAATAATAATAATAATAATATTGATGCTCTATTAATGAATATCAATGTTGAGAAATATTTTTGTGGACACTGTTCTACATGTTTCTTGATGAATCAACGTATTAATGTTTTTTTTTTTTTTTTTTTTTTTGGCAACTGAGCACAAACGATTTTGTGTATCACAGTTACCACAATGCTAAGTAGCAAAAACAGATTTTAAATTAGAAAAATTCTAAAATTAATCATTTTAAATGGACTTTTTACTGTTTTTTTTGATCAAATAAATGTAATCTTGTGGAGCATGAGATCTTTCCAAAACATTAAAAAGAACTTGAGAACTTTTCTACAAAATAATCTTATTTAAAAAAAAAAATAATAATAATTTCTTAGAGCACAATTTGACATTTTAATCAAAGCCTAAAATAAATCTTTCTAGGTACCATCAAAGAGTGCTTTACATTGACATTGATATTCATCATGGTGATGGAGTTGAAGAAGCCTTCTACACAACTGACCGTGTCATGACTGTGTCCTTCCACAAATATGGAGAGTATTTCCCTGGTACTGGAGACCTCAGAGTAAGTCCCTCCAAGTTTTTGCAAGTAAATGCTTTTCGATAAAATATGTATGTAACTAAATAATTTTGTTTTTGTTTTTGAAGGATATTGGTGCCGGAAAGGGAAAATACTATGCTGTAAATTACCCGCTCAGGGATGGTATTGATGATGAATCCTACGAAGCCATATTCAAACCTGTACGTTTGTAAACCTTTGCAATCCATAAAATCTCGCTGCCAAAATGTGCTTGTCTTGTTAAGTTGCACATGAATGTGTGTTTTGAATGTCTTGCAGATCATGGCCAAAGTAATGGAGATGTACCAGCCCAGTGCTGTGGTGCTCCAGTGCGGCGCTGACTCTCTGTCTGGAGATAGATTGGGCTGCTTTAACCTCACCATCAAAGGTATCAAACCCCTAGATAAGTCTTGATCGAATTAGTTGACTTCAGAATTCAAATTTTCTGATAATTTACTCACCCCCATGTCATCCAAAATGTTGGTAATTTTTTTTCTTCAGTCAAAAAGAAATGAAGACTTTTGAGGAAAAATTACAGGATTTGTCTCAGTTAATGGACTTCACCAGGGTACAACGGGTTGAATGTCCAAATTGCAGTTTCAGTGCAGTTTCAAAGGGCTCTACGCAATCCGAGCTGTGGAATAAGGGTCTTATCTAGCGAAATGATTGGCCATAAAAATTGTATTCTTTTTTTTTTTTACCAGAAAATGCTCGTCTTGCACTCGCTCTGCGACGCGCCACCCATTACACAATCACGTTGGAAAGGTCACGTGTGGCATTGGCCGAAGTACCAAGCAAGTGTTTACAAAGCGAACTTGCAAAGACTAAGTTTAACGGCCCTTAAGTTGGATTATTTATTCCAACACGATTACTTAATGCGTGGTGCATCGCAGAGCCAGTGCAAGACAAGCATGTGTTTTAAAAAGTTATTTTAGAGCCCTTTGAGGCTGCACTGAAATAGATGTCCAGTAGGCTTGAAAATATTGCAGCGTCTGTGACTGCTCAGGTCGCTGACCTGCTCATACTTAACAAGCATCAGTGACCACAGCAAGCACAGATTTGGCCACAATCCGAGGGTTAAACCAGCCAAAAGTCGTGTAGTGTGAGCTTGCCTTAAAGCGACTGATGTGTGTGTCTAACCAAACCCCTGTGGGTGCTTCAGGTCATGCTAAGTGTGTGGAGTACATGAAGAGCTTCAACCTGCCCCTGCTGATGCTGGGAGGTGGAGGCTACACCATCAGGAACGTGGCCCGCTGCTGGACCTATGAGACGGCTGTAGCGCTGGACAGCACTATTCCCAATGGTGAGAGACTGATTGTTTTGGTAGATTGACATGTTTTGTTCTTTCGATTGTCAACACCTTTCAACTTATTCTTTCGTTACTTCAGAGCTCCCGTACAATGACTACTTTGAGTATTTTGGACCTGATTTCAAGCTCCACATCAGCCCCTCCAATATGACCAATCAGAATACAAATGACTACCTGGAAAAGATCAAGTAAGTGGAATGAATGGCACATACGCTCTCATCTCTTCACGGTTGTTGAGCCATCTGAAATTGATGGATTCAATCGGTTAGTTTGAATGACAGTATGACGGCAGATGTTTGTTTTAATTCATGATTTTCATCCATATCCCAAATTGTGTGTATATTTGTGTTCTTTTGTCTTTCTTGTGTTGCAAAATTGAACCAATTTTAGTCTGATATGCTAATTTGAATTTGTATAATTCAGTATTCATTACATATCTGCAGGTTGAACATTGAGATGTTCCCCCATTGAGATTTTTTTTTTTTTTTTTTTTTTTCTACACAGACAGCGGTTGTTTGAGAATCTGCGGATGTTGCCTCATGCCCCAGGGGTTCAGATGCAGGCGATCCCAGAGGATGCCGTTCAGGAAGACAGTGGAGATGAGGAGGACGACCCTGACAAACGCATCTCCAGTGAGTGCCAGCTTTATTCCCTTGTTGCCGGCTGTTTCATCACTGACTGTCGAACACGGAATTGAACTTCGTGACTTGTCATTGTGGACCGGTTTCGTGCGCACTGATACTGATAAATAGAAGTTTAGATCTGAGTGTTTCCCAAGGGCAGAGCATGAAATGTCGTTTTTCTTTTCTCCAGTTCGTGCCCATGACAAGCGAATAGCCTGCGATGAGGAGTTCTCAGACTCTGAGGACGAAGGACAGGGTGGCCGGAGAAATGCAGCCAATTACAAGAAGCCTAAACGAGTGAAGACCGAAGAAGAGAAAGATGGAGAAGAGAAGAAAGGTGAGCCAACAGGTACAGCTGGTCTCTTTTATTTCAGGCTCATTCATATTAGCAACAACTAGTTAAACTTCTGTGAGGTTGCAATAATTAGCCAAAACTTTAATGCATTTGTGTGTTGTATATAAAAATAAGCACTGCATTATAGTTGATAAATTAATTTAAAATGTGAAATTGACACTCACTCTCCCATTTGATACCAGATGTTAAAGAAGAAGAGAAAGCTTCAGAAGAAAAAATGGACACAAAGGGGTAAGTTTTCTCACATTTTGGGTTTTGAAATGTTTGCTCTGGTTTTCAGGTGTTAATGTTTAAAGCCTCCCTCTTGTTTTTTTTTTGTTTTTTTAATTTGGTAAGCTTGCTGCTTTTTTATAGATTAAGTGCATTAATATTTATTCAGCAAGGATATATTAAGTTCTAAAAGAAATCAGTTTACACCATATTAAGCAGCAAAAACTGCTCAACATTTGATAGAAATGTTTCTTGAGCAGCAAATGAGCATATTGGAATGATTTCTGGAGGATCATGTGACTCTGAAGAGTGTAATGAGCCTGAGAAGTCAGCCATCCCATCACAATATTACTGTTTTGACTATTTTTGATCAAATGTATGAAGTGTAGGACTTCTTTCAAGAAACATGTCCTGCACTTTTGAACTAAGTGTATATTGCAATTTAGATTTGGTGTATAATATCTACAAAGGTAATTGTCCCTTGATTTTACTTGAATGTTTGATTTTTATTTATTTATTCTTTTTTTTTTCCTTTAACAGGCCAAAAGAAGAATTAAAAACAGTCTGAAAAATGGACATGTGGTCCTCATGAATGCATGAACTTAAATTGTCATACACCCTCATCTTCTCAAACGACAAACCCACATACACATGTTAGATGGACTGTAAATTATTTTGTAAGACTCGTTTTACTATTTGTAATCTAATGAAGCGGTATAAAAGTTTTTACATTTACAAGTGTGAAATGACAGATGTTTTTTTTTTTTTTTTTGTGCTTTGGAACCATGTTTGTTTGCCTCCCACCTTTTAACGCTTATGTTACTGTTTACCAACAATAGCACCTAACAGGACCAGAGATAGCATATTTCTTTCTCTCCCATCATGGGAAGCTCTCCCCTCGAATTTGTTTTAAATCATGGATTGACACTTATTGGCCGCTCTTTAGTTTTCTCTACAGATGCTGTTTGAGTACAGTGTTCTTTACCTCGTTTTTAAGCGCTAAATGTATGTTTTTATTAAGGTGTCTGTCTTGGATGGCTCTGTATTGAACTTTCCGCCCTGTCTGGTGGGGCATGGCAAAGGCTTGCTGTTATCGCTGTTAGATTCCAGATTATTTTCTGTTGTTGTTACGCTAGCAGGTCAGTCACACGATTGACCAGATATAGCCGTTTGGAGTTCCAGAGTTCAGTTGTTGTGAAATGTCCTTATTATAACAATGACTTTGATAAATAAAGAGAAACTCTCTGACTTTTGTGGAATTCATTAATCTTGCACAAACAATATTTTTCTGTTTACAACTTGTTAATAATCGGTTGGAATTTTATATTACGTATCCAGTTCCAATGATCAGCACATTAGGTTGTAAATTTGCAAATAAAAAAATGCATCCAGTATTAACTTTACCTTATGGTTCAGTTCATCAAGTGATTAGTAGTGTTTTAACATGTCATCTTAATTTCTTTATTGTATTTAAATACAAAATTGTACAGATAAATGGATAGACCGAAAATACTATGCATGTATATTTGCCTTTAATCAAACTTTTTGTTTTGTTACAATATTGTCATTGGAAATGTTTTACATTTGACCAATATTTCATTATTTCACAATGAAATGACATTTATTCTGACATGAGCATGATCTAAAAACATGACAACCCAAAAGTGTCATGATACTTTTGGTTCTGACAAGTCTTGAAGTTTTAAACGTAGGTTTGAGAGCAGCCTAATCATTTAGGTCCTGTCAATCATTACACACGTATTGAAGCAGTAGTCATAAAAGCTACTTCAATATCCTAATTGAACCAAGGCCTAATCCTGGTTTAGGCTAATCTGTCTGCGAAACCAGGCATAAGTCTCATTCACTTAAATGATTTAAGTAGTTTAACCACAGATTTGAAACAAAACATTTGTAAAGGTTTCAAAGTTGAAGCATGTTTTAAAGTCACCCATCAAATGAGGTTAACTGAAATATATTTGACTGTTTTAGCAGTGTGTATCACATGTAAGGGATAATCCAGGGCTAGCTGTGCATTAAATGATTTTAATGCACGATTTGGAGGCAAAGAACCCCCCAATGCGAAGCACTGACCTGCTGTGTTCTACATGTACTAAAATACTAAATACAGATTTGGAACCAAATGAAGCAGAGCAGCATTTTCCAGGTGAACTAACCCTGTTAATGTGTAATAAACAATAATAGAATTAACCCAAATTAATGCAGGCAAAAAAATTATGTAGTTCATGATACCAAATATATTTTAAACCAATGCCAATATCAGTGTTTCTACAGTGATGACACCAATGTAAATAAAGACAAGTAATATGAAAGGCCCCATTATATCTCAAACCCAGTTTATTCAGAATGTTAAATTCTTTAAATACACATTGCATCAAATACTCCAAATGCAATATTTGTATGAAGGTAGCCGTATAAAACTCCATGCTTGGCCTTGTGTAGTGGATCAGGTGTTACTGATGTCCAAATGGTGATCTGTCTTGGGAATGCTGGCAGTCACTGATTATTACGCCTCAAGCTCAAAATCAAAATAGTGGGGATCGAAATAATGAATTCTGACGTAACCATCCTCTCCTCCACTGCTATAACTGTGGGTGGAAGAAAGCAGTGCAATTTTTAAAAATTTAAAACAGTTAAGGATAACAAAAGGCAAAACATTATGACAGCAGCTCAGAAAAACTGTTCTAAGAAACTCTGGTAACACTTTACAATAAGGTTTCATTTGTTAATGAACTATCCATGAGGAGCATTTATTAAATGTTAGGTAATATAAATTTCTACATTTACAATTACATTTTTTAAATCAAAAGTTGTTAGTTCACAGTGCATTAATGTTGAACAAATAATAGACAATTACATTTTTATTAACTAACAAAATTCTGTAAAAATATATTGCTATTATATAAATATAATGTTACCTCATGTTGACTAATGTTAATAAATGAGACCTTACTGGATATTGTATCCAAAACTTTAATGCATTATGTTTTTTTTTTTAAAGCTTTCTAATTAAGATTACTTGAATCCGAAGTAAAAAAAAAATAAAAAATTCTACTACACCTTTTTTTCCTCAGTGTCTAAAACAGTTCCATAAGCACTCAGTATTTTTGAACCAATCCTTTTGGAGAGCCTACTCTTTTGCATGTGCAGTTTTGAGCAATCTTTCGCCATTAAGCCATCTTTGTATTCTTTCATGCAACAGTTGTACAAATGAGGGTACTGTCAAACCTCTTCACACAATCTCTCTATTTAGACCTCCATTATCACTGTAGCTTGCATGTGTTCCAGTCTGTTCTGTTTATGCAGTTTTTCTTTGACTACCCTGCGAATCCAGGCCCCAAGGCTGTCCTTTTTTGGATAAACAAATGAATGCGAATGTGCGAGCGATTACAAAAATCCATCGGTGCGCCTACAGTTTGCGCATACTCTTCTGATGACGAAATTTGTGCGCACTGTACGCTGACCCTCGCGTGCACGGACTAGTGAACTATACTTTGGGCTTTCGACGGAGAATAGTCAGTCACAGGCAATCCACATTTAATTGGAAAGATTTGCGCTCTCAGCTGTCCGTGAAACGCAGAAAATTAAGTACAGGAGGGTTGGGTTAAAGCTTTGATTTTTAAATATAGCTCAAGTGGAGCAAATTATAAAACTCCTAATGCACAACTTTTATTGTTCATTATTCTGTTTATTTTGCTCTTTGCTTTCAGATGCTTTTCAGTTTTGTAGTGGATTGTGACCAAATAATTTGTTAGTTTTTTTTAATCAGCCCTGCAAAAAGAAAAAAAAAGAAAAAAAGTGACCTGTGCATGAGTGTATTCGGTTTTCTGCTTAGTGTTTAATGCACTAAAGGACTCGGCTGTACTGGACCAACTACCTCACGGGGACTAAATGCCCATATGTGGAACAAACTGTAATCTGCACTACTACCTGTTCAAAATGAGTGAAAAGAAACCGAGCATTGTGGATTTGTTGCCTTTTCCAGTAACACTTTAGTTTAGGGTCCAATTCTCACTATTAACTAGTTGCTCATTAGCATGAATATTACTAAGATATCTGCATGACCGTATTCTACATCCCTTAATCCTACCCAATACTTAAAATTAACCTTAATAAGCAGTAATCAGGTGTTTATTGAGGCAGAAGTTAAATGTTAGTGAGAATTGGACACAAAAACTAAAGTCATTTTGAAACCCGAAGCCGAGACCCCAAAATCAAGGTACGTAACAAACTGCGTACAGTTACATCCAAGTAATCTCTTGGGTAATCTCTCAAAATGCTTAAAAGGGGCACTTTAAAGGCACGTGGAAAGGTTGAGTACAAACCTTTTCCCATCTGGGTGGAATGCCACACAGTTGATTGGACCGAAGTGTCCCTTCACACGCCCAAACTCCTCTTCATAAGCCGCATGGAAAAACCTAGAAGAGAGTGGCAGTACTGGATTATGTTTTTTTTTTTTTTTCTTCCCTAAAATCATTGCACTTTCATGATTTTAAGATATTTTTTCCAACCCTGGAAATCACATTTAAAAAGGTGTAGGCATCACAATAAAACACTTACCTGGCCTCGAATTTGCCGATCCTAGTGGAAGTGGTTGTGACTTCCATGGCCTCCTGACCACCTCCCATCACCACCTGAGCAACACATAAAGACATTTACATTTAGAGAAATAACACACATTAACTGAAGTTCAGTGCGAGGGTAAATACAGTAAATTTCGGAGACTTACATGATCCATGATGGGCGAGATGGCTGAGGAGTTAACAGGTCGCTCTGTTTTGAAGGTTTTGATGTGATCGAGTGTTGTGGAGTCAAACAACTGAACAATGAAGGAAGTGGCATGTGAGTCAAACTAACCAAGATTCAATTCAGCCAGAGTTTAGGATTCGGTTTCCAACACAAACCTTGGCAGTACAGTCTTTGGAGGCAGTGATGACCATCGTGAGGTCCACAGATGACTGGATGTCATTGATCTGTTTGGTGTGTTCCTTTGCCTTCTTCAGAATCTCTCCTGACTAAAGAATCACATACATTACACGACGAACATCTCTTTGTGGATATTGCAATGCATGTGACGGATAATATACACAAAAGTTTGGGGTTGGTAGAATTTTTTTCTTTTTTACATTTGCTCTTATGCTTACCAATGCTGCATTTATTTGATCAAAAATTAACAGTTAAATAGTAAAATTGTGAAATATTACTACAATTTAAAAATAACTTATCTACTTTAAAATGTAATTCATTCATTTGATTCATTCATCAAAAAACATTTCCTATTATTATCAATGTTGAAAACTGCTTAAAATATTTGTGGAAACATTTATGCATTTTTTCAGAATTCTTGGATGAACAAAGTTCAAAAGAACATCATTTATTTGAAATATTTTATAAAATTACAAAAGTCTTTAAATCATATTTAATGTATCCTAGCTGAATAAATGTATTCATTAAAAAAACAAAACAAAAAAAAAAACGACCCCAAACTTTTAAACGGTAGTGTAAAAGAAACAGACGCACACAAACCTTAGCACTGAACTGGTTAATTTCTCCATTTTCATGGCCAGCAATCACAAACTCTCCCAGCGGACCCCATACAGCACTGGTGATCTTTGATTCACTGCAGGGCACAGAGAGATATGGCTGGTTGTCCTCTGTGGGAGAGAAACAAAGTATGAATACCTCTGACAGGAAGCACCACCAGTACTTTAGTTACCAGTGGTCAAAATACTAACCGATTTGCTGGGGGTCTCGCAGGTCAAAATAGTTGAGATAGCACTGGTAGCCCATCTGCTTGTCTGTAGAAAACATTATGATGTTCCCACTGAAGTCAAAGCCGCATGTCCTCACCGCTGAGCTGGTCTCCAGCAGAGCCAGCTGCTTTCCTGAGGAAGTCGACACACATTCAAGAAGAATGAAACACTGCTTTTTGACAAAGCATTTAATTTGAAATTAAATATTAGTTTTCTTGGCATGGTGTGTGAAAAGAAGCTGAACAGTGGACAAATAAAATAAAAGACATGATGCTAAATTTCCTAAAAAACACCTTTCAATTTCTGAATTTTTTTTTTTTTTTAATACTCTCCATGGGGTCTTATATTGTAACGTGCAAGTATGTGACTGGAGACTCTTACAATTTCGAATCAGTAAATAATAATAATAATAAGTAACTGATTTGATATTAAATTATTAATATTTTAAAAACAATATGCAGGTGGTGTGACTGTCTGGAGATTGTAAAATCAATGTGGGGAAAAAAAAACATCAAAAGGCTGTAAAAAAAAAAAAGATTTTGCCTAGTTTTGAAATAATAACATTAATTATAATAATAGTAATAATAATAATAAGACACTGCCAGTATATTAATATTTAAAAAACAGTATGCAGGTGGTGAAAACATGTCCAAAGATTCTTAAAACAAATGTGTGTGTGGGGGGGGGGGCATAAAAAGGCTATATTTTTGACAAATTTTGATTTGAAACTGGAATTTTGTTTTAAAATATTAATGTGTATTAGTGTGACTGTCTGAAGAGTGTAAAATATATATTTTACAACACTAATGTTTAAAAAACAATATTTAATATTAAATATAATATTTTAAAAACAATCTGTAAGGGAAAAAACAAAAGGCTAAAATTCTTGACAAAGTTTAGCATTGCTTTTTAATACTGAAAATCGTAATATATATAATTTTGTCGCTTTGTTGTCGTCATGTGTGAAGGAAAGTACAAAAGAGGAAAAGTATGCGGATTTTATAATACACTGCCGACCTGTTTCACAGTCCCAGAGCCTGCAGCTGTTATCAGCCGATCCAGTCAAGACGTTCTTTGTGTCCCCTTTGAAACGTGTTAAGAAACATTTTTCCAAAAACAGATGACAAGTACAACAGAACGTCGCAGGTGAAATATTCACATATATTCAAATCACTCAAGAAATTCATCTAGCTTTTTTTTTTTTTCCAACAAAGATGATCTTTTTAGAAAGGATACAGTCAACATCCACACACCAGACGGCACCGGTGTGTCCATTGTAAGTGCCGAGCCTCTCTCCATTGACGGAGTACCAAACATTCGCAATCTAAAAAGACAATGTCCATGTAAAAATATAACTCCAAAAATACACTGACAAAATTGTGGTGTTGTAGTTGATCACTTACTGGATCCTTGGCTACTGAGAACAAGAGATCTCCCTCTCTGTTGTATTTGATCTGAGTGATGGACCTCTCGTGGCCCTGCAGAAGAATGGGTTTCTGTGGGAAATATAAAGCAGGAGAGCTAAATGTTTAAGATTTAATAGAATAAAACCGAGTCACTGTAGTTACACACGAATTACTGTAAGTGTTCTCGCTCTTTCTCATAATGTCTTAACATAGTTAATGATACAATCATTAGCTTCACTCCACAAACACATGAAGAATACTTGGCCAATGTAAAGCTTAGCATCTGTTAGCTAACGAAGAACCAACGGTCAACAGACATCCGGTGTGTCTGCATTTCATTTAATAGCTCAAGTAATACGTAGACATATGCTTACCATTATCGCCGGTTTCGTATGGGCAGAATATGATCGAAATAATATTTCAATCTGCCGTAGAAAAACACAGTACGCGGTACGCGTGTTCAACTGCGCCCGGTTAGAAACGGAAAAGACGGTTGTTACTTCCGGTGCAAAAAAAAAAACAGGTCCCCATTGAACAATAAACAATTCTAACGTTCCGGTGACACAAAATAAGAATAGAAAGTGGTACTTTTCTTAGCGCTGGTTTAATAATGATAACACAGAGATTTTAATAAATGGGCAATTCGTTTTTTGATTCTATAATTATTTGTCGCGAACATGACTAACACACTAAATTAATACATAGTATAAACGGTCATTTTACTAACCTTTCATATTTGAAAACAGGACTCTTTAAGCTACTGAATTACAAATAATATTATCCTGAGTGACATTAATATTTTAACAATGAATACAAAAATCACATTTTAATTTTCTTAATATTTTAATTCGTAAATAAATGAACACAGGGTGTGAAAAACAACAGATCTTTGGTACCTTCTTATATAATGGGAATGTCAAATTGAAAGAATGACTGGAAAATAAGGTAAAATGATTTCCACAAACATAGCGACTGACAAACTTCTGAAACGGAATATTCAAACCTGTGCAGTGAGCTTTACTGGAATGAAATGTGGAAGAGTTTACATGGCCAACTGATAACTCTATGCACTTCTTGCTTAACACTATGCCAGCACTTTTTTTACACTCAGAATGTTACAGAAAGGGTACAACAATTATACATGTAAATGTTCTGGAAAAAAAAAAAATCCAAGAGTGCTGAAATTTAATGACATCTCAGAACTAAGTCACTTTGTGTCAAACATACATTCATTACTCAGCATGTCAGTGCTTTGCTTACATGCTAAACACTGAGATGACATGAACAGAGCTAGAATTGCATAGTGTTCTTGAACCTTCTTGCTTAATTGGGCAATTCAATTGTTTTTGTTTTAAATATGTTAAACACATTTAGTAAGCCACTAATGCAAATAGCCATGTGATCAGTATCTGAAATAATATGAAAACTGTTCAAACTGAAATCACACACACACTGAATGAAATCGTTCAGTGGTCATGACATCATATAAGTGCACATTTCTAATTAGAAGTTAATGGAATGCGTCTACGATGCTGGATATATTATCTGAAAGAAACTAGTGGTGTTTAAAGATGGTGTAAACTTCAGTTAAAAATACATGTGATAAATTCAAGTGTTGTGCAAAAGCATAAAGAAATACGGGCTCAGATTAAATGAACCTTAAACCCAAAACAATGATAGCCTTAACCGTATGTCTACATTTCTAAACTGAGAAGTGATGAATAATAAATCATACATTCTTTGTTTGGTGCAGACACTTTATAAGAAATAAAAGAAAGAGTGTTTGGGAAGTGCACAAGCATATTTGACCTAATACAACAAATTAAGGCGAGAAATTAAATAAAACACCCAAAGAAAAAGCATGTCACATTACAACTGCTGTTTCATAGCAAAGGATTACAGCAATCCATCTGTTAGGGTTCTTTACGTTATTTCCAGCCAAACTGAAAAGAGACAAGCATTTAGTGGACAAACACTGAGCATTCCAAGACAGCAGCAACATCAATGCCCCTCTAAATGCAAATATGGAATTTTCTTGGGAATAAAATGGGATAAAGCAAGCCACATAAAAACCAAAGAGTATAAACGCAGCATAGGAATCATGTTGAAGGCACAATCTTCCCTGACACAATGAAAACCCCCAAGAGCAGACGAGTCAGCAGTTCTGTCACAGACGCAGATGCAGAAAACAACAGACGCCGACTGCTGATGGAGGGTAGGGGGTCTGGTAGAGGTGGGGAAGGATTGTGTGTGTGTGTGTGTGTGTGTGTGTGTGTGTCCTGGCAACCAAGAGACGGCAAGATTCAATCCTGGGTTGAGCACACCTCTCTGTGACTCTCGGCTTCCAGATCTGGACCGCAGTGGCACGCTGGGCTACAAGCGGTTTGTGGAGTCTCTGAACTGTTCTGATGGACTGGGCTACCCTCTTCTGAGTCTATCGCTTCAGGTGGTGACCCTGTCTCTGTTTCTGGCCTATTCTCAACAACTGTGGAGACACCCTGAACCTTCTTACTCAGCTCATTACGCTCTATCTGTAATGCACGACAGAGCTTTTCCAGTCGCTGCACCTTCACCTGCAGGCTTTCAAACTCCTTGTCTCGTAGTGTTTTCTACAAAGGAGAAAGAGAGAAAACATATAAAACTAAAATTTACAGCTTTTAAACAGTTACTGGTGTAACAAAGTTTTAATTTTTAGCTTTTAAGGCGCAATATACTTCAAGAGAAATTGTAGAACGAACTAGTGTGATGTCATTATGACAAACAAACAAACAAACAAAAAAAAATAATCTTTTTTTTTTTAACTTTGTTTCAGTAGTTCGAAAGAGTTTGCCAAAGCAAAATTTCCAGAAAAGTTCCGTCTGGCTGGTAAACCCATTTAACTTAATTTCTTCTGTTCAGTCCGTCGAGGTCAAATGTCTGCTATTAAAAACAAACATACTGAACAGTCGCTTTATTGAAGAAATTAGCTTTGTTTCCATGACATTTGTGCAAAAATTTTGCAATATTTTCCAAATGTCGTCCAAAAAAAAAAAAACGATCGTGAAATGACTGCGTTTCCATTAACTGATGTTATATGTGACTAAAACGTAATTTCTTCCTCTTGCGACAAGTCTTTCCAAAAATCATGGCAACAGATGTTAGTAGGTTTAAGTATAATCTCAGCCACTGCACTAGCCCTTATTTTTAATCGAAGTCACGTTATCCAAGCATTAATGGCAAGAAAAGCCCCTTATACTTGGGAGAGGCCATGCATAAGGGGTTTCTGGGAGACCTGCTTCGAGGTCTTGATAAATTGTGGTTTAATAAAGAACTCCGTCTCATCTTCTGTCTAAACACACCGTGCCATCTTTAAAGAATGATCTACATTCATGTACGCCAGGTGACCTTTAAATGCAAATGAACAGTTTCCATTGCAGTTTTGTGAAATATACCTTTTCTAAATGCCTGAAAAACCACCTCATGCGAGCAAAACTGTTTTGCGATATATGGGAGTTTTAGTGAAACTGACGCGTTTCCGTAGGGTACATTTTCAATTCGCAATTTCAATTTGCACAAATTGAAGGGTAATGCAAACTAACTCTAATTGAAAGAGAAGCATACACTTTTTTTCTTGTATAATACTGTAAAGCTGCTTGCTATAAAGTGCTATTTAAATAAACGTGATGTGACTTGACTGGAGTGCCAAAGTGAAGAGCTGGTGAAAACATATCCACACTGCTATGATCAGATATTTTATTTCTTGCCATCGAGAGGAAAGTGTGCAGCACATATTTACATATTTATCTAAACGTCGCTCTCAACAGCACAGGTGGTATGGAGATGTTCACTGACAGTATACGCCATTTCAAATGTCTTTTTACCGCCAAGCGGAGAATGAAAAAGAACTAAACTGAGTATGTCAGAGCCTTAACTGTCAAATATGACTGAACAGAACTGGCAAAAATCTGATTACAACAATCACCTCTTCTGCCATCTCCAGCAGAGCTTTGTTACTGCTTTCCCATCGTGATCTATACATGGTTGTTTCCTTCTCCAGCTTCTTAATCTTCTTGGTCATCTGCAGCATGATACAAAAACAGATGAAATCAGCTTTCACATTAACACAGCTGTGTGACAACACAACCTATATTCTGTTGGAGACCAACAGTTTCTTTGTAAGAGTGTGAAGTCCACAACACCCACTAATTACTAAACAGTCAATCACCTTTTCCATCTCTTGTTTGAAAGTTGTGAACACCTCATTGCTTTTGGAAAGGGTGTTTTGAAACTCCTCAAACTTCTCTGTGTACAATGAGAGCTGAAAAAGACAAAGACATTTTAGCCTCAGATTTACTCATGTCAACCACCATCACAACGCTAGGGAGTTCTGGGTAGTTGCAAGATCCCTCCTTCAAATCTAGGCCATATTCTGCCGAGTGCAGACACTACCATTCAAACGTCTAGGGTCAGTAAGATTTTAATGGTTTTAGAAAGAAGTCTCTTATGCCCACCAAGGCATATAACGGTCACATAACTGTTTTCAATGCATTTTAAAATGTAATTTATCCCAGCGATGGCAAAGTTGAATTTTCAGCTTCATTATTCAAGTCTTCAGTGTCACATGATCCTTCAGAAATCATTCTAATATGCTGATTGGCAGCTCAGGAACCATTTCTTCTCATTATCAATGTGGAAAACATTGAGTTTTTGCTTCTTAACATTTCTGTGGAAACAATTGAGAATTCTCTCACAAGGCCCAGTCTGGGGTTGTCCTATAATAGTGTGAGTTAGGACAGATCTGTCTTATCACCTGCTGTTTCAGATGAACCTCCTGCTGTTTCATGAGCTCATACATCCTTTGAGACTCAGCTGCTTCTTTCAGGAGCTGGAAAATAAAGAAATGAGACCATGAGAATCTTAATTAGTGACTGGCAGCTCTGTCCAGAGGGTATAGCGACACTGGTGCACATAAAGGGGCAGTTTCACCGAAAATTTACAGTACATTCATCCCCACTAAGTTTGACTAAGAGCGACTAAGTTTGCTTCTGTAACTTCAGCCGACTACATGTTTGAAGTACTGGGCAAAGGATGTAGAAACTCACAAAGTCTTTCTCCTTCTGATGACGGTCCTCCGAGTCCTTGAGCAGTGCCTGTGCCTGATGAAGCTTTGCATCTACCAGCTGCTGTTGCAGATCTTTGTGCTTGAACACCTTGTCGATATGCTGAGAGAGAAAACTGCGTTGTTAAAGAGCTTAATATGGCATCATAAACAGTATTGTACTGCATTTATTTAAGGCCTAACAAACACTACCCCATTTACAGGCTTTAACTTCAGTTAAAAGGCATTACAAAGTTATTTTCCCTTCCAGAAGTTCTCTTTCCTTTTCATTCTTTACGTCCGTATCGCTCACCTCCTCTCTAAGCTCATACTGCTCAATAAGTTTCTTCAGTTTGTCAGCCAGCTCCATGTTCTCCTGTCTTAGGTTTGCATTACGCTCGTTGTGCTGCTCCATCTGAGCTTGGATGTCATTCAGTGTCACCTGGAAATGTGAGGTCACTTCCTTCCTTTTCTCTTCCTCCAGTCGGGCACGTTGCACACCGTCCTCCTGCCACGTAAAGCAAACATCAATCCATTAATCTCACTAAAGAAAATAGAACGCAACAAGCTTCTGGTTATGTGATAAGTGGAGTTGGAGCAGACTGATTAAAAAACACTTTGAGCAGGGAGTACCTTTGAAAACCTTTGAATTTAAATTTTGCATGTGGCAGGCACCACAGACATGATGGATTACAATATACTCTCTCTGCATACATAACAGATATCTTGTTATTTGCATTCATATCAAGTTTGTGTACCTTAAGCGTGCGGTTGTGCCTCTGCAGTTCTCGACAGAGACTCTCCAGCTTGCTGCGTGCAAGGATGGCCTTGCTGTGCTCATTTCTTAAGTGGTCCTTCTCCTGAATCAGCTGCGTCTGCTTCTTCTGCAAAGCCCGCATCTGTTTCTGAGAGTTACGATGCTCCTCTAGCTAAAAGCAACAAAGCAGGAAAGTTGTCTAAATTAGGGTTGTCCTGACACCAGTATATCAGTAGTCAATAGCATATCCATTGGGTAATTATAGTGGTAAAAGCACTAAGATGTGAAACATCTTTAAATGTAAATGTTCTTCAATGACACATTTACATTTAATCATTTAGCAGACGCTTTTAAGAAGAAAGTTCTTAAAGGGTTAGTTCACCAAAAAATTTAAATTCTGTCATTAATTACTAACCCTCATGTCAATCAATGATTCAGTTTGCGCATCAAACTGCCAAAACCACATGAACTATTGAAATTGTGAAACACTTTACTGAAATCAAGTGACTTTGGCGATCCGAACCGATGATTCGAAACAAAAGATTCGTAAAGCTTCAAAGCAGTGTTTTGAAATCGGCCAGCACTAGATATTGTTGAAAAGTCGTTATTTTGTTTTTGTTTTGTCACACAAAAAGTATTCTCGCCGCTTTATAATATTAAGATTGAACCACTGTAGTCACATGAACTGCTTTAAATATGTTTTAGTAGCTTTCTGGGCATTGAAAGAGTTAAAGGCCTCACTGAGCCATCGGATTTCAAAAAAAAATATCTTAAGTTTGTGTTCTGAAGATGAACTTTTCTCTGTATACAACAAATGCTCTGAGATGTTGAGATCTTTTGATCATCATCAAGTCTTACCAGCTCAGCATACTTTTTACAGAGACCCCCAAGCTTCTCCTCTGGAGTGCTCAGTGTGTTGAGAGTCTGCATTAGAAGGGTTATCTCCTTGCCTGCAATGCACAAACAGAAAATGGAATATAGGTTAAGAATAGGTCTAGGTATTGACACACATTTTACATCTTTATTGGACTCTGATTCATTAGCTCTTGATTCGAAACAGATCTCAAAAACATTTCATACATGAGAGAAGAAAAAAAAATCTAAATGATGCCAACTATACAGGGAACCCTCTCACTTTGTACACTATGACTATTAATGATTAAAATGAACAACAGAGCCCAAATTCTATTGCTATTCATTTTTTTTGGATATAAAGTACTCAAAAACTTTAACTTTTAATTTTCTAATTCAAACTAATAATATTTCTGCTCCAATTTATTGTTGAAATTTATTGCTGAAATATAAACATGTAAATGGTCGCTGTCATAAAATTGTTTTGGAAGCCACGCTACAAATACTGTTTGGTGAAGCTTTAATCAGTAATAAAATTGATCTTAAGATTCAAGAACTGATATCCGTTTGTTAAAATGAATACTGAAATCAGTTATTCAATACTTTCAACCAAGAAGGGATTAACAACACTAAAGCATAAACTCCATTATGAATGGAGGTCTGCAAGTACTAATGGTGAAAGACACCATTGAAGGCCATCTGCATTCAGATCAAGTCTGTGGGTTCACTCTGAGAAGAATCACAAAAAACAAGCTTGATATGAATTGTGATTTTGTAAGTGAGGCCATATTACTGAAGTAAACTACAAGACACTATATTAACACATGGATGTTAGCAAGAATGCACGTCTCTCCATGTTTTATATAATGATCCCACAATTAATTCTAATTTTAGAGTGATCAAATCCAGTATATACCTAACTGAACACAATAATAGTTCAAATGTTCAAAAGTCTGGGGTTGGTAAGAGGTTTTTTATTTTTATGAAAGAAGTTTTTTATGCTAACCAAGGCAGCATTTATTTGATTAAAATTACAGTAAAAACGTGAAATATTATTACAGTTTAAAATGATTTATTCCTTTGATGGCAAAGCTGAATTTTTCAGCAAGCATTACTCCAGTCTTCATTGTCACATGATCCTCAAGAAATCATTCTAATTTGCTGATTTGTTGCTAAACAAGCATTTCTTTCTATTATCAACGTTGAAAATAGTTGTCCTGCCTAATATATTTGGTGAAACTGATTTTTTTTTCAGTATTCTTTGATGCATAGAAAGTTCAAATGAGCAGCATTTATATGAAATAGAAATCTTTAGTAACATCATATCTTTGTGTGCATCTTTACTGTCACTTTTTATCAAACACACACTTGCTGAATAAAATACATTTCTCTCTCGCTCTCTAAAAACATCAGTATACATTAGAGTAATAATGAGCCAAAGGTTGATGGTGTTACACATTTAAGCAAAAGCACCGACTCACCCAGTCCCTTCACTTTCTTCTTCTCTTGCAGCTTCTTCTGGTCCTTCTCCGCACATCCATTGCCGTTCAGTTTGGCCTCCTCCTGTTTGCCGTCCTCCCTCTCAAACAGCCCGTTCACTTCCACGCCATCAGGCTGCCCATTGGTCACTGCCACATCCTCGCTGCCAACGCCACCATCCTCATGACAATAGGTGTTGAGGATGTCCTCCAGCTGTCTGCTCAGCTCCTCAGCCATGTCACGGGAAGAAGAAAGCGCTCCAGCCTCTGCCACTGAACACAAAGGAACATGGGAGAAGAAACACAGCAATGGAAATGACTTTTCCACAATGTAAATGCAATAAAATGGTCTTAGATTGGAACACAAAAGAAAGTCAATGTGTCAGCTCCCTTACAGCCAGCATCAGTCTGAGCACTGTTGGCTGGTGTGCTGTCCGGCTGTGTTTCGGTTTCTTTAGGGCTGTTGGTTTTCTCAGACGCTGCGGTGCTTTCTTCCGTATCATCTGCACTGCTATCAGCCACTGGATCCTCCATCTCCCTTCTCTGCATTGCTGCTCTATGAACGAATGTTAGAAGTCATTACAGCACATAAGTGAAGGACTAGAATACGAGTATGTACATATAATAGCTTGAACAGTTTCGGTTTCAATTCACAATTCAGTTGCACAATTAAAACGAATCTGCAGTGTTAGAGATTTGACAAAAACGAGGATGACACTTGTTGACTCTGTAACTCACTACATAACATTGACACGCGCTAATCACTAAAATCCGACTTGAGAGCACATTTAGGTCAATCTTTAAAATGTTTCGTGAAAACTTAAGTGAACAATCGACAAGGGTGCCTAAAAAGAACAAGTGTTACGTTTATCTGACGGTTCATAACTGTAAATAAACATATATATATATACGTATATTTGAGAGCTGTTACGTTAGCTGTGTAACATCTCGCTCGACAACTTTAGCAGTCATGGCTAACCAAACGCACAGTTAAACATCTGCCAACTTACTTGACGCGCTCTACAATTTTACAAAACAACAACACTGTACGTACCTGTTCTGCCAGCTAATTGTGTTTAAAGTAATACCAGTGTCACGTTTGGTCCAAGAAACCACTTCTGATGTTTGTCACCACTCTTTACCCTTCCCACTGCTGCTTCTAACTGACACAGGAAATGCCAGGGAAATACTCGAAGAGGATTGGTCGAACCGTGGCTAACTTCCGGTGTATTACTATTGTTGTTTTTTTATTATTATTATTGTATTGTACTCTGGCAGTGGTTGTTATTTATTTGTTTTGTTTTTATTAGTTTTGAATTAATATTTATTAATAAATGAAAAAAGTCATGAGTTAGCCGCTAATGATTGGAGCAGCGTCACCATTTTAGACCATTTGAATCAATCTTCGCAAAACGATTCACTGATTCGAATTCGAAGCGCTCGAAACATCAAAAGCTAGTGGAACCTGCTGGTCAAAAGTGCAACGAAAACTCAACAAAGAATACAACATTTTTAAGAAAAACAAAATTCAGGAAATTCAGGATTTTTGTTTTTTCAAATATATCAACATTTCTTGAACAACAGTATTTTGAAATGTTTCGAAACCAAGTTATCAACGCCTTGCTTGATGAAATCACGTGACTTGGTGAGTTTGATACAAGCTCCGAACCACTGATTCGACACAGAGAGATTCATAAATGTTTCGAAGCGTTAGCGTCGTCGCCATATTGGACCGGGCAACGCACTCTGTCTGGAGATTAAAAAAATGCCTGATTCATGTGTTGCTTGGGGCTGTAAAAACCGCCGTACAACCCATACCAAATCCCGGGGAATTACCTTTCACAAGTAAGACTGAATAATTGTTTATGGTTGTATTTGGTTGACATAGCCAGACTAAGCTAGCTAAACAAGCTAGCCATGAAAGCTTAGACTGTCTAACTAATATTATAGGTAAAGTTTATATGATTTCTTATGAAATCTCAGGTTGGATTATAGATTAAAATGCAATTATCTCGTCTCATCACGACCTTTAGAACTCCATATCACGGTTTTGAGCAGCACCATCATTCAACCAAGCTGTGTGCCACAATCTTTCGCTTAAACAAATGGCATGAAATTGAAGCGAGGTGAAACTTCGTTTGCTAATCTGATATCACTCCGGCGTTTCAGTAAAAAAAATAAAAATAAATAAAAAAATCATGACCGGTCAAATTAATGTGGTTCAAATTAATACAATTACAATAATAATAGTGATGATAATAATAATAAAAACAGAATAAAGTTCATAAAATATGGATTTATTTTAATTTAATTAATAAATGATTAGTTATCAGCAGGAGTTACTAGTAGGCTGTTCTTAATTACATCCGAAGTTGAGTTCTCTGCTTATGAGAACACATGTTTCTATTAGGCTATTTAAAAGCCAGTATTAATAGATGCACTGTTGTTATGTAAATTACTTGTTTGTGGTTTGTGTAGATTCCTACTTGCTTAAAAAATGATGAGTTGATGATGATAAAGTTGAAGTCGCAAAACGTTGAGGTTCTGTGAGATTTTGTTTAGGCGCTATACCAAAAGTAGCCACCGGGGAACACTCACACTCCATTGTTTTGTTTTCATAAATGCTTTCTCATGTCATAAATGAATACATTTCTGTCACAATATCACGCCCATCACAAAACGGCGGTCAAATATGGAACCTTGAGTCTCCAACCTTTCCAACGATATGTTTAGTAAAGATTACAAAATGATTTGATTAAAATTTTGTAAATTTTGAAATTTGTGGAAATGTTTTAAGGGTACTTTTGCCATGGTAAAGCAATGTTCAGTTTCAGAACAATTTTCATTGGATGAATTTTGAGTATTTAAGCTTTTGAATGATACCTAATTTATTACTAAATATTTGTGGCTTGAAGCGGATGGAAAATTGACTGACCTGTCCTTTCGGGTTTATGGATTTTTTTTTTTTTTTTTTTTTTTTTTTTTTTTTTTTTTTGGCTTAACTGCAAATTGCTGCCAAGTCTGACATTGCTAATAACTATTCTAAACATACTGAAATACTGTGTCATCACGTTCCGGACCTTTGCTAGAAAGAAATTGGAAGTAGACTGGACCTCTTGGAACTTTAATGGAATGCTGCTGGTTTAAATCAACTAAACTGCCCATTATCAAGATTTTTCATCTATGCTGGTGTTTTTTCTCTAAGCTGTTTCATCTGGGTGACTGACATAATATTATTGTGAGTCTATCTAACTTATCTCACACTTTGAAGGTTTCCAAAAGGCAAAGTGTTGAGGAGGCAGTGGGAAATTGCCCTAAGAAGGGAAGGTTTTTCCGTCAGCGATTCCTCTGTGCTGTGCAGTGAGCACTTCAGGGAGCAGGACTTGGACAGGACAGGTCAGACTGTCAGGGTCAGAGATGGAGCTAAACCATCTGTCTTCAATTTTCCGGCTCATCTACAAAGAGTAGGTCTACCTCTCGATTAAAAGATTTGATAGCTAGTCATTAGGCTTGTTTCAATATTTTTTTCTTCCATTTTAGCCAGTGTCAACCAGGAAAACAAGAACCTCAAGGAAAGCTGAAGAGAGCCTGTCAGTCAACTGTTCTCTGCAGTTACAAGAGACTAAACCTCTACCTAACCTTGTGAGTATCTGTGCTAATTTTGCGGTAAACTGCTATGACTGAGCGATGTGACAAACACTTCAATATAAAAAATGTCAACCTTTCTTCTAGGACCACTCCTATGCATTGCCAGCAGATCCCACTGGTCTAAAGGCCAGACTCAGTGAAGCCTTGGCTAGAGTGGAGAGTCTGGAGAGGGACATGAGGAACGTGAAGAAACGAGAACAACGGGCAAAGAACATAGTGCTTGCTCTTCTACAGGATCTGAGTGGAAAGAACCTCATAAATGAAGAGCTGGAACACAAGCTCAATTTCTACTCTGGGAAAATTAAAATTCTATAAAATGTTGAACTTTATGTATATCTCATGTTTGCATCTTTCCATGTTTCTACAAATTCCTGGTTATTTCAAAAGTAACTTAAGGATTTGTCTGTGCGTACTGAATTTCAAATCCTCTGATTGACCTCCTGTCAAAACAGGACCATGTGCACAAAACAAACTTTCTAAATGCATGGTCCAAAAGCATTCAGCTGTCTAAGAGAATCTTTTCTTTCTTGACCATCCACGTCCACATCGGAAAGTTTTTTTTTTTTTTTTTAATATAATTTGATAAAATTCTGCTTCATTTTACAAAGTTGGATGCCAAGCCTCAACATGTTAGATATGTTGATATGTATACGTGATGTCGATATGTAGTTTGGTTGGAAAACACCTGCCAAGCCAACAGATTTTCTTTAACGAACAGTTTATTTTGTGACAATTTGTAAGCCATGTCTTGTGCTTGCATTTCACTTGTGTTTTTCTAATTATCATGTGTGAATGGATACGTATGAATAAATATCTATTGTAATAAATATTACAATATTATTGTCTACTTAATATACACCAATCAGGCATAACATTATGCCCACTGGCAGGTAAAGTGAATAACACTGATGATCTCATCTTCATCGCAGCACCTGTTAGTGGGTGGGATATATTAGGCAGCAAGTGAATGTTTTGTCCTCAAAGGTGATAGAAGCAGGAAAAATGGGCAAGCGTAAAGATTTGGGCAAGTTTGACAAGGGCCAAATTGAGATGACAACTGGGTCAAAACATCTCCAAAACTGCACCTCGTGTGGGGTGTTCGCGGTCTGCAGCGGTCCGTATCCATCAGAAGTGGTCCAAGGAAGGAACAGTGAGTGGTGGGTGGCCAAGGCTCATTGATGCATATTGGGAGCGAAAGCTGGCCTGTGTGATCCGATCCAACAGATTAGCTACTGTAGCTCAAATTGCTCAAGAAATGAATGCTGGTTCTGATAAAAAGGAGTCAAAATACACAGTGCATCAGTTTGTTGCATATGGGCCTGCATATCCACAGACAGTCAGGGTACCCATGCTGACCCCTGTCCAATGCTGAAATCACCAACAGTGGGCATGTCAGCATCAGAACTGGACCACAGACCATGGAGAAAGGTGGGACTGGTCTGATGAATCACGTTTTCTTTTAAATCATGTGGATGGCCGGGTGCCATGCGTGTACGTCGCAATACCTGGGGAACACATGGCACTAGGACGCACTATGGGAAGAAGGCAAGACAACAGAGGCAGAGTGACGCTTTGGGCAATGTTTTAGTTGGAAACCTAGGGTTCTGCCATCCATGTGGATGTTACTTTGACATGTACCACCTACCTAAGCATTATTACAGACCATGTACACCCTTTCATGGAAACGGTATACCCTGGTGGCAGTGTCCTCTTCCAGCAGGATAATGCACCTTGCCACAAAGCAAAAATGGTTCAGGTATGGTTTGAGGAGCACAACGACGAGTTTGAGGTGTTGACTTGGCCTCCAAATTCAAATTGAGCATCTATGGGATGTGCTGAGCAAACAACTCCGATCCATGGAGGCCCCACCTCGCAATTTACAGGACTTAAAGGATCTGCTGCTAACATCTTGGTGCCAGATACCACAGCACACCTTCAGGGGTCTCGCGGACTCCATGCCTTGATGGATCAGGGCTGTTTTGGCAGCAAAATTGGGACCAACACAGTATTAGTAAGGTGATCATAATGTTATGCCTCCTTGTAGTGCCTAACCGTGCAACCATGTGTCCTCCCAGATTTGTTCAAGAACTTGGAAAATGTGGATTAACATCTTACAGAAAGAACCGGCACATCTGGTGCAGTTCATGAGGCGATTAAAGCAGCTGCTGGACCACCAGCTTTTGTTCAGGCACTCATTATTCTTCTACAAATGTTTGTGAAATTTGTTCAGTTTATATTTGTTGTCGAATCCTTGTTCATACACATTTACGTTAATTGAACTTTAAAATTGGTTGGGGAAAAAGCAGTTGAAAGTGAGAGGACATTTCTTTTTCTGCTGAGAGAACCAAAACTACATTGTGGAACTGTTGTGATGTCTATGAGACAAATAGTTATATTTGATGTGTTTGGATATCGTGATTATAACGTGAGAAATGCAGCTTTCAAATTGAGAAGAACTGAAGTAACGTGCAAACGGACAATTTCGATTTCACTAGAAAATAGTTATACAAACTATTTCAAATACATAGGTTTAAATAAGGAAACTCAAGTCTTTGGGAAAAGTAAAGAATTTAAACCAATATTACTCTACCTAAAACCACATTTCTCTGTGGATGCAACGGTAACTTTAAAGATTGTCATTAAACATTCCTTCTGGAAAAGCTAATTTACTGTATTCATCACTCCTATATTGACTTTACAGAAGTAAGTTTACAAACCAGGTGTTTTATCATTTTATTTGTATCTGGACAAAAAGAAAAAACCTCAAACATTTGTTCAGAATTGTTCATGTATATGTTTGTGTGACATGTTCAGTTTGTATGTCCATCACTCATTCATATCGTCGGTAAAGTCAGTCACAGTATGGGCAATTGTAGGCAGAGGAAAAAAAAAAAAAAGATTTAAATATAAATACATTTAAAAGGAAAGAAATTACCAAACCAGGATACAATATCCACCTGGGCAAATCTTTATATGGTGTATGAAAGGTACTTCAACATGTAGCATTGTAAACACAGATGAGTCAGCATTACTACACAACCACATGCATCAGCTCGAAGTTCGGAAGAGACAAAAAGTCTCAAAATGTCAACATCTACAAGATCTAGGACGGAAGACCATAAAGACCCAATTTCACTTATTTGTGGCCTTTTGTAAATATTTTATTGATTTCTGCACTTCTCAGAAGTTATTTTAAAGGAGTAAAGAGCAGCGCTCAACTTTAAATTGTGCCAATATAACAATATACTCGTTAAATTTCTGGTTTAAGTGTAATTCACAGAGACACACAGATCATGAGACACCCAGATGTGTTTCTTTTTAAATGTCCTTAAATGAGAACAAAATGTCTGCGAAAGAGGCCTGAACTGATTTGGATTTGCTGTAATTGTGCTACAGTTAGTTACAGAGGGAAGTCAGACTGAGAACAACACAGTTGGGTCTACATGGTCAGCTATTGCGCTTATGAACAAGAAAAGAACTACACATACAGACACAAAAATACTTAATGAGGGCAAACAAACAAACAAACAACAACAACAAAAAAAAAACAGTTTTCCTTCGATCATTAGCATTCTCACTTCCTTTATGCCAAAAGAACTACGTTCAAAATGAACAAGCTAAGCGAACAGTACACATTGAGACAGTATTTCAACATTGCATTGGCCTTGGTTAAAAGTATTAATTATGCAGCACAATAAAGTATGCATTTTTCTCTTTATACCTTTGAGTTTACCAATTTGGTGTACAAGTAGCAGACCATCACATCTCTAATGAAACTGTGGCAGACAATGTAACCGCTAATTTGAAAGATAAGAAAATAGAGCAGCAATATTTGCACAAAATGTGTGCACATTCAAGTAAAGAAAAAAAAAAAAAAAAAGAGAAAAAAAAAAATCAAAGACAGATTGATACGCATCAGCCTCTTGTCTTTGTTGGTCTGATTGGCACTTTTGTGAATAGGAGTGCATTTCCATTAAGAGATAATTTCTTTGCTTTTTTGATCAGCGTATGAATCCACCCAGTGGTCTTGTAGGCCATTAGATATTTTTTGTAAGCAGTTTTTTTTTTCCCTTTCCCCCCCATATGATCCCAGTCTTTTTCTTCCCGTTTCTCTGATGTGTAAAAAAATCTGGACTGCAGCATTCTCGCTCAGAGACAGACCTGTAAATGCAGGACGTGTCATCTAATATCACGCGGGACTGGGATTTGAACAGATTTAAAGAAAAACCCTGTATGATATTCACCTTGATACTGTTGTTAAGGTACATCAGATTGCCAAGAGGTATTTTTCAAAAAGGTAAATTCAAGTGTCTCAAATTCAAAAAGGTTCTTGAACCAGAATTAATACGGAAACCTCCTATCGGTTATCGGTTCTGATCAGGAATCACATCAGGCATTGACATTTATAGAAGGAACTAACTTCTAGATATTAGTCAACCAAAACATCTGTACCAAACACAGGATGCTGCTCCATAAATAACAGATGCTAGATGCCTTTATGAACGTTGCATCGCTTCCCTTCCCACATCATCGGTCAGTCAACGTCTATGTTTTCATAGAGGCCCATTCCAAATCAAATGACCCTTAGTATTCACTCAGAGAAGCACCCTTCTGTCAGTGTATTATGGAGGTAGAGGAAAATGCTTCCATAAATGACATGAAAGTTTACTCACAGTTTTAAAGTAAACCACAGAAAGTTTCATACAGGGCAGGAGGTTAATATTCAAACTTTTCACACCTGTCTGAAATCCACAGCAGTCCAACATCAAACTCTAACTTTTAGTGCATCAACTCAAAAAGTGCCAAAGGGTGAAATAAATCAACATTCACGTACTTGCATACGTAGAGAATGGAAACAAGAAAAGTTGGTTGGAGATTATGGAAGTCATTTTCCCCTCGGTTTTATGCTAATCCGTATATGTGTGCATGTTTATGAAGTGTATGCTGGTCTTGTATGCATGTGTGCAAGGTGTGTGTAAATATAACATAAATATATATATATATACATATATATATATATTTGCCCATATATTTAATTATTATTCATTATATAAATAAGTATTCCTTGCCATACCAACACCATCCAGAAACACTCCAGCCAATAAGCGCGAGATCATTGTTGAAGATCTGGCAAGGGATACAAAATTGTTGTTGCTACCAACAGAACACCATGCAAAACCCCAACATGCACATACTGAGGGCTGCACGAAACAAACACCTTGAAGTTATCAGAACCACCCAGTATTACTATGCTCCAATTAATGACAAGAAAAAAAAAAAAGAAAAAAAAAAAAAGAGCAGAATTAAGACTCCATCACGTGCATCATCCCCAGCCCTCAGATGTGTGCTTATTTCCCCCAGAACACATTTCATAGTTAAAGCCTTTTGATCAAAATAAGTTATTCATAACACTGCACACCACAAATATCCTACAACTAGATATTTCACCTCTGACTGGTATAATAATAATAAAAATGAAAAGAAAAAAAAAGGCATTATCTTTAGTAAATGGGCTCTTTGGGCCGCACTTTACAAGTCATCGTCTTTTAACAGTAATGACTTTTTGTATTAGGATACTCCTTTACTAAAATACCTGGATTATTTAAACACCACCCACCACCATCACATCAAACAGACTACATAAACTCCTGTCGTTTCCACACCCAGTACGGTCTGAAATGATGAAGTCTAATACTAAGAAAACTGAAACGGCTCTAGAAAGCCTTTGCAGAGTGCCATAAAGTCATAAATCGCATATGCAGATTTTACGATGGAGTTTTGTATATAAAGCATGGCCATATCAAATATAATCAGGCTTTTTTTAAATTACCAGAATATGAGAAATGAAAAGAAAGAAATTCTACAACGCAACACTTGATGAAAATCCAACCGGGATCAAAAAGATTTTCTGATTTTCATTAGATGAGTAAATAACTCTCTCATCTTTCAATGAAACGCGAAAACTGAAGTACGTCCTTCCTTAAAAAAAGAAAAAAGGGCACAGCTCCACGATTTCTACCTGAGGGGGATGATTATTTAGCTGCATCATTGAGGGGGAAACAATTGAAAGAAACTAAAATCCAACTGGGTGTGACAGGACAGTGGATTGATTCCCCTGCTTAAAACACCTTATTGTATAAATAAATCAGTCTGGGTCATGGGTCGAAATTTGGTTCACCCAGATGTCAATCGTTGCGCTCTAAGTGTATCCCACGTATGTTTTAGTACGGGTACAGGGTGCGGGGAAGGGTGTAAAGGTCAAGGGGCGGCCGGGAAGAGTCTGAAGGCAGGTTATAGCTGGAAGCCCTCCATGGGAGCCTCCTGCTGGGGGAAAAGGAACTGCTGCTGGTTCTCATCCACCTGTGGTGCCAGACTGGCATCCTCTTCCTCTACTCCGAAGTAGTGCTCGATGAGGTCAAAGGCTTTCTGGTAGATCTCCTGATTTTCATGACTCTGTAGGAACTCTATTTTGTCCAACCCTGGTAGAGAGTGATACAGTTGATGCGTCACAATATTATAATATTTACTATATTATTTATCAAATACATGCAGCCTTGGTGAGCATAAGAGATTTCTTTCAAAACTTAAAAAAAACAAAAAACTTGTCTACCTATCCATCTATCAATTCTATATGTCTGTCTGTCTGTCTGTCTGTCTGTCTGTCTGTCTGTTTGTTATATATATATATATATATATATATATATATATATATATATATATATATATATATATATATATATATATATATATACACACACACACACACACGTTTGTAGCCTATGTACATTCCAACTAATTTTGCCTGTGAATGAAAAATGAGTCGGAACGCACAGGTTTCAAATCTACAGGAAAGTAAAAAAAAAAAAAAAAAAAAAAAAAAACAAATTTTGAGGTTCACAAAAATTAGTTCATTAAGCCCTCGTCTAGCGATCCAAATGCTCCAAATAGCCATTAAACATCTAAGAGTATCTTCAGCTGTATGTTTTCTGGGAGTACCGGTTGGTTGACGAGGTGTGTGCGCCAAATTTGATGTTATTAACAGGGATTAAAAAAAGGGATTTTAAGGGATGGTAACTAGGTAGTTTTGTTTTGTAACCTTCAAAAAACTAACAATCTTTCTCAAAATTGACTTTGCCGACAATCGAATTCATACAGGTGTAGCTCAGTCATTTGTTCTCTGATTCTAACAAATACATCATTTTGAAGGTTTTTTTTAATAGAGATGGAAAATAGCAATAACTCATTTTTGAAAATTTGCTCATTGCATCTCATTTTCCCAGCTCGGGTCACATACGTCTTATCTATCCATAGACATCTATCCGTCTATATCTACCTGTTGGTCCACCTATAGCTCTATCCATGTCCATCTATATCTTTTATTTATAATAAGCTAATGTTAAAATCAAAAACCGCAATAAGAGTAAGAGCAGCATCAGCACTGATAAGATAATTTAGTCTCACAACTTGTAATGAAGACAATTGTGTGTTGAGTGTCTGGGACGCAAAGCTTCATTTGCAGCAGTTTATCAGTTGACTCGCTGAGGAGAAACTCAGCTACTCATCTGCGGTGTTCTCAAACGTTTATTTTTTACTATTTTGGGAGAAGTAAAATTTATATATATCTCTGCTAATCTATATCCATCTATACATATGTGCAATTCCATTTTCAATTTTTCATTTTTCATCATTTAACAGACGCTTTTATCCAAAGCGACTTACAAGGGGAGCAATTAGGGGTTAGGTGTCTTGCTCAAGGGCACTTTAGTCATGGTATCGAAGATGGAGAGAGTGCTGTTTATTCACAATCCCCACTTTCAATTCCTGCCGGCGTGGGAATCGAACCAGCAACCTTCAGATTACAAGCCCGACTCCCTCACCACTAGGCCACGACTACCATTTATTATTATTATTATTATATTACACATCATTATTATTACACAATAATGTAAATGGTGGTTTAGTTAGTTACCATAGGCTTCCTCTATGAGACTACAATAAGGGTTGATGCCGCTGCCATTCTGTTTGGCCTCCTGCTCGCCCAGTCTGAGAATGTTCTCCAGACCATTCAGAGCCACTAGCACGATCTTGGAGTCCATCACAGTCAACAGATCACAGAGAGGTTTAATGCAGCCCAAATTCACCAGATATCTGCAGAAAAGAAGCAGATGAAAGAATAAGAGAATGAATAAGCAGCAACATGTGTCAATATGTTAATTTTCTAATCAATAGGAAATAATACTAAAATAATCGAAATAAGGTCTTGATTGGAACACTGCCCTAAATATAATGAAATCCAACTCATTTACTGGCACATAATATTTATTCTCCCATTGCCGCTTTATGTAATAAGTCAAATGAATCAATTTGTAAAAACTAAACATCCCCCAGCACAACTGGGTCAACATTTGTCCATCATCATCCAATTTCCCTAAGTACAAATAACTGAAGATGACATTACAAAATGGGAATTTATATTTGACAAGCAATGCCCATCAAATCACTGTGAGAAACATAAGTTTGCATTTCAGATTTAGACAATGATGCCATGAGCACTGGCGCTGCAAACGAGATGGAAATCCTTCAGACCGAGTCACGCATTCCAAGGTCAGCCAGTGAACAACATTAGGCATTCAACTGGCTCCAGTTCCCTTCCCCGATTCTACAACACATGTAACATGGACCAACGTGGAAGCAAGAAAGATTTACTACACTATTACTAATTAAATTTAATAAACATTTTGATTTATGCAAGCTTCTGTCAAAGACAATTTTCTATCCTTACACCATGCCCTAACCAGAAGCGATAAGATTCCTTTATGTCCACCAGACATGACAAATGAGACCAATTCGATCTAAGGAAAAAAAAAAAAAAAAGCCAACCACAAAAAAAACAATTCAAAGAGGTCAGGAGAAATATAATTTGCCTTGATCTTTTGTCATATAAAAAGTCTTTGTACTATGTCTTCCTCATAAACCAAACATATAATCAAGCTCGGAAAATGTGGATATTGTGGGATTTGTGACGTCACACGGACAAATACATTTACATATGACTGCCTCCAGAGTAAGACATAAATAGTTATACATCACATCATAGACCCCAACCACTAGCATTTAGTCACAGCTGACTTGCCGACACGGCGTTGAAAGCAAATGGAATTCATTATAAATCACTGCTGCAGTCTACACTGGATACAGTATACAAATTCGCATTCAGTTTCCATGTGCTTGTGTCTGTCGAAAGCAAGACAAATAGAAGAGTGAAAGAACGTTCGCTTTGATGCGTCCAACTCGTTCTCTTCAGAAGGATCCCAGCATTGGAAAAAAAGAGGATGTTTTATTTTAATGGCGTACAAACGAATACATGCATGCCTGACAGTTCGATCTGTTCCCATCTTGTTTGCACTACGTGTTCAGAACATTGTCAAGGGTATTTTGGTGGTGGTTTGGAAAATTAGAAATGCATTGGTAAAATTTTAAAGACTTCTGTGTGCTTTATGCAAATAAGTTCCACATGGGAACCCCTCTGATCTCAGCAGCCAATCACAGCACTGGAGTGGAGAAGTTCTGAGATTCCCGTTAAAGGAAAGGCAGCGACAGATACAAGTTCAGAGTCTTCAGACTGCAATGGTGAGACAGACTAGAGACTAAGAACCAGTTGATCTGTTTCTGAGTGGCGGGAGGCATTAACAGACATAACGTTCTGAGACTCCAGCCTGTGAAGGAAGAGTCAACAACAGATTTCATGCTCCAAGTCTACAGCTTGAGAGGCAGCAACAGATATGACCACGTTCAGAGTCTGGGAGGAAAGACACATTGACAGAAACCATGTTCAGAGTCTTCGTTCGACAGATGCAGCACATTCCGATGCCAGAAAGTCAGGCGTCTCCACGCCAGAGAGACAAACACAGATTGACCAAGTCCTGAGTCTCTGGCCCAGAGAGGCAGAAGACATACAGAGACATTTGCAACAAGGACTGTTAAGGACCTTCTGTATCCATGTCAGGGCCTCATCCGTTTTTAAGACCCTTTGGTACTCCAGAAGACCATTCTCCCAAAGAGCTTTATGTTCAAGGCTGCTGAAATGGATTCTGACTCCTTTCCCCACTGTATTGTTACCCAGCACAACCAGTGGAAGACGTCACCACCCAGTCCCATCAGACTGCTCACTCAACCACGTGGAACATAAATATCACTTAACCAAACATCTTTCCAGAAACCTTGGCATTGTTGTATGTTATCAGTATGATTTTCTAATTTGCATTAGAGGCAATATAGCCGATACTAGTTAAATAATATTTCATTTGTTCGATACATAACGTTCTTCACCTTATTTGTTTTAGAGGAGCAATTGATCTTTTCATAATATAACGTCACACTGCCATAGCCATACCCAACTAAATCACTTGCACTTTATTCCTTTATCATTCATGGTATTCATTTAGTTGTTTTGTTAGTTATCCTTGTTTATATTTTTGTTAATTATTATTTATCATAATTTATATTTGTTCAACAATCTTTGATCGTTGTTTAATGTCATGGCGAAATTCCTGGCTGGAGCCCCGTAATCTGAGAAGGAATCATCCGACACTCTCAAGCTCACCTTAGAAGATGCATGACAAAACTCACAATATTAATTTGGTGCCACCTGTAAATCACTATACAACAGATGCCTTGTGTGAGAGAAAGTAAAATCATATACACATCATGATCCCTAAAAAAAAGACGAAATAAGAACATCACCTTTAAACCTGAACCAAACCAAAAGTAAATCTTATTCCAAGCAAGAGAACACACATGAATAATAATGTCAAGTCATAACACCACACTTATGTAACGCCGTTTAAAACTAGACTCATTCATTATAAATACGGTTAGATGATTTCTTGGAAGGGGATGTTTGTGCTTTGCTTATGCAAAAGGAAGCACTCTTTAAGACAGCATAGGCTGATACATTTACATTGCACTGGCTACAGAAAAAAATGCTGTAAGTGTGTATGGCTGATAAAAACTGAAGCCATTTGCTTTAAGTGTGCACAGTAATGAACACTTTAAGCACATTGCTACTTCCAGACTATGTGATCTCATCTCACTAGACAGCATGAAAACCACACTGCACATCAGAAATGCTCCCTGGTGATTCTCCAAGATTAGCACTTATGCTGTGCCATGCTAATGGCCATCTGAGAAGGCCCAAGTTGGCCAGACGAAGATTGTGGGAGCACTTTAAATGGGCTCCCATTATAAACTTAAAGAATCCTGCAAATTTATTTCTGAGGTCAGCTCTAACTCCATTATATCTTGAGTCTGGAGCATGTTCCTCATCAACCAATGTCATGTGACTTGACTGTCTCGAAAAGCTAGACATATTGACAATCAATATGTGCAGAGTATGCCTTATTTTGATCAAGAATTGTTTGACAGACTAAGTTTTTAGAGGGTAAATATGAAATCAAAGCCACCAATTATAGGCTGGCAATTGGGTCAATGATAAAGTTTTGTTTGTTTGTTCATTTTGTACTAAATAAAACCCCCAAAAAACACACATTGTGTACTCCGTGTTCACGTTGGTTTCAAACAGTTTTGAAAAACATTTAAACAACCATTAGAAAAAATAAAAGGTTCACCCGGGGTTCAATATAGAACCCTAGGGCTCATGATTCAATTTTATCCTTTATGCCAAAATATTTCTATAATAAGGAGAAATGTCTTAAATGATTACACAGTACTTTTTTTTGATGGGTTATTTACATTTTTCTAGAAATAAAGTATGTTTATAAGCCGTTTAATAAAAATTTAAATCACAAGAATGAATTAAGACTAAATTTATTCAAACTAAATCCATAAAATGATCTTTTGTAGGAAACTCCTAAAAGTTTCAATATGAAATGGCTGACAAAACCATTTAAGCTTCAATATAGAACTTTTGTTAACATTTTACAATAAGGTCCCATTTGTTAACATTAGTTAAATGTATTAACTAACAATGAGCAATACATTTTTTACAGTATTTTTTAAATTTTTGTTAATTTTAGTTCATTAATGCACCGTGGACTAAGAAATACAACTTTTACACAATTATTTGAAAATATATGTATATTTAAAGGTTAAAAGGTTTTTTTTGCACCACATGACATTTTACAACCTCATAAAAGGCCTCTGATATTTAAAGAGACTTATTGTCATAAAGATCTGCAGTAGTCCTCTCTGATAACACTTCCAGTCTGCTTATTTGATATGTAAGTTTAGCCAAGTGGGTCACCAAAAATAAGCGTAATGTCATTGATCTGATTAACACAGTGTCGGCAAATGGCAAATGTCATCTCTTGGCGACAAGTTTGTCAGATGTCTAAATTCTTAAGATGCTTAAGACGTGCAATTGGCACACTCAAAGCTCACCTGATTTGCTCGGGCGTACCACCAGACGTGGCATTAGTGATCGCCCACGCCGCCTCCTTCCTGGTGCGGAATTCTGCCTTCTGTAGGATTTCTATCAAGACTGGGAAGATGTTTGCATCTATTACAGCCTGCAGACAAAGATGACAGTGAGAAAAAGAACAGAGGATTAAAGTCATCCTTAAATCCAAAAATAAATCCCAAGTTGACATTACAAACAAGTTCACTCCTTTGAAGGTTTGAGGATGCAGCCGTAACCCTGTCGCACGTGATAAACAAGCTGAGCCCTCTAGGTAGCAGATGTAGAGTATGGGTCAGGGTGTACCTGAATCTGTGCTCGGTTTCCCGCTGTGATGTTGGAGATGGTCCAGCATGCCTCCTTCCTGATAGATTCCTTGGCGCTACTGAGCAGGTGCAGGAGGCAGGGGAGAGCGGAGCAGTTCAACACAACCTAGGGCAGAGAAAAAAAGGATGAGGAGACCATCCATCTCCAGTCTAAATCGAGAGATAATCATACATGAAGACAAATAAACACATCTGCTCACACACAAACACACCTGTGTCTGAATGTCATCTCCTGTAACAATGTTTCCAACGGCCCTCAGAGCAGGAGATGCTACCTTGTAATCGGTGTGCCTGCAAGAACAGAGGAAATGGGTCATCTAACAAACAGTGTGTGTAATATGTAATCCATCTATCTATATAATATATATATATATATATATATATATATATATATATATATATATATATTCTGAATTTTTGCAGATTTTGTATTAACAGAAATTCAGAGTATTGAAAAACTGAAGTTTTTTTTACCCAATTAAAACTTTTTTTTTTTTTTAAAGATGGTTTCAGGTCACGTCCTGATTTTATAAATATTTTTTTATAAAAATATATGTCTCTCTTAAAGTTTTCTGAGAACCACCGATTTATCCAAAGCTCAAATAAAAAATAAAAAAATCTGTCAATGAACATTCTGCAATTGTAATACGGAGCTTTAAAACAAAACAAAAAAACAAAAAAAAAATCAAAACAGATCCTGCTTAGTTGGAACTTATCTTAAACTTGACTGCTATGGTTCACAAAATGCTTTTGGTGTATGGAAAAATAATAGCATGAATAATTGACAAAACATCTACTTTTGTTTTCCTGAAGTTGTCTTGTTATACTAACCCATTTTTAATTAAACAATTTAATTAAACTTGATTTATTCAATACCACATCTTTCATTATGTTCAGTTTCACTATAAAAACGTCATTATTGAACATACAAGTGTAGCGTTTTAATGTTGACTTTAAATATGACCTAGAAAAAAAATGACGATGTAGTCATAACAGCTGACTCACATGAGCAGCTCCACCAGCCTCCTGCAAACCCCTGAATCAATAACTGCCTGGATCTTCTCATTGGGCCCATCAGAGAGATAGGAGAGGGCCCAACAGGCATCAGCCAGCAGGTCTGAATCACTGTTGAACAAAAGACGAGACAGCACAGGCAGGCATGGAGACACCTACAAGAGCAAAAGAGAGCTTTCAATGTGATTTCCGCAGATTAACAGAAAACGTCGCACTTAGCTTCTGAAATTATGAAAAAAAAAAGTACCCTATTAAAGACGTGTGTATGTGTGCACAAGAACACTTTTCAGATGATTTAATATTTGAAACAGATCCTTTTTCAGGTTTCTTTGATGAATAGAAAGTTCAAAAGCACAGCATTTACTTGAAGTAGAAATAGAATCTTTTGTAACATTATAAAAGTCTTTACTGTGACTTTTGATTAATCCACTATGAAGTTCTTTCAAAAACAATTACAGCTCCCAATCCTTTGAATCATAAGTGTATAAACAAATATCTAATAAATACAAATTAAATAAAAATTCCATGTTGCATTCAAGTAAGTTTAGTATTTCATAGAAAGGTGTTTTGGGTAGTTGGCAGGATGTAATGGCTTGTTGCTACTTGTAAGGGCACTGTTCTGGGGTACTTCCTGTCTTATTACAGATACTGTAGAAACAACGGTATTTTAATTTTTAGTATCACCTTGGTACCCATTTGCTGGTACGTTTTACATACTGATAGTGGTGTCAGGTGTCTTCTTAAACATAAGTGAAGTAAGAGTGTTGTCAAGGATCAGAAGCAGAACAGACCTTCTCAAAGTCTGGGGGTGGACTTTTGCCTCTGCAGAGGTTGGACAAGGCCCACACAGCATTCCTGGTCATTGTGAGACGAGTTGATTTGGTCAGCAGCCTGGGGAATAGAAGTATCATTAAGAAAAGAATCAATCAATCCTCATCGTCAGCAAAAAGTGTTCAATTCTTCTGCAGATGATGTTAAATTCACTGCTATGTCTGATGAACACTAGAATTGTGGTCTCATGTTAACACTCACATTAATAGAGGTGGAAGGATATTACAGTTTAGCACATAATCTCTACACACAGCGCTGTCTCCTGCAATGTTCCCCAAAGCCCAAACAGCCTGTGACACAAAGATTAATTAATATTCCCACATGGGATTCATAGTCATTTAGCACAAACAAAACAAGGTGATTGATCCCTTGCAACTTCGTAACTCGTACCTGCTCCTGTACGTCTTCAAACTCAGAGTTAAGAAGCTCGATAAAAACAGGCACAGCACCGGCTTCGATCACAAACTTTGTTTGCTGAGATGTCCCAGATGCAATGTTGGTCAGTGCCCAAGCAGCCTCAAACTGAGAGAAAAAAACACAAACACAAGGACCTTAGAAACACAAGGTCTTTAGAATAATGTCAAATTATCGATATTTTGCTATGTATCAATATTAAAATATCTGAAACTATTCCACTACTCATTTTCTGTAGGATCGATACACCGATAACAGCCGCGCATCTCTTCTCTCTGACGGCAAATTGACACACCTGCCTCCTCTCTCTCGTCTCATTCGCTCCAGTTGAATAATGATTGTATTGTGCATAATTTGTCATTCTCACACGTTTCATGCTCACCGCTGATCTATATATAAATGGCATGCACATAAATCCGCCTACCAAACAGCTTGCGAGTACCAAATTGACTTCTTTTCCATGTCTTATTGCGCTTTAATGGTCAAATAGATACAAAATTTACTCTTGCCAAGTATTCAAGTTAACAGTTATTTTTGGAACATAAATGGAAAAATAAATTGCATGTTGTATATTGGATCTGTAAATAAACTCTTAAAGTGATAGCAGCCCAATAAACCTGCTGCTGTCTGCCATGTTTATCAAAGAACAAAAGAGAAAAATCACTGACTGAAAACTTTGTAACTTTGAGCATTAATCTGCATTTCATTTTTAGAATGAAAAATCCTTTCATTAATCCATAAATTACTTCGATATATGTAGTATTTCCTAAATGAATACTACTGTTACACACACACACACACACACACAAAACTGTGTTAATTTCATTCTTTTTTATATATATATTGTACTTGTGCTATCATTTGCAATTTTTTTTTAGTTATTATTTTATTACTGTTTACTTGCCTTTTTTGTAAATATAGTTCAAAGATTTAAATAAAGTCTCCGTGTAAGCTGTTACAACAAAATTAGTCAAATTGTCAAAAAATGTAGACAAATTTATATATATAATTATCCAATTATGAAGAATTTCAAATGGGAAAAAAAGGTTTGTCTGATTTCATGAAATCTCACCTGTAATGTGCAATTTGTGCTTTTCTGAAGAAACTCAACAAATCTATTCACAACTCCCTGCGTGCTTATCACCTCGTCAATAGGTGGGTTTGGTTCTGAAAAACACGATGGATTTATTACAACTCATGCACACTTTTAGGAAACTCCAGACATGAGATTGTGTAAGATACCTTTGGAAAGTAGTTTTCTGAACCTCTGTGTTGTGACCAGCTGTAGTTCAGGATCATCTGAGAAGAGCATTTCAACCATGTCTCTTGTTATTACTCCATCCTAAAAAAACACATAGGACAAACTCGGTCTAGATCAATGACCGTAATTTGTTTTCAGTGCAGGTTTGCACCTCTGAGAAGTACAAATCAATAGTGCTTATCGAATTAAGAGTTCATAATGCACTACTAACAACAGTCCCAGAGTTACCTCACCCTGTAAGTGACATAATTGGAGAAAGCAAACTGTGCATTTTGGGTTTGAACTCACTGGGGCTGTGGTGGAGGAGACGTAGGAATCCATGAGTGGACTGTCAAACATTCCCCCTTCTTCACCCAGCAGCTCCACATTTCTTCTCTTAAACAGCTGACAAGAGAAATAAAGAGAATCAATGGTACAAATTGCATCAATTGATATGACCATTCACAACCAAATTAAATTCCGAAACAAGATGCATTTCAGGCCGCAGAGAAAACATGGCTTCTGAAATGATGGGGAAAAAAAGCACCCTGACTTAAAGTGTGTGTGCTAGGGCTGCATGATATATCGTTCAAGCATCAATAGTCACATCGCTCGGTGTGCAACCTCAAGTATAGGGATTGTACTGTAGTTGATCCATTCAGACTAAGCACCACAGTTCGAAATGCACATTCTCTGATTAATTGCAAAATTCAACCATCATACAGTGAAGGTTTATCCTTTCACTTTAAACATTCAAATGATTTTAAACCATTTGAGGTGAAGAAGACAGACAGAAAGAACACCTGCTGCTCTCGTTTCTGTTTCCTCAGTTGAATGCCTTCCTCCTCTCTTCTGCGACGCATCTCCTCCAGGTTGAGTGCTTTGTTCTTATAGCGGTTCATCCTAAAATTATCCTTCGCAGGACTTCCTGAAGGCTCTGTAGAGCAAGACGAGTCAGAAACATGTTACAAAGACATGACGGACAATTGAAGGGTTCATAACATAAATCTAATTTGCCTTGATCTTTTGACAAAGACAAGAGGCCTTTGTACCATTAAAACATCCTGCAAATTTCAGAGCTTAAAACATCCGCCTCTTTATTAAACCATTTATTTAACCAAGCTCCAAAAATAGCTTTCTGGATATTGGGGGATTTGTGACGGCACACACAGACAAATGCACTTGCATACAACTGCCTCCAGAGAAAGACATCGACAAACAGTTATATATCATTTCACAATAGGCCCCACCCATAGATGTGGTCACATAAAAGCTGACACTTGATTGCAATGGATCAGAGCGCCCCGTCAAAGCAAGTGGAACCCATTCACTTTAATAGTCTGCTTCAAACAAAGATAGACCACGGTAACCAACCTCCCAACCACTCTCTCGATGCATACTATCAAAGACATTAGGTAGAGCAAGATGTTGCACTTATATTATTATGAATGGGAGAAAATGCAACACTCAATATAGCGGAATAAACCCTACCTTCTAAATAAACGAGTCAATGACTTATTGTTAAAGTCATTGAGTCACTGCAGCCGCCAATAGAAGTTCTGGTCGCTTAGGATTGAACAAACACAGCCTGAAGCTTTTTTAATGCTATTTGCACAAGAAACCATTTTAATGGGCCAGTGGAAGTTCACGTCAGATTTTGTTGCTGATCTGAAACATGCTATTTAAATGTGAGTATGACAAGACATTTGAGATGTTAGGATTTCCCCATTCAAATAGACAGGAGTCTTGGATGCCCGAAATAGCTGCCTGAAGGAGTTGCTAATATGGGCACAGAGTAAAAAAGGTTTACTTGAAAGGGACTTTGAATCCAATCCATCCAGTATGCAAGATTAGAATTAGCACTTTCCACATATCAGTGCCTCACCTATAAAACAAAAGCAGTATAAACCACTGGTAAAACAGAAAATTGTTTATTTGCTTTAGTTTCTGACTTGACCACGTCACAGCTCAGATATAGGAGCTTCCCAAGACCACATGAACGCAGATTGTAGCTGAACCTTTTAATTAAAAGTGGTTTTTGTTGTCCATATAATTTTGGTCATGCAGTATATTTACATTGCATACAGTACATGAGCTTCCATTGGGGTCAGTAAGATTTTTTCATTCGGAAAAGATTAATTAAAGTGATCAAAAGTGACAGTAAAGACATGTATAATGTTACAAAAGATTTTGCCTATCAAAAAAAATATTTAGCAACAACTGATTTTAACATTGATAAATGTAAGAATTGTTTCTTGAGCACCAAATCAGCATATTATAAAAGAATTATTACATTTTAAAATTAAAATATTTTAAACTGTTGTAATATTTCACAATACTATACCATTTTTTACTGCATTTAGAATTAAATAACCGCAGCTTTCAGAAAAAAATCAATCTTACCGACCAAACTTTTGAATGACGGCGTGTATAAAAAACTAGTTGAACCGGTCAAATGAGAATAAAGAGCTTGATTTGAACTCTTCATCCCAATTTGCCTATGGCTAATTTCTCTCAATGAGTTGCTAGCGAGTAAAATAAGAGCGCAAGACCTCCAAACGGTCTGCTGTGGACAAAGAAGATATTCAAGTATTTGGGGATCTTGAAGGGAAAAACAAAAAAGCTATGACAGTTTCAATTGGCGTGCCATCTGCAAGAGCACATGTCGTCAATAACGAGACTAAAATGGATGTGGAAGTGCGTAGCTTATTAAACCCTTCCTTTCAAAGCATAACAATGACTGCTGGAGAAATTGTTCAGCAGTCTCAGCAGCTATCTCCAGCTTCATTACTCACTCTGGTCCGTTTGTGCTGAGCACAACACACTTGAACAGAGCCACCCGGCGTTAGTGAGCAAAACCACTTTTATTGAGGGTGTCTAAACACTGTTTGCATGAGCAAGCAGCTAAAGCAGCCTGTCTCAGCAGTTGTGTGGCACTGAGAGCAGAGGAGCCTATGAATGATGACTGGCCAATGCTACTGAATGCACATCAGGGTGCTAACAAACAAAGTGCCTGAGGGTACAGTTGCTGATCTTGGATCCGCTCCCATCCTTTCTGTATGATCTTATTGTACAGTGTCTCAAAGGAGGAAAATAACCCAAAATCAGCACTGGCACCATGTGAAGAGCTCCATAACCTTCAGTCTGCAGTTCTGGAACGGAGAACTTACATAAGTTTCAGTTGTTGGAAATGAGTCTGCTTGATGGGTGAGGTTTTGGGTGAGGCCTTCTTATCAACCTATGGAAGGATACATTTCAACTGAGATCCTCAGGAGCAATATAGGCCATGGACTAAAGAGAACAGTTCACCCCAGATGACATTCGTCATCATTCACTGTTGTTCCAAACCCGTATGAGAACTTTTAAATAACCTACATGACAGTCCAAATGTTTGGGGCTGGTAAGATTTTTAAAAGGTTTTTGAAAGAAGTCACTTATGCTCATCAAGGCTGAATTAATAAAAAATAAAAAATAAATAAAAAATCAGTAAAAACATTGATATTGAGAAATATTAATATATATATTTTAAATTAAAAAGTTATTAACCCACAGTTTTTATATTATTTTTTTAAATATATTTTCAAACATTGTTTCTGTGATGGCAAAGCTGAATTTTCAGCAACATTACTTGATCACATTATCCTTCAGAAATCATTCTAATATGCTGATTTTGTGCTTAAACATTTCTTATTATTATCGATGTTAAAAAAGGTTGTTTTTTTTCAGGATTCTTTAATGAATAAAAGTTATAAACAGCAATTATTTGAAAAAGAAATGTGTAACATCAAATGTCTTTACTGTCACTTCTTAATGCATGCAATATAAAGCACTAATTTCATTCATTCTTTCATTTATTCAAAGAAAAAAAAAAACTAAGCCCAAACTTCAGCTTTCAAAAGAACACAAACTCATAACCAGATCATTGAGTCATAAGCAAATCTTAAGAACTTGATCAGTCAGACTAGCAAATGAATCATTCAGGAAACAAAAGAATATTTTTTCATAAATCAGACAGCACTAATTCTCTCAGGAACATAATTGGAGCAATGACAGATGCCAAGATTTGAATAACACATTGGGCAGTTCCTCAAAAAAGATCAACATGCAGCTTCAAAACACTTGGAATATACTCAGAAGCTACATGGGATAAACATAAGAATGAGTAGGATGTTCATGTTTTGATGAACTATTCCTTTAAGAAGAGAAAGAACATCATAATGACCGTTTTACAAATTTAGATGGGTTGACAAGCAGGCTGTGGCTCAACCCGACTCAAGCGCTCCATGACATAGTTGCCCATCACATGGGCCTCACAAATAGCAGTGTCGGCTGGGCTCCTGTCGCAGAACTATTTTAAAGGAGCGTGTTTGCTGTGGCTTAAAGACGCAGCACTAGGGACAGACAGCACACGTTCTTAGAGCACAGACCATCCAAAGATTAACTTGCAAAATTAGTTTTACTGCCAAGAGACCAATGAAAAATAGTTTTAACGGCTAGACATTTAGGACTGCATGATGGCCCAGGGCCAACGTGAAAAGTGCTGGTTCACTTGGGTTTATCATTTGCATATGTTTTTATACCGTGTCAATTTAAATTAAAGATCCAAAGAGAACAGGCAGGAGCCAAAACAATCTGAACCATCAGCCTAACCGGGCCAGTTGAAAAAAAATAAATAAAAAGATTGCTGAGCCCTGAGTGTAAAAGAAATGGGGAAAATGGGAGGCTGAGCTGATTAAATGGGATGTTCTCAGTATAAAATTCGCACCAGGGAAAGCAATGAGAAAGCCAATTTGAAGAAATATCTGCAAAAGTGACCTGCTGGTTTCAGCATACTCACATTTCAAACTGAAATGCCACAGTGTCTGAAAACCTCTAAATTGCCATGGAAAAGCTGCAAAATATCACGTTAATTTCCACTGTGATGATTCTTTGAAATAGTAGCCTATAAAACCAGAAAAAAGCAAGTCAGCAGCAGGTGCTGGCGTCCTATCTGACCATCCTGTCTGTATCATTTTCGGCCCCAACCTCTTTCTCCCTTCAAACAACCCGTTCAACAGTATTTTCAAGCAGGGATCCAAGTTCATTATATGTAGGGTAGTCATGGTCTAGTGGTGAGGGAGTCGGGCTTGTAATCTGAAGGTTGCAGGTTCGATTCCCACACCGGCAGGAATTGAAAGTGGGGATTGTGAATAAACAGCACTCTCTCCATCTTCAATACCATGACTAAAGTGCCCTTGAGCAAGACACCTGACCCCTAATTGCTCCCCTTGTAAGTCGCTTTGGATAAAAGCGTCTGCTAAATGATGAAAAATGAAAATGAAAAAGTAATATTCAAAAGACATGCATCATAAATGATGTTTTATTGGTCCTGAAAACCTGGCAGTGGGCTTGCAACAAGGAACAGCTCATTTACTTCCATTCAGTGTAGTAAACTATGAATAAACATCTGATAAACAGTTTTAAAACAGAAACTGTCAGCTATCAGGGTTGGTCACATGTTACAGCTGACTGGTGAACTCGCTGACATTGTAGTTCAGTTGTTAAGTTTGTTTAACCCAGTCAGCTGTCTACCTAGACAGCATGTATAGGAATAGGAATCATTTTTATGTGAACCATGACAGTTCATGAGTTCTTCAACGTATAATGTTATATTTTCCTCTTTTGCAACTGTGTGGGATTCAAACACAAGACGATTTCACAACATCTGACTGAACATGACCAAGCGTTTCCACCGGCAAAGACTCAAAAGCACCTTCTACTTCAGTCAGCTACGAATAAATCTCACAAGCGCCGGTTTGAAAGGCGTTTTAGCTTCAAATATTTGCTCTCAGTTCACTGGTAAACCTATTAGGTCGAGTAGAGCAATGTGCTAAGCTAACTGGCCCTTTACACTCATGCTGACATGATGTAGCTACTCTCGGATTTTCACCTACAGATTTGTTCGCTAAAAACCACAAATAGAACTAACTCATCAAAAAATAGTATAAGTTGAACACTTACCCATCGTAGTTTGTTTACTGATATACGCCTTGATGACTGGTAATATCAACGCTGTAATCTTAACACTCTCCTTGTCTTCCAGAATTTGCTTCTCACAAACAATATGTCGGCGATCTACGGAGAGCCGAAGGAGACAAAAGTAATGAGAGCATTCCAATTTGTGTCCTACGAAATGCCGAGCAAAATGAGAGAGGCTAATTAGACGTATATTCTATAATCATAATAGAATATATAATGTTTTATATTATCTAAGGTATTTTTTTGTTATTTACTGCATAATTACATACAAATTACGAAAATATAATCTATGATAAATATATGTCCCCGAAAATTGTATTTCAAAAACTAGTTTGCTATAGGCTATAAGCTTGCTAATGCACAATACACAAACACTGTCAACAAATGTGGTGAAGCAAATATTGTTTTATTATTTTGTGCATATTAACACAATTCCAAGTTCTACTAAGAAAATGTAAACATAAAAGGGTGCATAAGGGAGTAGCGTATAATCATAATAAGAATAATAAAATAACAAGGGTTATTGATTGAGCCACTTATTCCAATTCATCTCAATGGCAAGAAGTGTCCCAATCACCCTGAATTCACCCCAATTGTCAGTATGATATTTAACAATATTATTTTACACTTTTACACATAGGCGGAGTTTTTTCTTTTGCTTGGGGGGGGGCACCACCTACCCCAGCAAGAGACTCAGCATTTTTTTTTTTTTTTATATTATATATATATTATCATATTCTTCTACATAAAAAATCATACACAATGAACACAAAGAAATACAAAGAATAGCGTATAGAAATTACTCTAGTTTTTTGTTTTGTTTTTGCATTGCATCGTGCAGTGAGTAGAGTTAACGCGGGTTTCAGAAGTGCGGCGAAAAAAAGCGCGTGTGTGTAGAGGGTGCGCTTGTTACTAGTCCCCTCCAAGAAAAACGCGGGATTTCTTTGTTGATTGTGCGGGGGCAAAATCTTGATTATGCTGATTATGCGGCACGTTTAAAAAAAAAATGGAATATGCGGGATATTTTGCAATTTTTTGCAATTTTGAAATTGTTTTGCTGCAAAACTTGCAAAAATTGCGGCAGGAAAAAAAAAAAAAAAAAAAAATCCCCCCCCCCCCCCCCCCCCCACCACACCCCCTGCCTCTACTAAAGAGGAGTTCTTTATTAAAATAACAGAATGAATAAAATCACAAGTTTTCATTGTTGTTTTCATTCACATTTATTTCAAGACCTTCAAAATCACGGCTCAAAAAAACAAAAAAAAACAAAAACAAAAAAAACAAAAATTTATAAATAAAAAAGGAAAAAAAAAATTAAATAAAAAATAAAATATAAAAAAATAAAAAAAAAAAAAAAAGTGAAAATATAAAAACTTCAAAAACAGCACTACAAACCTACATCTTCTGCTGCAATGAAGTCACAGTGTAATCTCTTACTGCAACGTCTCTTACTGCACACGTAAATTATTTTACACACTACTAATATACAGCTTCATGCACACACTTGGGGGACTGCTTTTGCGCGATCTTTTGAGCTTATTTTTTGATGAGAATGAGAATTACTGGCGTGCATTCATCATGGTTTTTCACGCGGGGGGTACAGTTGACGTTCACGTCGCGTAATTACGCACTTCATGAGGTTCCCAATGCAATCAGGGGGAAACAAGGGGAAAAAAACAATGGCGCTTTACTTTTGTGATTTAATTTTCTGCTTTTTTATAAAATTTTTTTTTTTTTTTTCAGCGAAAATGAAAAATTTTTCCATTTTTTAAAATAAAGTGCGGCATATGCTGAATTTGAAAAAAATAAATATTTATGCGGCGCGGAAATTTGAAAAAATGCGGGCCGCCCCGCATAATAATCATCGCTATGGATTGCTTATGCTTTCAGAATCTTGACTCGTCTCGATTTATTTCTTCTTCGTTGATTAATTACTACTGTCTTCTTCGTTTACTTCATAATTAAAACTATACTTCATTCATTAACATACCTTATAAATGCAGATTGCTTTACAAATCTCTTACCTAATGCAGAACGGCAATGGGTTAATTCGAATGCAATGGTTGAAGTAACTTTAGAAAACTCCACACTTTTAGTAGTGGATTTATTTAAAAAAACACACTTTGTCCAGTTAGTTTTTCAAGCAAAAAAACGCGACGAAGATTAAATTTCCACAGAGCGCGTAAAATTAATTGAGAGAGAGAGAATTCACGAGAAACACAGATAATAAATATACACAAAAATAAAAAATTAATTATAAATTATCAGTAATTAAAAATTAAAAAATACTAAACAAATAAATTACTTAATCTTAAAAAAAAAAAGAAAATTCTATAAAAAAAAAAAATAAAAAAATGGCTCTGGATTAAAAAAAAAAAAAAATTGGGGGCACAGGCCCCCCCCCATTCCCCCTGCTTTTACATTTATACAACAATATTTCATACAGTAGCACTGTTTACTGTTGATATAAAATCATCTCTTTTTATGTATATGGAACTTCCCCAGTAATAGAAATTACGGTAAATAATCATTATGGCCATTGAAACATAAATATATCATTATTTATAACTGCAAATCTGCATTAATACAAACAAAATCTATAATAAATCTATGTAATTAATATAGAAATCTGTTGAAACATATTTTATTTTATTAGAATAATAAAAAAGAATTCATCAGCTGTTCTCGAAGTTTCCAGATTAGTGGATAATGCAATGATATATTTCTTGATACACTACACAGCCTATTTTAGAATTTATATTAGTCTTTATTTCTTCCTTTTTTTTCTTTCTTTCAGACCAAAGACCCATAAATTTATCCAGTCCTGAATGTGGCAATATGGAGCTCACAGTGGATTGTCTTTGCAGCCTTGTGACTCCATTAATGCGCTCGGCTTGGCACAAATTGAATGTGACGCAATAACAGAGTGTGCCGCACCTGCACTCAATCCTTTGAGAGCAGGTAACGATAAATTACTCCAGTGTTTTGGCCCCTGATGACATTGCGTTCAATGAACACTTGGGGGCAACATTGGATTAACTCAGTGAGGGCCCCAAAGGGGACTTGCCATGCGGAGAGATTTTTATCATGTTCCTGAGACACTATGGATTTACATGGTTTAGTGTGATGTGAAATAATGAAATGTATAAGGTCTTTACATCTGCAGCCTTACCAGCACTGCTGATGTCAGTTTTCCTGCAGTGCTTTACAGTTTTCCACCAATTCCTAATTTAAGGACCATCAAACCTGATCTTGTGTAGCTCGGCGGTTTAAAAGAATGGGGAAATAATACAGATTCATTTATCAGTGCCAGGTTTCAAAAGGTAAGTCGTGACCCCAAGTAGACAGAAATTCCTATATCTGGCATAAGCAATATGTTTCAGTATGCTGTGCAATAATGGCCACACAGTTTTACTGTTTACACAAAAATGAGTATCATTGTATTTCTCAGACCCCTGGAAAGTCATTTGGATTTTGAAATATTTAAATCTCTGTGTTCTGATTCAATTTCCATTTCTTCCCCAATAAATAGTGTATTCTCCCAGCCATAAAGTCAGATAAATGTAAGGCCTTAAGAATATTTATAGAAATATGAATTGTTCTCCTGCATATTTATTTAAGCCTGTCAGCTCTCATGTACATCTAATCAATAACCAGTGCTCTACGCACATATTTGCACTTGACAATACCACTGTGGCTTCAAGCATTAGAGAGCCAAATAGTAATTAAGATTAAATAAAGATTAAGTTCCCTTTCAGACTTCATTTAATTATACCATATACCGGCTGTTCTCATTGTCAATTGTATATGCATGTTTGCTGATGAAAAGCAACCACGTAAACAACGCAGTTTGCTTGTTAATTTTGGCTAATCAAGCCTTCAATGTATCATTTGCAAAATAACAAGATAACCATCGAAAGCACTTTGGAAGGAACGTCAGTGAATGCAGTTTCTAATTTGCTGATTCAATTATACAGCATATGCTAATGACCAGCCTCTAAGGTACTCCAGAATGAGAGTTGACTGCTTGTCACACAGACGTCTATCTTTGGATCCCATGCAAGCAGGGCTTTGTGTCTCCCTAATAAAGAAAGATCCAGATAGCAGAAGAGGGAGGAGCAGCTACTGAACAGAGGTGTGTGGGCACAGAGAAAGTGATATGTCTTTATTAATAAACCATAAAATTAAATTCACATCGTTCCTCACTCCCCACCTCCCTCTTTATCTGTCTCCCTTCATGTGGAGCCAGCAAGGTGGCACGAGAGATAGCACACTGTAAGCGTATAGTTGAGAAATTTGTCAGAGAGAGACGCTCCAGCTGTGCTGGATACAACAAAAGCATGGTGCTAGTATCGCTAGTTACGATGTCACATCCACCAGGCACCCAGATAATGTGAGAGGTCATTTTGAGGGGCAGACTTTGACACTACAATTGGTTGGTTTAGATGAACTCCAGGACAAGGATTTAAAGGGATAGTTTACCCAAAAATTAAAGTTTGATAAACCTGTATGTTGCTATTTTGTTTCCATGAAACACAAAAAGATTTTGAATAATCCTTGCATGCTTTTCCACATAAGGACAGAATAGTGTCTGTCATGTCCTTCAGGCACTCCCAAGCAAAGAAGTACAATTTAGCATACTTTTAAAAAGAATATACTTATGCGAACTGAATGTATTGTTTTTGGACACTTAATTGAATGTTACTTGCAATTAAATGAAAATGTATTTTAGTTTAAATTTATATTAAATGCAATTAGCTGAACTGCTCTTTGACCCACTTAAGTAGGACTTAAGCACAGTACACAGTCTTTGAAATATGGGTAAAATCTACTGCTGAATGTTCTGACAAGCATTTATGGTACTAAATTATACTTTAGTGTCATTTCTATTGAAACTTGTACTTCATCCTTTTTGAATATTTGTAATTACACATTTTAATCAAGTATAATTTACATGTGTATGTTATAGCCAAAACATTAAAATAAGGGTACTTCTTAAAGATTATTAATGATTTAAAATGTACTTTGAAGTAAAACTTTTAATTTGACATTATTGCAAAGTGCACTTTTAAAAAGTATTAAGAAACACAGGGCCTGTCTAAATACCCAGACTTGCGGTCTTTGCACTTGACCACTTGCCTACTTAGAAGACATATTTCCTGCATTTGACCCGTGTTCTAGTGGGCGTGAAGATTGCAAGTGTGCGTGCAGAATTTCTTACCCGATGGGACTTAGCAAGTGTATATTCAAATTAATGTTCTATTACTTATGTCACGATCATCAGCTGGAGTGTCCTTGATAGCCACCAGAGGGCACTCCATCCCAGACTGTTGTCATTCCTTCTCGAACTACATTTTCCAGAACTCACTGCCCAGTCTCATTATCCTTAATTGTTCTCAGCTGGTTCTCATTACCTTGTCAGTCCCTGCATATATGAGCCTGGCTCCTTCAATCATTCATTGTGCAGACTTGTATGTCTCTAAGTGCATTCTGGATCATGGGTTTCCTATGTCCTGGTACGGTTGAGTCGCTGCCTGTTCCTTTGGATTTCTCTGTTTGCTGCAGCCCTGAACTAAGTTGAATGGTTTGTTTGTGTATGACCTTTGCCTGGATTTGATTTACAATTGTGTATTAAATACTGCGTTTGGATCCTCAACCTTCATGTCTCAGAGCGCTACATGACAGAAGACTTAGCTGCTATGGATGCAGCAGTAAGAATCATTGTGCCTGCGTCAAGGTAATCGATCTCTCGAGGACCACATCCAGGACTTTCTAGACCAAATTTCTCTCCCAGGCTACGTTCCCGTTGATTTTCTTCTGTTATAGACTCACTAAAAACTACCAATCCAAACAGATCCGTGATGGTCCTGAAACTGAGTTGTGCTGTTGTTGAGTGGGTCCTCCTTCACTGTTGGTGAAGTAGTGGACAATGCTTCTAAATATTTTGTGAAGGGGTACCCTGTACTCTCAATACCTTCCAGTCCAGTTATAGCCATACCAGAGACTGTCCACAACATGGTCGCCGTGCCAGAGTCTCCGACCTTCATTGACGCCACCCCAGAGTCTTCAGCCGTCATGGAAGACATGTCAAGGTTTCCAGTCATCACAAATGTATCTGAAGCTACCAGGGCAATCCCTCATTTGAGATTGGCTTCCCGTTTGGAGGACGGACCACTGATGTCGGTGTGAGGAGCTTGAATCTCGGTGGCTTTTTTTTTTTCTGCTATGGAGATCGATGGTGCCTCAGATTGATTTGGTTACAAAACATTCTTTAAAGTACGTTTTTTTTTTTTGTGTTCAGCAGAAGTTTTAATTTTTTTTTAATATACAAGTTTGGATAAACTTGAGGGTGAAAGGAAAGATTTTAAACAAAACACAATCAGCTTTATAAACATCTTTTACCGAGGGAGGAAAAAAAGCATTGATTTTTCACTTTCACATATTTTATTGCCATGAATAAATGCACAAGTAAAGGAAAAACCTTTTCCTCTGGCTACAATGTCTAACCTCACAAGTTTAAATAGTTCTTCATGCAGCAAGATGTGACAAAGTGATAGGTTTACATTGGAAAACACTTAGCTATGTTAACTGTCTCGGATCAATGCGCCTCAATTATCGTACGCAAATGAAAATTGATAAAGATACTAAAGGAAGTGTCACTGTTTTGCAGGCATCTACAACATCATCATAAAAACAAATCACAATTCATTAAATTGCAGTTTATATTTATTCTCACAAAAGCTGTGCATATTTATTTAATTGTAAGAAACTCAGCCACTGTGACATTTCCTACTGATAAATGAGAAATTAACACCAAAATGTATAAACTTGGAGGGTACTGGCTGAAAGAATAAAGTGACAGTATATCCGAGGATTGGCTTTAGGCAATAAACATGCTAATTTTTCAAGAGTTTGTGAGCGAATCTATTTCGAGGACTACTCAAGCCAAACACATAGAAAGAGAGATGTGTGTAAAGAGAAGAGTGCTAGCTGCAGCCCCTGAAGGTGATCTCATTATTACACTGAGCTGCACTAGTCAGGCGGCTGTGCACATAAATCCTCATAGTTATCCTGGATCAGTGGACATGAGAGACCAGGAGGCCTGGGGCCAACATCTCCTTCTCCCTCACTAAATCAGTCTTGCCCTGGACCAAACTCTGGTCCTGCCTGATCACTATAGACCCTTAGAGACAGGCCAGTCCTCATAAATCCATTTTTAGAGTCCTTTGTCACAAGTTGCAGGGCTTTTTCAACATTATGAATCTTCAAACATGAGACTCTGTGAGCCTGAGGATCAATGGGACTATAAATACTAATACTGTCAAAGTAAAAGGTCTTCTGATACCATAAACAGATCCCCTGGGAGCCCTACTGTGGATGTTATTTATAGTTAAAAAGATCATTCGGACAAAAATGAAAATTGTGTCATCATTTACTCTCCATCACGTCATTCTAAACGGAATGACTTTCTTTCTTCTAAGGAAAAGAAAAGGAGACATTTTGAAGAATGTGCTGGTTACTGTACTAAATGCACTTTTAATGCAAAAATATCTAAACATTATTACATCAAGGTACGTTTTCCAAAGAAGCAAAATGAAAGGGGTCATGATAAGAGAAATCAAATTTGCACTGATATTTTGATGTTTAAGAGGTCTTTGTACCAATAGAACATCAATAAAACAAAGTTTCAGGGCTTCAACCTCTTCATTATAAACAAAGCATTTATTTGATCAAGCCCTAAAAACAGCTCGTTTGGATATTGTAACATCACACGGGCAAATATATCATTGCACCATAGGCCTGCCCACTGGTGTCCAGTCACTTAAAGGCTGGCACTTGCCTACTCTGGATGCTAGCATCTCGTCAAAAGCTAATAGAACCCATTGTAATCACTGTCTATACTGGACACAGTATACCGATGCCAGTTCACTTTATTCCACACGCTTAAATCTGGGCGCTTCTGGTGAAGATGATGGACTCAACATGTGTACTTCCAGCTTCTGCAGATTCTGATGTGGTTGGCGGTTGTCTTGGCACCTGCAGAAGCAGGCAAAAGGGGCTTGAAGGCCATTCTCACAGATCGTTTTCCTAGCACAGAGCGGTTGATAACCCAACCGGAATATTTGCCAGAGTGGCAACGTCTGCCAGAGGTCTCTTGCTGGGTACACCATCTAGTTTTGATGAGGGCCACCTCACATATAAAGTTTAAGCAGATATTTTTGTCAATATTAGTCATTCAAAAAGGGAAAGCGAAACAAAGACTGCATGTATACAAACCATAAACAAAGCAGCGTTTGCTTACCATTTTGAATATCAATCATGCTGATCACATTCTTTATTCCACTCCGCTCATCTTATTATGAAAATATTTGTGCATTCAAGTACTCAGGTAAGATGAGGTAAAATTAGAACAACTTTCTGTCTGTGCCGTCCTGACTTCTTTGCTTGCTTTCATAACTTTTGCTTATATTTGCCTGAACTGACTCATACTGAACAGCTAATCAGAGTACTCTCTCTCACCTACGGCCCGACGCCGATTCAACATGTCGAATCGGCCGAATAAAAGCAGACGAGGACCAACTTCAGCCAACGGTGCGGAACACACTGAGAAAACTTAATCGGTCGACGAACAAAAACTACCCGAAGGCCGACCGTCGGCTTGGTGTGTTCCTGCCTTTAGGGCAACATCTTTGGCTTTCCTGGTTCATGCAAGGGGCAAGATGGCTTAGGCCTTTCCGCCTTGTGCGTGTACCTTCATGGGACTTATCTGTTGCCCTGGAAGGGTTGACAGCCCATCCGTTTGAGTCATTGGAGTCAGTGATGGATAAGATTCTAACATTTAAAAACCCCTTTAAGTCTTTTTTGTTAAAGAAAAGTAATCTTGTTTTACCTTTTGAATCGGTAGATTTGTTTTCTTGTTTTAAGCATAAACTCACTCAATTTTGATAAATGTTTCATAAAACAAGACTCATGTCATTTTGCTTGGCTATCTTGATTTAAGAATGTTTCTAATGGATATTTCTACAGGAAATCAAGACAAAAATACTAAATAAGAAAAAATATTTTTTGCCACGGACAGTGAAGAGACTAGAACTTTCAGGCTTTAAAAGGACTTAAAGGACCATAAAGTAGTTCATATAAGTCATGCGCCATATTTTAAAAGTCATACAATTGGTTTGTCTGATGACCAGACTTTAAATTTAAGTTTTAGAATCATGGTTTAAGTCATTTAAAGTGACTATCATATGATTTCAAAGGATTTGTAACATAGTGAAAAAGTCGAACAGACCATATTTTTAGTAGTTTTACGATGCTTTTGCGTCTTTTTTGAAGCCTGAAAGCTTCAGTTGAACTTGGATGGAAAAGAGCGACAGGGATGTTCTTCAAAAACTTCAACGGAAAACACCAAGTCAGACAGGTTTGAAGCAAAATGAAGGTTAGTCATTCAAGACAAACGATTCATTTCTTTCTCTTTAAATGCAATTGTTAGTTTGTCGAATCGTGATCTCTCAGGTCCCTCTATGTTATAGTACAATGCTTTTTCTTCATTTCCCTCCAGTTTCCTTCAACCATCTGACTTTCATTGTGCTTCACTCAACCAATTCATTATGTATAATTGACAAACTAGATAAAATTGCCTTGGAAAAAAAATAGTGAAAATTCCTTTTACAATGAATCTCACTAAACAAATATTTCAATACCTGTGAGGTTTTCCAAACTGTTCGGCTCAGTATTTATCTTCATCTGAATTTTAATTGTTTTTCATCTTCTCGACTCCCTGCAGATTCTCTCTCCATGTGCAATCTGTGCTGAGGTTTTTAATCATTAAAAGGTCTCTTTTTTACATGTTCCTGTCGTAACAATTTTGAAATAATCATAATGTTCTTGAGAGACGCCGTTTTGTGACAAACATAGCATGTTTGTTTTGACAAAGAAAACACTGTTGACATTTACATCAGTTCAAATGACTCAAGTTTTGAATTCAATGAACATCAGCTCATTTACATCAATTATTGTAGAACATAATACAAAATAGATTAGTTTTTGATTAGCATTTTAAATGTCCCAGTGTATCAGAATGTTTATTATATGCAAAACTGATCTGTTTGGATGTCATCACCACTGGAAAATATTATTTGATATTTTCCACTCAAGTTTAGTTTGCGCACAAGTCTGCACTTACGAGAAAAGAAAACTGCTAAAAAGTAAAGATAATCATTTCTTGGAAATATTATAAAAGTTAAAGAGAAGAAATAAACCCCAGATTACTTGAAAAGCCCACAGTCAGGTATATTCACTGTAATTACTGTGGAGTTTGAATATCTTTTCAGCTTACTGTTTTCTATTGCTGCTGACTCCGCAATGTGAATGAGTGGGTGTGTGTTTATGTGTGCGTTTCTTCGGTGTGTGTGCATACCCAGGTATTAGAGGGCTAAAACACAGTTCGCTCGTCCTCTTAAACACAGTGCAGTGATGGATTATGGAATATATGAATGATGAGTAAGTTGTGCTGGGCTGTTTGTCTCTCTCCGCTGTGGGGTGACTGAATGTAGCTTCCCTACCAGCACCCGGCCCTGCATGAGTCCCAGACACTGTCTCAGCCCAGTGTATGCCAGACACTTCCGAAAACAGCCACACCTCAGCTTAGGCCCAGCAGGACACATGAAGAATACAAGAATATCACACTGAGCTGAAAAAAAAAAACACCCTTCAATATTTCCTATCTGTGACTATATAATTAACACATAAAAAAGCAAAGCATGAATGTATCACACACACTTATAGCTGTGAAACAACACAGAAAGTATATTAGTTTTAAAAATTTTAAATTAAAATGAATAAAAAATCACATTCAAATAATTCAAATACACATTGATAAACCAGTTCGTAAAGAAAAAAATATATTAAACTAAAGCATTCACTAGTGGTCTTTGGTACTGTCACATTCTTATCTCGCTCTGTTCTGTCTAGTCTTTTTTTTCATCGTTTGGTTTAGTCCTAGGCACTCATCTGTTGTCATAGTTTCAAATTTGTTACTCACCTGTTCTCAGTTCCTTTGTTTAGTCTCCCTGTGATTTTAAACCCTTGGTTCCTTTTGTTCAAAGGTCAGTCTTGTTTATGTTTGTGGTTGTGTTATTATTGTTCCTCTGTGATGTCCAGTGTTTTCTCAGTTAATCATAATTAAAGGTTTTCTGTGGTATTCTTCTCCATCATGTGATTATTGCAGACTCATTACAGAAGACTGAACCAAGACAAAAGATATTGTATTTACCTGCAGCACACCTGCTCTGTCGAGAGTAAAAAGATCAAGCCCTTGATGACCACATCAGAGACGTTTTAAACCCTGTGTGCCTTACCACATTCTGTAAGTTGTGTTCATCCTGATCTGCGGTGTAAGACATGCCTGCCTGATGATGGCCCTCAGGGGACATTTGCTGCTTTTCTAAGAGTGGGGGCTGGTGAACAACGGACCAGAGTTCACTGTTTGCCCTGCTGAGGAGGACATCACCAGTCCCACTCCGGACCCAGAGTCCAGTCAGCCATCTACACTGCTCAGCACAGACAACTGCCCGACCCCACATCCGCCATAGAGCCTGAGCCCGGGCAAAAGCTAAAGCCCCTCTTCATCCCAGAGCCCATACACAAGACGGAGTCTGACCAGACGTGGAACTGGAAACATCATCCATCTCTGTGGGTTTGCTCGTGAAGTACAAGGGCATGGAAGGAAGGACCGCCCATACTCCTGCCACTGAGAGTGAGCTGTGTCTGGACTCTGGATTTGGAAGAGGATATTTCCCTAAGTCTCCCATCCCCCCTGGTCCCGCCCAGCTCCAAGTCTCCTTCATCTTCAGTGCTCCCACCCAGCTTCCCTCTTCCACCTCCTCTACCAAAAACAGCAAGTCCTTCACCCCCACCTCCGCTAACTCTCTTCAGTCCCTTGGCTCCTCTCTTTACTCAACAGTACAGCATGGATCTGCCTCTTCTTCTGGTCGCCAGCTACCTGGGATCGTGGATTCCCTTTCTCCACCTTGAGCCACCGAGCACGTCACTCCATCTCTGACTCAACCCTGGCTCCACCCACCACCGGTTCTGCCGAGGGCCTTCGCCCTGGCTGTGCTCTGGGTTCCCACCTGGCTCCTCCTGCCTTTGTCTCCTTCCTGGCTCGTCTTGGCGTCTTTGCTGCCCTGGTTTCTGCCTCAGTCATCTCCCTGGCTCCTCCTTCTTCCTGGGTTGTCCCATCTATCAGTTCTGCATCCTCCTCCTAAACCCCCCTACACCAACCTCTGTAGGACTTTTTGTAGTTTGCGGCACCACAATGCACTTTCTGGGTCTGTTCTGTCTAGTCTTAATTTCTATTGTCATTGTTTGGTTTAGTCCTAGTCACTCATCTGTTGTCACAGTTTCTAATTAGTTACTCGTTACTTAGTTAGCCACAGCAGTGGTTATTTTCACGAAGGAGTTGGGAGAATTGTCTAGAACACAACAGTTGGAAGCAAAACCAGGTTAATAGTTTTAGATTTTATCTCTTCAAATTACATTTTAAAGCTAGTCTATGTCCACAATAAAGGACTGAAAACCCTAATGGCTTTTCTGAGAGCTCTGATACCACATCTGAGATGCTATTATGGTCATGTGTGGTGTGTGACTGTCATTGCACATGCTGAGTCCCCCCCCCCCCCCCCCCCCGAGCTCCCACCCACCCCGATGTCTTCCTGTCCTGATCTGCCCACTCTCTCTTTCTCTCTTTCCATACATGCTCTCTGAAGGCAATGGCAAATTAAATATTATGTTCTTCAGAATCTACATGAGTGAGTTCTATAGAATGGAGAAAAAACGCCTCTCACAGCAAGCTCCGCCTGAGTGAAAGAGTGTTTCACTCTTTGATGGCTTAAATTTTTGAACTGTGTTTATGTGTGTGTGAGTGCGGATTATCTGCAGCATCTGTCAGTAGTTTTTCTTTCTGCTTTCTTTGCTTTGGCAGGCTTCGCTCTGAAGCTCCACAAAAAAGGCACTGAAGCATGGGGCAGGGGGTGTGGACATGCACTTCAATCTACTTTACTGAAAAAGAAGTGCTTACTACTAAGTTTTATAATATATCCAGAGCCTTGGATGTCTTACTGATAGAGAGAAAATAAGTTGTCTCTGCATGTTAAGCAACCCAGGCTCATTGGATAAACATTGCACTTTTTTTGCAACACTTTCAAAGTGAAATGTTCAGTGAGTGCTAAGCATGTTAAGTTTTATCAGAAATAGATGAACATGAATCGGGCAATGTTTTATTACATTGGTTGTTGTATGTTGAAATTAAATATCCTATGAGTAGAATTTGAAAAAATGTACCACTTTCACTAAACCCCAAATGATAGTTTTAACAAAAGCAAATGTGAGACAAATAAACACTTGCTAAAGCAACTATGTCATTTTATCTTGCTTCTACAAGTCTTTGAACTCTCAATTCGTGTTTCATCCGAGCTCTTCGCAATGCTGTACCAGATGAGCTACTGAGCAGCTTTACTACATCAGAAAAGCCGGATCTGGTTATGTGATGAAAATATCAACATTCTCATTCAAAAAGTCTTTGTGAATTGATAATCTTCCCCTGCAATCATCATTTGTGTGAAAAGGAACAAATGTTCCAAGTCATTTCAGCTGCAAACTTTCGTGTGTATAAGCACGTTTTTGGAGTTTTGTAGAAATGTAAGAAGAGGCACATTTTTACAATGAGCCTAGGTTGCTAGTAAGCCAGGACATGCAAAAATATCTAACATCAAAGTGTTGTATTGTAAATTAATGACCTCCTGGCAAAGATTATTCTGGGTCATCCTTTGACCTTTTTTTGGGCCATGCAAAGATACATTGTTTCCTCTGTAATGTTTCCTAATGTAGTGAGTCCATTCATTTGGACTGTCACTCAAAGAGACAGCGGAAGTGAACAAAAAAGGAGGTCAAAAAGGAGAACTGAGGTTGAAAGAGAAAGACTGAGTGACACTGAGAAATGGAAGGAGAAAGAACATCATCCTGCAGGGCTTTTTCCATTCTTATCCTTAAGAGGAACACTGTGCTTTTTCTTGAACAAAGCTTCTGGCAAAAAGAAACAGTCAGGACATGCACACCCAGACCTAGTGACATGTGTCTGTTCTCCTTGAATCTCAATCTTCGACTGAAGGGTGGAAAAATGGGAGGTTAGAGTGCTTTCAGCAGACTGGTTCCTCTCGTGTGTGTGTGTGTGTGTGTGTGTGTGTGTGTGTGTCTGTCTGGCAGTCGGAGCCCCGGTCTGGTGGGGTGGGAGCAGATGCAGGGCTGTGTGGAGGGCAGGTGCACTCCACTCTGCAACGGTGGCCACCAGAGAAACCCAGCGGCTGTTGCTGCTGCTGCAGTAAAAAAAGGCAGCCCCAGGAGAAGAGCTTTTTATAGCAGATATCCAGCCTGAGATCAGACAAAACACAGAGGATACTGATGTAGGGATGGGAACCGTAAGGAATGTAATGGCTCTGTCTCTGATTAAGATTCAACTAAATGATTCCTGGTCCTTTATGATTCTATTAACAAATCACTTCAGATTAAAATATCTGCATTGACTCATTTGCTTTGTTGCAAAGGATATAATTTCAGATACAAACAAGTAACATATCACATGTCCTAAAATACAGCTCTAATCAAGCCTTGTGTGAGACTGGATTTTTGATATTGAGTGTGATGGTAATGATGTGTAATTGACCCTTCGCAAACAGTTTGATTGACAGGCGATCTGACCAATCATAACCCCGAATCCGCCATTTTGTCTTGTACTCGCGTCTTTCCACGCTTGAAAAAACATACCTTCTGATGTCTATTCATTTTTATTGGATGCTATAAATGAACCAGTATATAGAGATGATCGGTTCACGGGCCGATTGAAGGAGCTACAGCGATCTGTCACGACACATTAAAGAGCCACTACACAGTATTTATTGTTTAAACTTCTTAAAAATTTTTGACATATTAAATATGAAACTGTTTCAAATATCTGTCAACGCATTGTCAGTGTTCTCTTTGCTCCGCGGTTTATTTTTCACTTCGTGAGAACATGATGTGTGGTGTGAGAGCGCATGGCTAGTCGGACATAGCAACAGTAACTACAGGGTGCGGGTCTTTGCGAAGCGTAAAAGAATAAAAAGACAGGATAAGCCTTTGACTTGTTACACCAACAAGCTTGTAGTTAATTGAATGATTAAATTATGAGAATAAAAGAAATGTATTGTTGATTAAACTTTCTAAAAAACTGATTTGACTTTGTTATTTTTGAACGATTAACGATTAAATGAATAAATAAACAAACAATTAAATATGTTTTGTACACTATCATTCAAAAGTTTAGGGTTTTGTAATGTTTTTTTAAAAAAAAAGAAATCTTATGAGTAAAAACAGTAACATTGTGAAATATAATTTTAATTGAACTGTTTTTCTATTTGGATATATTTTAAAACATAATTTTCTCCTGTGATTCAAAGCTGAATTTTAAGAAGCCATTACTCCTGTCTTTAGTGTCACATGATCCTTCAGAAATTACTCTAATATGCTGATTTGCTGCTCAAGAAACATTTCATATTCTTATTATATTATTATTATTACCAATGTTATTCCCTTTTCTTAATCTTATTCCCTATTCTTTCCCCCCTTACATTTCCTTTTAAAAAAGGAGGCTCCCATTTATAAACAGCCAATAGGCTTTAATTACATAATTACAGTCAAAACCATGATTTGCTAGTAATTTTATGGTGGTATGAGCAAAGGCATTGTCCTTCTATAGCTCATTCAACTGGACAACAATATGCATAGTGCAACATGAGTCATGAGTACTTCTATTCTGTTTCTTTGGAATAAAAATACAGTCAATTTAGTTATGTTGGAGGACAGAATATCATTTAATTTCTGCTACAATTTAAACTCATTCTCAAGAGTGTCAGAAGTCTACATCTATATCAGGTTCTAATTGCAGAATGAAAAACAAGCTATATATTGGTTCAGCAGTGGTTTGTGGTCCAATAATTTGTGTCTCAGAGGTACTCTGTTTGAACTGTACATGTTTGTACTGTGTGTTCAGGAATTACTGTATCACTTTCCCCACAGGCTAGGAAAACCGTAGCCAAAGACTGGATTTGCTGACTTTTCTAAAAAAAAAAGAAAGATATATGGGATAAAAAGAGTCATTTCCATCTTACTGCCTCACATATCAGGTGTTAATTCACTATTAATGAATTTTTCTCCACTAAATGGACTTGTGTAACCTAGCCAGGGCACTCAACAGATATTTGAATGTAAAAATGATTCCATTATTGCCAACGATTTGGGATCCACTCAAGTTCATTGGCCCTGAAGTGTTGTCTCCTGAAAGAGGTTGGTTTGACATCTGGACTATCGTCAGAAACAGCATTCTTCAATAAAGGCTTGGCTTTTCAAGACTGGCGGCAACATTCACTTAAAGTGGCCTTGAGATTGTGCTTCTAAAGTGCTTGTGGGAAAATAAATTAACATATTTAGAATTCTGGAACATCAAGAATGTTCGTGTTTGCGGTGTTATGAATAAACATGACCATTGCTCTTGTCTATCTGTTTTGTTTAAGCACTCAGTAGAGATGTGAGAAGTCAATCTTAATCAAAGGGTTGGAGACACAATGGTGGGTTGGCAGTCAACTGATGACCCTAAACAGAAAAAAAACCTCACATTTTACAATCCTCTCAGCTACAGAATAAGTAACCAGAGATATTTTTCTATAGACACACACTCACACATGTATAATTTGTGGCTATAAACTAGCCCGAAGCTATTCACGATCGGTCTAAAATAATCTGACCTATATTTATACCCAAAAGTCCAGTGGGCCAAAGGCATTTTTGAGTTCTCGTTTGACATAAATAAACTGGAACCTGGTTCTGGAAGAGCCTTTAAAGCTGAAATTGTTGTAGATATAAAATCAAATGTGGAGTTAAGTAATATATATAGCACACAATCACATGCTTCGACTTTGACTGATGGATGAAAACACTGAGAGAAATGTAGAGGGCAAAAAACTCTTTCCTAATATATCCCACTTCTTGGAAGGATACTAATTCGGGTCTTTGGGGGGAGACACAGTGGATACAATTTGCTACAGCAATATCTTGTTTATGCTTGCCACCTCAAGTAGTATATAAACTCATTGTTGAATAGAAATTTGAAGTGTGTGAGTGTGCAAATGTTAGGGCAGTCAAAATGGACCCGTCGCTGAATTTATTTTTGCAACTTTGTCTTTACTGTCACTTTTGATCAAAATGATGTCTTTGTTGAATAACGGTATACATTTCTTTTAAAAAGAAAATCATACTGACCCCAAACTTTTGAACGACAGTGTAAACATTTTTGAACCTCTAATACTCCTAACCTTTTTTACTGTGATATTTCCATGGTACACCGATGATATCCCATTATAATGTCATGTCACTTTGATATATATCATGGTACTGAAATTCAAGTACCATGGTATTTATATGGTACTTTCACTGGTGAATACTGGTACATGTCCAAAAACCATGAGAGTACCATAGCATTTTTAATGTCATACAAACCACTTTTATGACACTTTTACTATTTCTGTCATCTGACAGAAAACAAAATAAGCAGTCATTGTATAGAAGCTTTGTACAAATTGTCATTCTGTAAAAAAAAAAAAAAAAAAAGAAAAAAAGAAGAAGAAGAAAGAAAATGTGTGTGTCTTGGATGTTGGTTTTGGAACGACGGATTTTTCATTGTTCTCAAAAAAATTATTTAAGTAAAGAAATCATCCAAAATGAGTTGAATATGGCACCAGAGTTACATTTTGTTGACACAGGACAAAAGTTGGTAAAGTGATGTGTACTTACGAGAGCGTGTCTCCTTGGCTTCACATGTAAAGGTGTGTGTCCTTCTGTGGCTTGATTCTGCAGTTGTTCTCCTGTGTTTCCCTTCCTCACGCATGACAGTGCTGATAAATGGCAGGTGCAGCTGGATTAACTGTGAACGTGCTGAAAAACAATCAGGGAGATTCTATAGCTCTAATTTCTGAGCATAACCTGCGGACCGCCTGATGACTCCTCACAATGACACATTTTACAACCGATGAACAATAAATTTAGTTTATTGCCCCTATAGTTAAATTTAAATGCATCTTTTATAAGTTATGAGGAATGTACAAAGTAGTACATGTAGAAATGTGTGCACCTTGCCGAATTTGATCATGAATCAGTTATAGCCTGCTTGGTAAAATAAAGGTCATCTTACTGCTAATAAAAACTACCAAAAAGTGCCCTAATAATTTGGATGTAATTTTGGACATAATATATTGTAATCATTCGGTACCATGGTATACTATATACTTTGGGCATGTATTATGGTAGTAACATGGTATTCTTGGAAGTAGCCTATACCTTTAAAAAAAAAAAGAATTTCAATGCTAAAGTACAATTGTGGACATTCTGTTGAAGCATTCTGCTGACTCAGTACTTGTCTGTAAGGGTAATAGGGGATCTTTCCAGAAAATGTTGCAGTTTGGTGTGGGGGAAAAGGAAAAAGGGAGAGTTAAAGGTACTTATCAAAGAAAATTGCTTTTTCAGTGAATACTTCTGGAGACTCAGATGCACCATAGAGCATGCATCTTCCAAGAAGAAGACTTTGAAAAGTTAATGCTAAAGCTAAATTATTTTAGCTGGATGACTGAACACTGACGGAATAGCAGACGGTGAGCTGAGTTACCCGGGAAAACCCATGATCCTCTGATGATTATTTTCAGACACACCCTTCCTCTTGCATGATACATAAAATGTTTTACCGGTTTTAGCTGTCAGGGTATAGGTAATAATCTTTCATTTTGATTTTTTACTGCCAGTATATACACTCATGCACTGTAAAACTCAATAAGTTCAGAATACTCAAAACATTTGAGGACATCTAGATCTTGGTTAAATGTTAGATAGCAAATAGCACATGCTATTATTACTATCAGAGAGACTGTCATTATTTACTTGGATGTATATTTTCAAACACATATATACTGATGTGGTTTCAAAGGTTTTTCAGACCATTCTCAACCTAACCACAGGCTCTATACTCCACAATGGTAACCCTACAAAACTAAAATAACAGAAACCCCTGTAAATCCCAACATAACAAACATTAAACACTAATTTATGTCTACCTATAATCTTGTGCAGAAACACACAAAATGACTTTTAATTTCAACATTTGTTTACACAGTCTGACGCAAAGGATGCTGGGAATTAGAAATCTGCTGCAACTCAACTCACTCATATTAAGTTCAGCTTTCTACAATAAAATTTCGATTTCACACAACTTTTTTCTATTAAGTATAATGGACTTTCATTATTATTTAAACTCATTTAATTAATTTCACTGTTTGGCTTTACAGTGTGAGTAAAGGTTTATAGATGGACTTTATAGCCAAGAAGAACCTTTGTAAAATTTCTCTACTTCTCTAGAAAACTCATCTATTTGCTGTTTTTTTTAAAGAAATCAGAAACCAAACTGTAAAGGACAAAAGGACAAGATTTATTTTTAAAAGTTATATATGGGCATTCTAAAATGAATTAACAGCATTTTACAGAATTATTCAAGTTTTGCATAAATAAAAAAAAAAAGATACAATATCAAAGGAAATATGGCTCTGAGCAACTGATTGCGAAAAAACGCATGCTTATCTCGAGAAATTTAAGCTCACTGATGTCTTCAACTCAAATGTGTTATTTAATTTATTTCAAACCTTTGTAGTGTTTTGATGTCTTTTGAAGTTTATTTGAAATGTGAGATGTTAATTGTTTTGTTCAAATGAGATTATTTCCTTTATTTCAAGTTGAAATAACAGAAAAATTAAAGAGAAACTATAAACTGAGAAAAAAGAATAATTGTCAAAAAAGTTATGACCACTTTTCACCTTTGAAAATTAAACTAATGATATGTGGTATGAGTTGCTACAGTGCACTGCTTCAGTCTTAAAGGGATAGTCTACCCAAAAATCAAAATTCTGTCATCATTTATTCTTCCTCATGTCGTTCTAAAAATGTATGACAAAGATTAATACTGTAACAAATATATCGCTATTTCATGTTACACCATGTCTACACCACTAAAAGCAAAAAGCTGTCTACACTGAATGCGACAAACCGACCGTTGCAAAGCGCTTGGACTACGTCAGAAATAGAACGGGAAATCCGTTTACTGTCAGGAATTTGTTGTGTTGCTCCACATCCAATGTAGACAATGTCACTGATTATAATGGGTTCTATTGTATTTGGACGTGTTACATTGCGCCGCTTGCGTCCGGTTTAGACACGGTGTTAGTTAATCCATTAACTAAAGTTAACAAATGAGACCTTACTGTAGTGTTGCCGAAAATACTTCACACATTTTTCACCCATTCAATTGAAGTCAATGGTAACCAAACAGTTTGGTTGACGATAGAATTTAAATTTTTGGGTGAACTATCACTTTAAGAAAAGGGCTCACTGGTACTGAGACTCAGCAAACAAAATATGCTGCATTAGATTTTAGGACTTTTTTTAATTAAGTAAAAAAACAAAGCATATCTCTCAATTGTTGATTAATTAAATACAAGAGCGTCTGAAGCGAACAGGTAAACGTGTTCAAGCGAGGAAATTATGGTCCGTAGATCATGACACAAACAAACTGATTATTAAAGGATACAAACACATGTGCACATCTACAGCAACACATTTGTTCACATAACAGGCACATACATTTATCTTGGTCCGCCTCCATGTACACACACACACACACACACACACACACACACACACTCACACAAATGGAGGTGTGTTCTGGGTGGCAGTTGGCTGCAGTGGAGGGTGCACACACAGATAATGTGAGCGCACAAGGCCATAAATAATGCAACAGCGACAGCATTCAGTGAAAACTCTGCCCTCTCAGCACACCTTCCATACCTCCACAGGGACGGTAAAAAAAACTGTTTTAATCTCCTTCCCTCTGCACCTTCATCCCTCACTCACATCACAAAAAAGGGAGGGAGAGGGAAAAGGAGAAATCATCTTCAGAGGGAATAAATAAGTCACACTTTCACCACAGCTCCCACAAAAGACACATCCGACTGAATTAGTGTTAGACTTTTCCCTCACAGTGCATTTGTGCATGCTGGTGTGATTCTGTATCTGTGTGAAGGTGTGCCCAGCCCATAATTCATTTCCACAATACAGGCAGAATAAAACAATTGCTTATAGATGAGAGATTGCAAGACAGGGGAGGTGCAGTATTCTTGCAGAAAAGTTAAGAGTAGATAAGCAGTTTTTACAGTGAATGGCAGTCTTTTAAAGTTAGCATAAAATAAAAATTTAATTTATAATAAACTTGCTCTTATTTTGCACAATTTATCAGTGCAGGTTATTTTAAACAAACAAAATGTCATAATGACCAGTTCAACCAGCATATCAAAAAGCTTTTAACTTTATGCCAGTATGGTACGAAGGTGAACCAAGTCAGCCAAATCATGACATCGGAAGAACGCTGTGGGAGTTCGAAAAAGTACCATTCAAAATGTTGGGGTCAGTAAGATTTCTTTGAAAGAAATGAATACTGTACTTTTATTCAGCAAGTAGGCTTTAAATTGCTTTAAAGGGACAGTAAAGACTTTTATATTTCACAAAATATTTCTATTTCAAATAAATGCTGCTCTGTTGAAGTTTCTATTCATCAAAGAAAACAGAAGTAATGTATCATGGTTTCCAGAAAAAAAAATATTATTATAAAATATTATTATAAAATTATTAAAATAGCTGTAATAATATTTTACAATATTACTGCTTTTACAGTATTCTTCTTTAAATATAGCTTTGGTGAGCATATGAGACTTCTTTCAAAACATAAAAATCTTACCAAGCTCAAACCTTTGAAGAGTAGGTTGGTCTGAAAATTACTCATGACAGAAAATGCCAAAATTCCAGATAAAATCAAGTCCTATTTTGTTGTATTTTTTTACTGAAAATGGGAGGAAAATATGTAAATATCAACATGCTAATCAATATGAATTGGGTAAGGTAAATAGGCATTAGTCATAGTAGGAGTACTGCTTGCATGTTTGTCCCAAGAAGACTTGAGATGCTGGATGTTTCTACTAGTTGTTGTTTTATATGGCCAGCTAAGATTTTTTATTCACAAACTTTATGATTATCTCCTACATGGAAACTTGGACATAACAACACCATTGCAAATTGCATCCCTGTAATACCATATCATTAGAGCAAGGCAGAGCAGTGATAAACCTTTAAATGTTTTTTTTGTGCATAACATAATTCACTAAGCGAACACCAGGAAACCCCAAGAAAAAAAAAATTAATAGCTTCCCTGCAGCACTAAATAACATTAGCCCACAAAAATATGTATGTGTGTAAACTTCTATTTGGCTCATAATGCATGCCTGAGAGCAACGGGTCCTTTTGCGTTATGCTTACTAAGCAATAACGTGACTAGCAATTTCATTCAGCACAAGGTAAAGGTGAGGGTCACCAATCCCTGCTCTTTCTCTCTCTCAGTCAGACCTGACACTGTAGAGACAGAGTTATACTGACCACAGTCTCCTGTTTCTCTTGATAAGCCACTCACTCAAACACCTTTCACATAGCCAAGCGTTCCAGAGAGCAGGAGAAGAGAAGAAACTCTGTGCCAGATTAATCTGCAGAGATATATTTGGAGATGCAAACCTTTGACAGCCGAGCTTCACTTTCACATGTGTTCAATAGATTTCTGTAGAACGGCTGCACATTCAGCATTGTGGAAAGCGGCCAAGAAAGACAAGATTTTCTTGGGGGAGTTTTCAGAGGTATGGGGTTTGTGCTGCCTCATTTATCTCTCTCATCTAACTTTGATCAAATCATACCGCACTTTTTCATCACGTCGATACTTATTCCGCCATTTTATACACCAATTCATCTTCCAAGGAGTGAACTGGACCCCATTCATAATTATTTTGTTGAAAAATGTTACGGTGCTGAATTGCACTACTATCCTTTTAGAGGTTATTTCTGCTTGTTCCATAAATAAACAATAAAGGGACCGTAAAACCATTAAAACCAAAGACAAAGAATGCTCTGAAAGGATCGTGTATTTGTGATTCAGAATACTTTCGTGAACTAAAAGCAAAATATCCAGTCGTTCACAAGAGGTAGGTTGATACATTTCCTGCCCTACAGGAAGGCAATTACTGCAAAACTGCTGGCCTCTGCATACAAAGAACCACTGGAAGTACAGGGCCTCTAATGCAATCCTTAAGATGCCATGGACCCCCAGTAATGATCAATGACCCAATTAATAAAATATTATTTGGAAAATATTTATGTTATATTACACTATTACACTTTTTTTCTACATGTAGTTCTCTACTGTTAAATGTATTATCAATATACATACATATATATATATCTCCTCCAGTGAACTGCCACCTTATCGTGGTGGAGGGGTTTGAGTGCCCGAATGATCCTAGGAGCTATGTTGTCGGGGGCTATATGCCCCTGGTAGGGTTTCCCAAGGCAAACAGGTCCTAGGTGATGGGCCAGACAAAGTGCAGTTCAAAACCCCTCATGGACAGTTCAAAAACAAAGGCCGTTATGTCGCCCGGTATGGCACAACCGGGGCCCCACCCTGGAGCCAGGCCTGGGGTTGGGGCCCGCAGGCGAGCGCCTGGTGGCCGGGTCTTTCCCCACGGGTCGGGTATAGGGCTCTCACTGTTGTTTGTGCTTACGGCCCGAATGACAGTGCAGAGTACCCGGCCTTCTTGGAGTCTCTGAGAGGGGTGCTGGAAAGTGCTCCGAACGGGGACTCTGTCGTTCTACTGGGAGACTTCAACGCTCACGTGGGCAGCGACAGTGATACCTGGAGGGGCGTGATTGGGAGGAACGGCCCCCCTGACCTGAACCAGAGTGGTGTTCTGTTATTGGACTTCTGTGCTAGTCACAGTTTGTCCATAACAAACACCATGTTCAAGCATAAGGGTGTCCACCATTAAACGTGGCATCAAGACACCCTAGGGCGGAGGTCGATGATCGACTTTGTAGTTGTATCATCTGACCTTCGGCCATATGTCTTGGAAGAGGTGAAGAGAGGGGCGGAGCTGTCAACTGATCACCACCTGGTGGTGAGTTGGATCAGATGGCAGGGGAGGAAGCTGGACAGACTCAGCAGACCCAAACGTACTGTGAGGGTCTGCTGGGAACGTTTGGCCGAGTCCCCTGTCAGAAAGATCTTCAACTCGCACCTCCGGCAGAGCTTCAACCAGATACCGAGGGAGGCTGGAGACATTGAGTCTGAGTGGACCATGTTCTCTACCTCCATTGTTGATGCGGCCGCTCGGAGCTGTGGCCGTAAAGTTTCCGGTGCCTGTCGTGGCGGCAATCCCCGAACCCGGTGGTGGACACCGGATGTAAGGAATGCCGTCAAGCTGAAGAAGGAGGCCTATCGAGCCTGGTTGGCTCGGGGGACTCCTGAGGCAGCTGACGGGTACCGGCAGGCCAAGCGGACTTGGTAGTTGTGGAGGCAAAAATTCGGGTCTGGGAGGTGTTCGGTGAGACCATGGAGAAGGATTATCGGTCGGCCCCAAAGAAATTCTGGCAAACCGTCCGGCGCCTCAGGAGGGGGAAGCAGTGCCCTGCCAACACTGTTTACAGTGGGGGTGGGAATCTGCTGACTTCAACTGGGGACATCGTTGGGCGGTGGAAGGAATACTTTGAGGATCTCCTCAATCCCACAGACACGTCTTCCACTGAGGAAGCAGAGGCCAAGGGCTCAGAGGTGGGCTCACCCATCACCCAAGCAGAGGTCGCCGAGGTAGTTGGAAAGCTCCTTGGTGACAAGGCAGCGGGGTGGATGAGATACGCCCTGAGTACCTCAAGTCTCTGGATGTTGTGGGGCTGTCTTGGTTGACACGCCTCTGCAGCATCACGTGGCAGTTGGGGACAGTGCTTCTGGACTGGCAGACCGGGGTGGTGGTCCCTCTTTTTAAGAAGGGGGACCGGAGGGTGTGTTCCAACTACAGAGGGATCACACTCCTCAGCCTCCCCGGGAAAGTCTATGCCAGGGTACTGGAGAGGAGAATAAGGCCGATAGTCGAACCTCAGATTCAGGAGGAACAATGTGGTTTTCATCCTGGTCGTGGAACACTGGACCAGCTCTATACCCTCTCTAGGGTGCTGGAGGGTTCATGGGAGTTTGCCCAACCAGTCCACATGTGTTTTGTGGATCTGGAGAAGGCATTCGACCGTGTCCCTCGTGGCGCCCTGTGGGGGGTGCTCCGGGAGTATGGAGTCCGGAGCCCTTTGCTAAGGGCTGTCCGGTCCCTGTATGACCGGAGCAGGAGCTTGGTTCACATTGCCGGCAGTAAGTCAGACCTGTTCCCCGTGCATGTTGACTCCGGCCTTTATCGCCGGTCCTGTTCATAGTCTTTATGGACAGGATTTCTAGGCGCAGTCAGGGGCCGGAGGGAGTCTGGTTTGGGGACCACAGGATCTCATCCCTGCTTTTTGTGGATGATGTTGTCCTGTTGGCTCCATCGGGCCAGGACCTCCAGTGTGCACTGGGACGGTTCGCAGCCGAGTGTGAGGCGGCTGAGATGAGGATCAGCACCTCTAAGTCTGAGACCATGGTTCTCAGTCGGAAAAGGGTGGCTTGTCATCTTGGTTGGTGGAGAGCTCTTGCCTCAAGTGGAGGAGTTCAAGTATCTTGGGGCTTTGTTCACGAGTGAGGGAAGGAAGGAGCGTGAGGTTGACAGACGGATTGGTGCAGCTTCTGCAGTAATGCGGTCGATGTACCGGTCTGTCGTGGTGAAGAAGGAGCTGAGCTACAAGGCGAAGCTCTCGATTTACCGGTCAAACTACGTTCCTACTCTCACCTATGGTCATGAGCTTTGGGTCATGACGAAAGAATGAGATCCCGGATACAGGCGGCTGAAATGAGCTTTCTCCGCAGGGTGGCAGGGCGCTCCCTTAGAGATAGGGTGAGGAGCTCTGTCACTCGGGAGGAGCTCAAAGTAGATCCGTTGCTCCTTCACATCGAGAGGAGTCAGCTGAGGTGGCTCGGGCATCTGTTTCGGATGCCTCCCGGACGCCTCCCTAGGGAGGTGTACCGGGCTTGTCCCACCGGGAGAAGGCCTTGGGGAAGACCTAGGACACGCTGGAGAGACTATGTTTCTCGGCTGGCCTGGGAACGCCTCGGTGTCCCCCCGGAAGAGCTGGAGGAAGGGTCTGGGGAGAGGGAAGTCTGGGAATCTCTGCTCAGACTGCTGCCCCCGCGACCCGGCCCCGGATAAGCGGAAGAAAATGGATGGATGGATATATACATATATATACACATATATATATATATATATTAAAAAAATTTTTTTTTTTTTACATTTTTATCAATTTATTTATTTTATTCTTTAAACTTATTTTTTTTTTTTAAATAATTATGTAACCTTTTGCTTACAGTTTGAAAACCTCTGTTCTAATGCATAAAAGCAACAATCAAAACATTAACAGTTTACTGTACACTCACCTGCTATCTGCACACACATAAACAGAACGCTTTTTGCTCCACCAAAGAAAATATTTCTAAACAAATCAAAACAAACAGTTGAATAGAAGTGTGTCTCCTAGCAGCACACAGTAGCGTTTTTTTCATTCCTGAATGAATCGGTTCAGTGAACAATTCGGTGACTCTCTGTCCTGAATGAATTGGGATGCGTCTCAATCAGTTCAGCAGTCAGGGCACTGATAGGAGAGTCAGCCATTTTATGAGCTGTCTCAATTGCAGAATCCTTCCAGGGCACTGAAATGTTTGCTCCCTAAAAATTCTTACTGCACCGTGAAAACCAGGAAACATCGATGCTCGCTTAACGGAAGTCCTACTTAAATCACGTGAGTCAACCGTGTTGTTTTTGAATTTTTGAAGTAGTTATTGATCTTCTTCTGTAGAGGCAGAGTCTACTTCGACCTCTTGCCTGTTTAGCCTTGCGCACCAACTCGCACATATGTTGTACTGGTAAATATGAAAGCAAATTAAGTATATATAAAATATATTTATATTATGTCGAATTCAGGAACCCTTGTTATTAGCGACACCTGTGGCCATTATGTGAACTATTTCTTGTACTTGCACTCGTCCACTCGTAATGTACAAGACTAAATGTGATTCAAGGCCCCTTTATACAGACAGAGTCCTTCTCATTAAAAAAAACAGGCTTTCATAGACAATCTAGGAAGTCGGGGAAGGTCTCGTTTTGTACATTTCTTACAAGCTGTTCACACAATGGCAATAAATAAATTAAATACATGACAATTCTTATAGCCCCTTTAAAGACAGGGCCAAAACAGGATAAAAATAGCCTATTATAGGATGTTTGTTGATGTAAGTTGACATCAATATGTAAGTTGACATCACAGAACATTGTAAAGAAGAAAAAAATTCAGTTTCTGACCCCTTTAACTATGAGATTATTGAAAATGAAGAAACTTTATGCAGCTGTTTACCATTCAAGGACAATTCAAGCTTATGAAAAGTTGAATAAATGAAAAGTCTTGCTATATGTGAAACAAAGCTATTGTACGACTACAGAAGACTTGAAATATGGTGCATCTAAAAGTTGCATGGATTCTATTTATTCTTCAAAAATTCTTCCTTTGGATGGGTAAAAATAATAGAAAACACAAATGCAGAAAAAATTTTCACTTTCGGGCGAAATATTCCTTTAGATTGACTGTTTATGGCGATATCAGAAGGCTGGTAAGTTGATGGATTTAGAAGGTTGGAGAAAAATGTTTGTTTACCAGTTTAATTCCATTTTCAGCAGTAAAATGAAAGAAAATAATGTCTAATAGGGCCATTCACATGGTGGCAGCATAGCCTTGGTGGGAAGAGTACTTAGATTAGCATTTTTCTTAAGAACACACAAAAATAGTGCCAAAAAATGATTGACTGCATTGTTCATTCTCATGTATGAGAATCACAGAGGAATGTGGTTTCACAAAATAGCAAAAAAGAGACCTTCTTTGTCATTCAGTCAAATGGAGTTGTGTTGTAATAAAGAGGAACAGCTGCGCCAAAATACATGTTAAATCATGGATTCGAAATGAGAAAAAGCAAATCAGAGTTTTCTGTCTGCCAAATGTTTTATCTGACAATGACCTTCAATATTTGTTAGTTTTGTTGCTTGCAGTTATAATAAAGGGGGAGGTGATGTGTTTTTGGAGATGTTTTGATGAAGTATGGACATCACTGATGTTTCCTCGTGTAATTAAATGTCGCTGCCACTTTTACTGTCTCTCATCATTCACAAGAGCTGAAATGAGCAGACGGGTTCAGAGCGCAATTCATCATGGTTAATCATTCAGGCCAGGCTGCACGGAAATCACTGCTGCATAGAGCCTGTTCAACAGATTAATTAAAAACAGCACAAAGTCTGGTCAAGTGGGGACTACTTCAGTTGTTTAGAAATATAATTTGATTTCAGCATAGTCATTAACTAATTACAATCAGCATAAAATATGCAAATTCGCAATCTATTGTGATGATTCAAAATGAGAGTTTGTTGACCTTATATTCTGGCCTGGCTGCTCAAATTATACGGACTATACAGAAAATACTTCTCACAGCCCTTGAAAAAAAGGATGATGGTTACTGTGGTCATCATGATACGTTAGTGCTGGAACACTGAGCTAGAGCACAAAAAGACCCAACAAACAATGCTCAAGAGGCCTTTGGCAAAATTTCAAATAAAATAATGAGCACACAAACACTCTATCAGAGGTCAGGCATATTTACATCAGCAAACACTTTCATTTAGCAGACTAAATCAATCTGACAGTTTCACTCTTCTCTATCAGAGAAAAATAAAGCAATAATCTCGAGGCACAAGATGTACTTGTTCTAAAAATAATCTCTTTACAGTGAGTGAAATAACAGACTGACGTGTTGTTTACTATATAATGTTGTGAGAATGCTTTGTGAGGAAACACAAGCAAATCCTTATTTATTTCACTAATTTAGGTGAGTGGATGCATATATAAGACATATTAGTTGAACATACTTTGTTATATCAGCTCATTTATAACGAGTAAACAACTATAACCTCTATTAATTATTAAGTTGAATGAGCCACTGGGTTCTCCCCCGGCACATTTTTTCTCAACTTATTTCCTTTAATTGACATACATATAAACAAACAAATGACTTCCATTCAAGAGAATATATATCAAAACCAATTAATATTTAGTGAAATGACAAACATAATGAAAATGAGCCAAATTAGAATTATTATTAGTTGTAGTATTATACACACACACACACACACACACACACACATATATATATATATATATATATATATATATATATATATATATGTATGTATATATACACACACACGAACACATGTGTGAACAATGATTATACCCGTGAACCAATCAAAACAAGACATAACAGGGGAGTCCCATGACAGGAGCACATGGCAGGATCATATGACATACAGGGGAATCACATGAGATGACATGACAGAAGAGAGCACATGGCAAAACAAACATGAAACATGACAATGACAACAACATAAAAGACATGAAACTTGAACATGAATACAAAACCAAAACTAGAATTAACATTTTTTGATAAAAATAATCAAATACACGGGATATGTTGGTAACATTGCATTCTGTTTTATAATCAGTATTTCACTTGGTGTAAATACCATATATTGCCTTCAGTGCCACCAATGCTACTTCCACCAATAAAACCTGTGTTTGGTGATTGAAGCGGGTGAAGATATGATGTACTTCAGCTTTTTAAGGCGTTGCTTTTTCTGTGCATTCTTTACAAAGCAGACAGCAGTAAATAACCCTTTATACACAATAAAAATTGCAATCTAAGCTGCTGTTCAGAGCAACTTTCTAGTCCTCAGGGAAACCATATACACAAAATATATATAGCACCCCTTGAGCAGAGCATACTTGCATTACCTCCTTGCTATCACATTTATTAATGTGAAGAGAGCAGGCCTGATGCTTGGCATCATAAAGATTAGAGAGTTTCCATCCTCTATACATCCCAGCGTAACCAGGCTACATTAATAATGAAAGACAAAACAGGCCAATGTTATTAGCTTTTTTAAACACTGAAGGGATTCACAAGAACAACCAGAAACAAAGGACAAAATAAATTTCCCTAGTGCCAAACAAAAGGCAACAAAAGCTCAATAGTCAAGTATTGCAATGGCATTCTACCATTTAAGATATTGATTTGCTTTATTAAGCCACCCTGTGAAAATAAATTCAATTCCCATATAATTATCATGAAAAATGCAAACCAGAAACACAACAACATTTAATCTCATTTTGAATTCCACTCTGCTTTATTGCAGTGGTTCATTTCGAACACGACATTGACATTGAAGATGATTCTCCTGCCGCACTACTGTGTAGTCATATTTTGAAATACCATTTTTATACAACAGCCATAATATATTCCGCTTGCATCTGCAGTGTATTTCATGATGGCCTGGCAGATTACAATTAGAGCCGGTCCACTTCTCTTTGTTTTGTTCAGAAAGGTGGATTAGTTCTATAGGCGATCGGCTCACTGCTCTGCCCGACAAAGTGGTGACAGTGCACTGATTGCTTTCTGAGTTCATCTGTTTCAAACGTTCCCTCCACTGCCCGACATGCACCATCCGATTGGAAAGGTGGGAACGATCAATCTGAAAGCCTGTGAGAAGTGCTGGACAGCTTTGTTCTTAAATCTGTTTGTGCTAGCCACAAGCACATAGGAGAATGCTGTTTCATAAAGTCCCTTTCCTGCTCATTAAAAGTGGGCAGCTTGATGTCGTTCCTTCCTTCAACTGGCTTACTATGTAAATCGCTCATTATATATAGTGAACACACACACACACTCTCACACACACATGCATGTATATATTTAACAAAAAATGTATAAGCTATATACACATGTAAATATAACTTATATATATACAGTGAGGAAAATAAGTATTTGAACACCCTGCTATTTTGCAAGTTCTCCCACTTAGAAATCATGGAGGGGTCTGAAATTGTCATCGTAGGTGCATGTCCACTGTGAGAGACATAATCTAAAAACAAAAAATCCAGAAATCACAATGCATGATTTTTTAACTATTTATTTGTATGATACAGCTGTAAATAAGTATTTGAACACCTGTCTATCAGCTAGAATTCTGACCCTCAAAGACCTGTTAGCCTGCCTTTAAAATGTCCACCTCCTCTCCATTTATTATCCTAAATTAGATGCACCTGTTTGAGGTCGTTAGCTGCATAAAGACACCTGTCCACCCCATACAATCAGTAAGAATCCAACTACTAAAATGGCCAAGACCAAAGAGCTGTCCAAAGACACTAGAGACAAAATTGTACACCTCCACAAGGCTGGAAAGGGCTACGGGGAAATTGCCAAGCAGCTTGGTGAAAAAAGGTCCACTTTTGGAGCAATCATTAGAAAATGGAAGACGCTAAACATGACTGTCAATCTCCCTCGGACTGGGGCTCCATGCAAGATCTCACCTCGTGGGGTCTCAACTACACGGGAGGAGCTGGTCAATGACCTGAAAAGAGCTGGGACCACCGTTTCCAAGGTTACTGTTGGTAATACACTAAGACGTCATGGTTTGAAATCATGCATGGCACGGAAGGTTCCCCTGCTTAAACCAGCACATGTCCAGACCTGTCTTAAGTTTGCCAATGACCATTCGGATGATCCAGAGGAGTCATGGGAGAAAGTCATGTGGTCAGATGAGACCAAAATAGAACTTTTTGGTCATAATTCCACTAAACGTGTTTGGAGGAAGAAGAATGATGAGTACCATCCCAAGAACACCGTTCCTACTTTGAAGCATGGGGATGGTAGCATCACGCCTTTTTCTGCACATGGGACGGGGCGACTGCACTCTATTAAGGAGAGGATGACCGGGGCCATGTATTGCGAGATTTTGGGGAACAACCTCCTTCCCTCAGTTAGAGCATTTGAAGATGGGTCGAGGCTGGGTCTTCCAACACAACAATGACCCGAAGCACACAGCAAGGATAACCAAGGAGTGGCTCTGTAAGAAGCATATCAAGGTTCTGGCGTGGCCTAGCCAGTCTTCAGACCTAAGCCCAATAGAGAATCTTTGGAGGGAGCTCAAACTCCGTGTTTCTCAGCGACAGGCCAGAAACCTGACTGATCTGGAGAAGATCTGTGTGGAGGAGTGGGCCAAAATTCCTCCTGCAGTGTGTACAAACCTGGTGAAAAACTACATGAAACGTTTGACCTCTGTAATTACAAACAAAGGCTACTGTACCAAATATTAACATTGATTTTCTCAGCTGTATCATACAAATAAATGCACCTACAGTACGATGACAATTTCAGACCCCTCCATGATTTCTAAGTGGGAGAACTTGCAAAATAGCAGGGTGTTCAAATATTTATTTTCCTCACTGTATATATATATATACAACTTTTGTATATACATATATATAACTTTTACAGCACTAAATAGCCTTTACACTGTAAAAAGAATTGTTGGTTCAACTTAAAAAAGTTACCTGGTTGCTTTAAAAAAATATTAAATTTATTGAAATTAAAAATTTGAGTGAGTACAATGAAGGCAATTGGTTTAATCAACAGAAACTCCAAATAGTATGTTATCTGAATCACATTAATAATTGAAGTTGATTTGACAAAAGAAAAAATGAAAATCATGAAAATATTTTTTTACAGTGTATATATTTAGCGTTTTTAGTTGCAAGTTGCCAAGTCAACATTTTTTGTAAACATTAATGAATTGGATATTGTTATTTTTCTCTTGAACTAACGCAAGTACCAAGTCATTTTAGTGACACTTTTATGACACATTTGCATCCTTTTAAAACCTTAAAACCCCCTTAAAACTTAATGAATTTAAAAATAACTCCTGTTTTCCCATGGAAAAAAGTCATAAGGGATTCATTTAAAGCAGCATGAGTAAATGATTTTCATTTCTGGGTGAACTGTTCCTTAAAGAATAACACATCTGCATTACAGTACAACCTTAATACTGAAGGGTTACGAGTAGGTTTTGTGTAAACTCTTTGACCTGTCTTTGACAGTAGTTATTTTTTCCCTTTTTTCCTGAACAATGTGCAAGAGCATGACAAGTTTGCTTACAAGACCGTTGTACCATATGCTCATATTATTCTGTCCAAATGTGCTAGATGAGCTGTTAAGTCAGGTGACAGAAAGCCCATTAATTAAGGATTTATAAAAATATCCATTCCTCATGATCTGCACTATAGCAGATTATATGAAAGTACATGTGGTGAGAGAACATGAGACCTTCACGCTTAGGCTTACAGGGAACATTAAACATGATGACAGCAGCAGAGCGTTTCTGAAGAGGCGGTCTGCTTTTATTAATAGCATTTCACATCCGGAATAAAGCAATCTGAGGAGATACATCGACAAATGTCAAACATGGATAAATGGATTAATAATATCTTTAAATATCCCCTCTTAATGTCTCCTTTCTTCTTTTTCACCTCCACTCCCTCTCTTTCTTACACTCTCTCCTCGTAAGGTTGGAGCAGAGCTGGGTGATAAGAACCAATCTCACAGACAAAAAACTCTCCATAGAATTTAATCTCTTTCTGCTTTTTCTGTCTTCTCAGACAGCCTGCTGCCGCTGCGGCGGCTGAGGCCTTCATTACAGCAGTCTCAGAACACAATCAGCACAAAATTATGGACTATATTGGTTTTCTGTATCCTCAGACTGCCGTACAGTGAGATAGCTTAAATGCTAACGATTCTGACTGTCTTTTTTTTGTTTTGGTGACAGGTTTTTTCATTATCTCTTGCAATTTTTCATGAAAATGTTCCTTATTTGGAAGTCTGAGATAACACTGAAAATCTGGGATTATTTTTTACTTAAATCTGGAAATAACAGAATCATTAAATTAAGTTTTATGATTTCGTTTTTTTAAGAAATAAGAAATTTACCCTCCAGTCACTGCTCTAGCACTTAAAGACATTTTAATAAAATAAATGTGATGAAAATAGTTATTATTGAGTTTAATTAGCCCAAGGTGTGGTTGTTTGCGGTATAAAGTCTGAGAGATGTGACAGTGCAACTATCATAATTATGGGTTAAATATAAAAAGCCACATCTTATATAACCCAATTATTTTTATAATAAACATTGCAAAAGACTAATTTGACAAACTATGAAATAAAACAAAGATTATTGGGTACATTTTACAAGAAAATGCTATTTCAGTTTTTCTACTTCAAAATTCCATGTTTAGTTCAGTGTGTAACTTGATGTTTTGGAAGGAAAACATGCCAGGATTTTTTCTCAGTCTAATGCAAGTGAATGGTGTCCAACGTAAACCGTTTTTTTTTTTTTAATCCAAAATCCATATTTTGGCAGCTTCAAAGCGCTTCACATGACTGGGAAGGGTCTTGACAAGGAAAACACTCAGTCATCTTCAGAAAAAGAAAATAAAAAAATGAAATACTTTTTATCTACAAGGCCGTTGTCGGCTGCCTGAGGTCTTGTGGAGCCGTTTGAAGCTGCCTCAATGGGTGTGAAAATAATCAGGAAATTTTGGAGTGAACTATTCCTTTAAAAGAAAGTATGGTCAATTTTATTATATTTACTTACAGTAGGCCCATATAATGTCATATTAAGTATAATATTATGCCTCAATTTCCTTTAATACTTCCTTTAAAAAGCTAATTAACAAAACTATGTTGTGAATCTTTAACTACATGTTTCCATTTAAACAAGACAGAAACTATATTGATTTAAGTCTCACAAGTGTAGAAGTACACAATTGATCCGCCCCCCTTTAGTTTGCTATTGTTATGTCCGACAAAGCCATGCGCTCTCACGCCACACACCATGTTCTCATGACGTGAAAAATACATCATGGAGCAAAGGGGACACTGACAACACGTCAACAGACAAGACAGAGCAGGTTACTTTTGATATGAAACAGTTTCATATTTAATATATTGTAATTTTTAAAGAAGTTTAAACAATAAATACCGTATAGTGGCTCTTTAATGTGTCGTGACAGATCGCTGTAGCTCTTTCAAGCGGCTCGTGAACCGATCATCTCTTCATACTAGTTCATTTATAGCATCAAATAAACATGAATGGACATCAGAAGGAATGTTGTTTCAAGCGCGGAAAGACGTGAGTGCACACAAGTTCAAGTTCAAGTTCACCAACATTAATCTACTAACTCCCCTGACTGCTTTGTCAGACAAAATGGCAGATTCGAGGTTATGATTGGTCAGATCGCCTGTCAATCATCTTGTGAAGTGTCATCTCAGTTAAGCTATTTATGCTATTTTGTTGCATTTACATTTTGTATATAAAAAAAAAAGAGTCAAGTGAAGTGAACTGATTTATAGGGAGCAGTGAACATTGCTTAGGGAAGATTACAAAATTAACTCAAATGAATATTTTATATCCACATATTTTTAGTCAGTGATTAGCCAGGTAATAAGTGAGAAGTGAGTTGGTCATTATCTCTTGCATACTATATATTTTTGTGAAAATCTTTTTGATTAATTAGAAAAATGCAAAATACAGACGTCTGAAACCCACTGTATATCAAGCTGTCTAGCAATTCCGAATTTGAGACATTAATCAAATAAGTGGTAAATCTGCATATTGTGCCTGTAGTGTTGAAGAAAAAGATTCCTCCTCCCATGTGTGCTCAGAGAAAGATTTAATTGTGCCCACTGGTGGATCTAATTAAATTAATACTAGCATATACAGTGTGACAGCTCGGTCATTGCCAAGAGGGTCTTACCCGAAGGGGGAAATGTAGAGAGGAAAAAGCATGGGGATTGTACAATGTCATGCAGCTGTATCTTTATTAGCTAGAGCCCGCTTACTCATGTTAACCATTGTAAAGTTTAAAAACTCCGGAGGCAGTGAGTATTTGCAGTGAGTAAGTCTTCCAACCAATAACATCTTAACTGGATTTTGCACTTTCAGACTTTACGAAAATGTGTCTGACATATCGAAAATGTACTTATAAATATTTAATAGAATTTATCCCTACGCACAGACTAAGCATACAGAAACATTAACCTCAAAGGTCACATTTCCAGGTGAAAACATAATTAAACAGGACTTTTTCTTTTAAGATTTTATAACTACAAAAATAGGATATATACTGAAGTCTGAGTGTACATTTTGCAAAATGTATGAATATATGCATAATACAAACTTTGCAAGGCTGAACCAACTTTATTCATGACACTCTAATCTTTCTTTCATTTTTCTCTCACTTTTTTAAATGTATGATTTAAAAATGCCTTTGCATTCTTGCCATTCTGCCTTTTGTTTTTGTGGGCGGTCGGACATGTGAGAAGTGCTGAACTTCGAGCACTGCCAAGGACTGACAAAGACAGAATTCAACAGCGCTCGACTCTTGTTTGTCTTATTATGTTTGAGGGCTCAAATATACCTAAGGGGGCATGTGGTTCACTGTTATTGTTTGCTTTCTCTTGTTAGCCATGGCTAATGAAGAAAGATGGTTGTGCTTGTCTAGTAATGGTGGTTGTTACCCGACTGTTATTGTTGTCTGAATTAGACTCCTCTAATGAGAATAGATGGCCACTGAGCCCACCAGGTGTAGTTAAACCTTATGAAGGAGGGACAAGAGACAAAGTTTCAAACCAGGACATATCGTATTAGTATTATATTTTTAGTTTACCCCCCCCCCCCCTTTTTTTTTTACTTATACTTCAGGCTTCTCTTATAATGTAAATAATGCAGTATGTCGTTCTACTTTACTTTTATTTATTCTACTCAAAGAATCCTAAAAAATGCATCAGTTTCCACAAAAATATTAAGAAGCACATCTGTTTTCAAAATTAATAATAATAAGAAATATCTTAAGTACCAAATCAGCATATTAGACTGATTTCTGAAGGATCATGTGAGCCTGTGGACAGGAGTAATGATGCTAAAAATTCAGCAGGAATGATTAAATTTTATGTATATTTTAACATACGAAACAGTTGTTTCACAAATATGACTGTTTTTTACTCACTTAGTGTTAAGAAATACAACTTTTAGTTTAATAACATATTAGTAAATATCGAAACTAACACTGAGGTTAATAAAGGCTGTTGAAGTGTTGTTTCATTCTTATACAAATATTTATTTAAATAATTATAATATATGAACCATGTTTTTATAAAAGTGTTCAATTTCTTTTGGTCTAATTTGAACCACATTTGAACCATTTTAGAATAGAATTTGTGACACTTTCAAGAATATATACAATCCAGAAAATATTTGAAGACCTACTTGTGGCCTTTGACTTGTGGTCTTTGAACATGTTTCTTAAAAAATGGAAAGATGGAAACCCTGCGCCCTGCAAAGTGTGCTTCATGTCACCTCTCAGAAAACCACTGAAGCAGCATTACACATCTCACTTCACTTTATGTCTCTTTATCAGTTTGTAGCTATCAGCTGAATTTGCTGAATGTGATATGTATTGTCTGATTTAGCTCTGTGGCTTATGAAAAATACATTTACAATGACAGCACATTTTCACATATTGTGCAAAAAAAAAAAAAAAAGATAATCTTTTTTTAGCTTGTGGTTGAAATGACATTTTAGTTAGCTAGCTAACTTGACAAGCTGCTTGCACAGACAGAATGCAGACAACAGCAAATTCAGGAAGTTGTAATGGCAATTACATTACAGGCCACCGAATCACACCGTGAAATATGAAAACACGTGGTGTAGCTTAACCTTGACGCTTAAATTATTTCTCAAATAAGACGATAATTACCCAAGAGCGTTCATAAGCATCTGCTTACCACGGCTCTCGATAGAATTCCAGGTTAGCGTTGAGTAAAACTAAGTGGGATCAAGTGGGAAGAGGGCACACGAGTGTAAAGAGCTCATAAACTGGCGAAGATATTAAAATGAGTACTAAACGCCATAGACGGCTTGAATTACAGCCACAGGAAATAATGAGGAATAGTCTCAAGGTCAGATAAAGCATGCAAACTGGGCTACACTTCTTCAAAGAGCCCTACTATGACTTGTGAGAGTTATGTAAATGCAACCCTGTTTAAACCCTCCCCTTTCAAAGGTCAGCGCGTTCCCCTCTGGGTGAGCTGATTTCTGTAGATCGGTCTTGGAACAGGCAACAGTGCACTTGCTGGAGTTCAGATTTCCCCTGCCAAGGTCACCATGGTAACCGGAGGGGGAAAAGTGACAATTAGAGGAGTGAGAAAAACATAAAAGGTTAAGAGTCTGTATGCCAAGTGGTCGTAAGAGCATCATTAACTGCGACAAACTGCTTGACCCGCTCCGGTGTAACCTTAGACTAATGACTTGGAGGCACCTGAGGACAGATAATACAATATACAACCTTCCAATTGGGTACGTATAAGGTTTAGACCAGCACGTCCGCTTTAATGCTGTCATATCGTAAGCATTAAAAATGCAAATAGCGCAAAGCAAAGTTGGAAATGTCAATTTAATTCAGATACATGCGGCGAAATGGTATCGGTCACAATTACATAAACCTATTTGGTTTGTATGCGGCCCATGCCGGAGGAGCATCAATATTCTATCACCGCTCTCACCCTTCTCTGCAGACTCAGATGTACAAGATGGAGTTTGTCAGCGGCTTGCAGCTGCAGATACGCCTCTAGAAAGTTAAGGTTTTGAAATTCTGAGCCATGTGTTGTTTGGAGCACATATTTGCAGTTCTCTGCTCAAAGAAAGAGAGTAAAGAAGACGTTCAAGGAGATAGTTCACCCAAAAATGAAAAATCTGTCATCAACTGCTCGTCCTTATGTCGTTTCAGACTGACTTTCTTATGTTGAACACATAAAGGCCTGGTTTCACAGACAGGGCTTAGATTAAGCCAGGATTAGGCCTTAATTCAATTAGGACATTTAAGTAGCTTTTATAAACATGCCGTAGAAAACAAAAGACATGAATCTTGAGGCAAAACAATAGCACTGAAATATAGATGCAAGTTAAAACCGCTCGAACATGCATTGTCTGGGAAACCAGGGGAAGGAGAAATGTTCTGGTCACTGTATTTCCATGTAGTTACAATGAATGGGGACTGAAGCAAGCTTTAAAAAGGACACAAAATCTAATCTTTGAAAAATTAATTAGATGTTGTTGTAATCGCTTCCACTTTATCTAACATCATTTTACAGAAAATTGAGAAAATATGAACATTGCAAAAAAAAAAAACCGATGTGTTACCACATGGCAACTGTGCTACAAATCAATTATACTAATAAACTGTCTTATTGGGAATTTTTATAGATAGTGGCGTTAGTTACATTATTACATTTAATTGGAATCATTTTTAGGAACATGTTCCGAAAAGGAAAATGGGTAAAACAGCATGTGACTGGGACAGTACCCTCAAATCTACCCCTGAAAGGTTCATAGTGTCAGACGGGCTGTAGACCAAATGAGGAAACTCCAGTCTCTCGAAAATAGGTCCGTCGAAATAATGTAGGCATACACATCACTTGGAACTTTACTGACTTTTATTTTTCAAAGGTAAGAAATTAATTGAACTCACACCTTGAGACACATGCATTTTCCGGCTCGACACGATTACTGCGTAATGCCTATCACTGCGCATGTCATCGTGCCAACCTGTCCATTACGTCACATACATAAAGAAACCAGATTATCCCACTCGTATAACAATTTACACAACACCCAATAATAAAAAAATAATAATTTCACAATACAGTAGGTTTATAAGGGTACATTTTACTACTCTATGGCAGTAATTCCCAACCCTGGTCCTGAAGTACCTCCAGCACTGCACATTTTGAAGTCTTTTTCTGACACATCCATCTGAAGGCTTTGAGCAGAGATGGACTTATTATTAGGAGATACTAGGGTCTGTGGCTCTACTTGGAGAAAGTGTAACAGCTAACTTGGATCACATTACAGCCTTGACGTCACTGAATATCGTTCAGAGTTCTGTGACATTCAATCACTGTTTGCAGATACCATAGGAATGAATGAGTAGTCCCGTAAACCAAATCATACCTACTGTGCAATTGTCTGTGAGTTCTCTTTAAAGAAATGTTTTAGCTCTAAAAATACTTTAGATCAATTCAAATTTAATGTTTGAGAGCAAACAAGTATAAGATTAGCTGATGGGCTGTCAATTCATTAAATGCTAAGACGTTTTCCACCAAAACAGTTTATTTAGCATAGTGAAGCCTCTCCTCCATTGACATCCATTAAAAAAAATAGACCCTCTGGTCTTCTTCCCTGAAGAACCACACATCATGTTCTCACGCAGTGAAAAATACATCCCGGAGCAAAGAGGACACTGACAACGTGTTGACAGACATATGGAACAGTTTCATATTTAATATATTGTAATCTTTTGAAGAAGTTTAAACAATAAATACCGTATAGTGGCTCTTTAATGTGTCGGGACAGATCGCTGTAGCTCCTTCAAGCGGCTCGTGAACCGATCATCTCTTCATACTAGTTCATTTAGAGCATCAAATAGACATGAATGGACATCAGAAGGAATGCTGTTTCAGGCGTGGAAGGATGTGAGTACAAACAATTTTTCAAGTTCAAGTTCACCAACATTAATCTACAAACTCCCCTGACTGCTTTGTCAGACAAAATGGCGGATTCTGGGTTATGATTGGTCAGATCGCCTGTCAATCAAACTGTTTGCGAAGGGTCAATTAAGTGCCTTTGCTTGGAGTCTTCACTAGCAAGCTTATGAGTTGAATCAGGCCTGTTTGATTATTACAGGACCAGGGTTGAGAACCACTGCCCTTCTGAGTTTTGAACTGTAAACTTTCAAGTGTTGGCTTTCTAAATATATGTTAGTTATTTGTCAATTCAGGCGCTAAGTGGTTAGGAACAGATAAGATACAAAGCTGCCCTTTTAAACTGCCCAATGCTATGACAAGCTGTTGTACCCCTAAAGGTACAGTTTTTGCCCATATCTTTTTTCTGACTCTGGAGGATACTGAACATTGAGAATCATTCAATTCAAGTTCCAATGCTATAAATAAATCAATCAATAAATGAAATTAAATTGAGAAAATTACATATATTTAGATAAACAAATTTTTGGGTTATTTTATTTTTTAAATCCTTTTTTTAATTTTGTTTTTAGAGCTATTTTATTAAAAATAAACAAATAAATAAAATAAACAGCAAAAAAATGACACGTCACTTTAAAAACAACAAAACAGGCTGCAAACATTGATGCATTACTAATTTATTTGGAAAAATGTCTGGTAAAATTGTGGTGAAATTTTGCAGAAACTTTATACCACAAGCTGGAATCATGTTTTTCTCCTGTCAAACACACAGTATGACATTGACTGAAGCAGAAATGTTATTTCATTCAGAGTTGTCAGAGTCATTTCGGCGTCAGGCACAAGCTACAGCAGAAGCGTGAACCCCTGCTGCAGCTGTTCTGTACAGAAAACTTATTGACATGGAGTGTATTGGCTGCTGACAATGTTTATTTCTCCCCTTGTTAATGTTCACCTTGATCAAGTAGGCTGAAAGTCAAAGGCCATGATTCGGCAAATGCAACTATACGGGCTGAATGACAGTAATTGAGGCACTTCTCAGCTCACTGTGGTGACAGACAGAATTGGGAGTGTTCTTTTTTTCCAGCAGTTCCTGAGATTCATGGGAGGTAATTTCACATCTCATATATAGCCACACCAGCACCAACACAGCAGGTGAAACAAACGTGATAAGAGCATTAATTAAATTTCATCATGTTTGCCTCTCCTCCTCCGCTCTCCACCCCTCCTCCTTGCCTCACAAGTAATAAATCAGATAGTTCATTTCTCTTTGCTCGAAGTGCATCAAAGTTGGAGTGCACAGCAATTCCCCCCAGAGTTCAATGACAAGCACAAAACAAAAGACCTAAATGAAATCTACCACCTTTTCTTTGCAGCAGATACCTCCATGATGAAAAGAAATGACTCCAGTAGCTCGTTCTCCACTCCCCCCATCAACATGCCCTTTTATTATTTCTGCCTGAGTCTCTCTCCAGTGTTACAATGCTTTATTGGTAATAACCTCCATCCATTAAATTGGTTTTTGGCACATTATTATTATTATTTTTTTTTCAACTGGATGTTTCTTTCTAATCCAAGGTGGTGAGAATTATATTGCTGCATTTTTCTCAGGCTCCTCATGCAATCTCCATCAAGAAAACTCTTGCAGTCAACATTCTTGCATCTGGCGAGGATGGATTCAGTGGACAGATGCCTGGCCAACAGAAAACAGCTTATTTTCTGGCATCAGCTTTATTTCTTTTTCGGTGAGCATTGAGTATTCCACACACAGAAACTCTGTACCATCTTGAGATGAGAAAAGGTTTTTTATTCAGTTACACTGAATTCATAATTCATCATAATTCTTTTCTTTGATTCAGTTTCTACTTTTTGTGTAAATATAGCTAATTAACAAATCTATATTGTGAATATTTAACTACATGTTTCCATATAAACAAGACAGAAACTATATTGATTTAAGTCTCACAAGTGTAGAAGTACACAATTGATCCGCCCCCCTTTAGTTTGCTATTGTTATGTCCGACAAAGCCATGCGCTCTCACGCCACACACCATGTTCTCATGACGTGAAAAATACATCATGGAGCAAAGGGGACACTGACAACACGTCAACAGACAAGACAGAGCAGGTTACTTTTGATATGAAACAGTTTCATATTTAATATATTGTAATTTTTTAAAGAAGTTTTAGGCTCTTTAATGTGTCGTGACGGATCGCTGTAGCTCCTTCAAGCGGCTCGTGAACCGATCATCTCTTCATACTAGTTCATTTATAGCATCAAATAAACATGAATGGACATCAGAAGGAATGTTGTTTCAAGTGCAGAAAGACGTGAGTTTACCAGCGTCAATCTACTAACTCCCCTGACTGCTTTGTCAGACAAAATGGCGGATTCGGGGTTATGATTGGTCAGAACGCCTGTCAATCAAACTGCCGGCAAAGGGTCAATTACAGTCAGTGTTGGGGGTAACGCATTACAAGTAACTTGAATTGCATTATCAGATTATTTTTCCAAGTAATTGGTGAAGTAATGCATTACTTTTAAATTTACAACAAAATATCTTTTACAAGTACAACATTATTTTTTCAAATACGTAACGCAAGTTACTTGTTCTCCCATATATTGACTGACAGCTCTCCTGTCGCCATGTTGAGAGAAACCCTCTATTGTACAGGCGTGAATTTGCATTTCCTTCAGCTTGAGGCTTATTCATTTCACTTTTGGTGTGAAAGGGCCTTTACATTTGCCAAAAAATAGAACTTCTTTGTTGTTAAAAAAATAAACAAGAAACAGCCCAGCCCAGATGAGAAAAAGTAATCTAAAAATAATATAACGCATTACTTTCCATAAAAAGTAACAAACGCAATTAGTTACTAGTAAGTTTTAGGGAGTAATGCAATATTGTAATGCATTATTTTTTTAAATGATCTTTCCCCAGCCAAGATTATTATCATTAACTAAAGCTAAGACTATTAAAAAGAGCTTTGTTAATTGAAATAAAGCTGAAATATAATAGAATATAAATATTAATTGAACATTTTAAAATTAAACGATTATTAAACAAAAGTTTAATGAATAAAATAATTAAAATATTTTTTTAATAAAAATATTAAACTAAAACTGAAAATGTAAAAACAAAAGCTAATTCAAAATAATAATAAAAACTTTAACAGTATATTATGCTAAAATAGCACTATTTCAAGCTGGCAAGCACTTGTGGTGCATATCTGCTCCAAATGATTCAGTGAGTCATTTGACCAATTTAAAACTAATTTTAGGCTGATTCATTAAAGCAACCAGCTTATAGGTGTTATTTCAGTTGGTCTACTCTGGCCTACTGTGATTGCAGATGTTCAAGAACTAAATCAAATATCATGAAAATAATTCACTTTCAGTATTTCCTAAAGAGTCGGTTCTTGATTCTCAACCTAATTTCTTGCATGTTATTTCATCACTTGATAAAGATAACCTTAAACAAACTCAAAAAAACCTCTCCTAAACATCCTGTCTGACACAGCCAATCTATCTGCAATCTCGCCAGTTTAATAGCAAGAAAAGCCTCAGCTGGAAGCCAACTTTAAAACAATGTTCATTACCATAATCCTAATTACAGCCTCGGCAAAAAGAGCAATCGTACGCGGCGAGATTTAAAATTTAATGCAGAGTGAAGCCGTTTAGCAGACAGCGACACTTGTCTCCTGCCCGACCGGGCAGGGCATAAACGATCCATTTCCCAAATCAGGCAATAATTTTGATGAATAATGAAATAGGAGAGGCTATTTAAAGCACGCACATCCCACAATCACCCCAAGGCCTCAGCAGAGATGGAAATAGAACCAGTGCTTATTGAAGAGCAGATCATATAGGGCTGGAACAAAACGCCCTGTCATTCCCTCAAAAGCCACCGTGGTTGTTCTCAACACACAGCTCGTCCTTGCACTACAGCATGTGATGCCATTCACAAAGGAACTTTTTCGTTATAATTGGGCTACATTTTCCCAAACAACTTCTACCATTTGCACTCTAGTAGCTTTTGTGAAACTCTCCAATTCTGTCTTTTGTTATGAAGCCCAAATCCCAATTATTCTTTCAGAAGATGTTCTTAATGACAACCCATAGAGAAGCCCACGTCTCCGTCTGCACTCCCCCCCGCACTACACTCACCCAAATCTTCCCTCACCCTCCGAGATAAAATGATAGTGAAAGTATTATCCCACCCGCTCCGCTGACTGTGATTGGTTTTGGCAGTTCACAGGGAATTAATATGGGCTTCTCTTTTGGATGGCAGAGGAAGCTCTGGAAACTAATGAGGGAAGAGGAGTTTAGGGATTCAATAGGTGAAGAGATGTCGGCAATCAAGGCTGACAACACCCCTTCAGCAGAATGGAGACGAGATCCGTGAAGAGGGCCTAGGCAAAGGTGCCGGAACACTTAAACGAGAGAGCACTGGATTTTGAGGTGCTTCATGTGGACGAATCCTTTATTATTCAGGGCATGTATTTGCTGGATAGGATTTTACATTGTATACTTTTTTCAAAGCCTTTGGATGTGTAGCATCAACATTTTTCAATATGAATCAGGGTATAAGCCTGTCACTTTAGTGGAATTAATTATTTACAAACAATAATACAATCATAAATTCAATGCAATTAGTTATGTCTCTAAAATACAAGATAATGACACAGCGGACAAAGATATCTGTTTGCATAGACTAAGCTTAAAAATATTGCAGATGGAATACTAAAACTCTTGTGTGAATTTCATTACCCGATTGCTAATTGGATTGCAGTTGGCTGTAAGACAATGATAGGCTTGTGTTCAATTAGATGGAAATAAAAGAAAAACAATATATTGGATTCAAAAGTCACTTTTTGTGACCTCTATTCAATGGTTTTGTCTGTTAATGTCATTATCTTCTTCTGGAGGAATACTCTGAAAAATTGGTTTGTATTGGTGCCGTGGCACAGACAATATGTGTTTCTCATGTTCACTGAGACCTGGGTTTGAACCTGGCCTGGGTCATGACATGAACCAAAACATAGGCTCATTGGAAAAGTGTGCCTGTATCTACATTTTTTTTATATACCTATAACTGAAATGCATTAAATCACCAACTGCTAATACACCAGCAATTTTTATTCCTTTCACTCAAATTATCAATACATTATTATTTCACAAAGTTCCTTCCACAATACTATGTTATGACTAATGTTACCAGGCAATGTTGCCAGAGTGCATGATTTGTTATAATATTGTAGATATTTTGATATTTGCATCACACAACCAGCTCCATAAGTATGGCTTTTCAGATATAGTAAACTTGCTCGATGGCTCACCTGATACAGTTTTGCACTTACTATGCAAAGCACTTAGGTAAAACATCATGATAAAAGTGTTCAAAGACTTATAGAAACAAAGCTAAAATGGCATGATTGTTTCAGCAAATGTGTTTTTATCTTACTTACTAGTTACTTTTGTTAACACTATCGGCTAGGTCATGTTATATTCAAACATGATTTAACTATTTGGCTCCACTCACCAGACATTTCATTTCCAAACTGCTGCGATACAACCAACATAATAAAACCTCGCCAGATTCCCTTTGATATTTTTTGGAAAAATCTGGAACACACATTTAATGCCACTCATCTGAAATTTCAGTTTGAAATTTTTGCAAGTAATGTAATATTAATAAAAAAAAAAGTCATCACAGGCACAGTTTTAACACGAACGTGTCCCCTCTTCTCTCCCTCTCCTTTCCTGTCAAATTCCTGCATGTTGTTTTTTGCAGGTTTGTTTCAATAAATGCTCTTTTAGGAAAGTTTTGAATTGGGAAAATACAGATTATGTTTTTCACAGATTATTCGGCTTGTTCATCCAAAAAAGATGAATAAATATCTTAAATCTGGATTTCAAGAAATGACCGTCTGTGTCTAAATATAACTATTTTATTTATAATATATATTTTTAACCTTTTATGTGCTATATTTTCTCTGGTACAATGCTAGAATCATTTTAATAGTAGTGCTGCCTCACAAAGGGTGAGTTTAATCATTTGCCCATTATTATATGTCTTATAAACACAGTAATCTGAAGGTTATTGCTGTGTTTGTGAATGTTAAGTGTATGGAAGCGTCATTCCAGTGGCTCTCGCTGAGAGAAGGGAAGGCACAGTGGGGAGGCTTGATTCTTCACCCTTTCTGTAATTGCAGTCCTCTCAAACTTTCATCAAGGAGAACAAGCCCCTTTATTTTTAGCTTTGGCCAGCAGTTGGGGGTGGAAGGATGGTTGAGGGCCAGGGGTTTAGTGGCCTTCTGAGTAATCTCCAGGGTGAGCTAATTAGCACCATCCCCACGTGGAGGAAACCGAGTGCCTTTTCAACTGGTGATGAAAAGACAGCTAGAGTTTCATTTTCTTGCTGCCTCACTGGCAAATTGCCTGCTAAATGAAAGCAGGGAGTGCAATGCCGCTGCCTATCCAAGCCTTCCTTGAACCCTGATACTCCTCTAAAGCGCACAGCAAGGCGACACAAAAAGTCTCAAACAAAGCGCTTTTTGAAAAGTTTTTTTACTCTGTAGTGTTCACCTCATTCTAGGGCACATTTCATAACAAAAAGAGAAGGGAGCTTTGAAAAGGAAAGCTTTGAAAAGTCAGGGCAAGGTGATTCGTACTATAAAAAGTGAAATAAGACTGACCATATGAGGAAAAATGAAAAAAATTATTACACGAAGAAAAAAGATCTTTAAAAAAGCAATGCATATATTGCATATAGCTAGACTTTTGACCTCTAGCATAAAGTCAACAGCATAATTGATCCACCCACAAATATACTGTAACATGTAAAGTGACCAGCCACAGGTTTTTTTTTTGTTTTTTGTTTAAGTCAGTGGTTCCCAAAGTGGGGGTCGTGAGATGATTTCTATTTTTTTTTTTTTTTAAAGTGGAAAAAACATACAGGCCCTATATATTTTTGTTGCAATTAATTTAATTCAATATTTATTAAATGGTGTTTGCAGAAAAGTCTGATTAAAAAATATATATAACGTATATATTTTTAATTAAATTTGTAATTTTGTCCCAGACATTATACGAGATTACGTCAGCGTCAATCACAATCAAGTTACGTACATCACAAGCTGTTGTTTGCTAAAGCTACAAACAAATAATACCTGCTTTAAAATGTAACGGTGGTTAATCTCCACACTTAATATCTAATGCAAGCACATTTATAAATGCACACAAACACAAGTAGCTTCAAGATTTTGTGACATTATGACATTGAAATGTTTATTGTAAATGAAGGACATCGTTTTGATGAGTAAAACTGACATTGATATTGCCTTATATGTGTGATGCTGAGAGAAATGAGGAAGAATTATTCAGCACGACACGGAAATGTTTTACAGAGTACTTAGTGTGTCGGACACGGAAAAAATTAGTGGAAAACTGCATGATCTCACAATTCTGATATAAAAAAGGTTAGAAGTGAAGAAATTTTGTGAGGGGTAAACCCATCCAATCATTCAATTAACTAAGCATATAAGCAGCCGCTTACCTTGCTTCGGCATCAGATATTTTGACATCCCTCCACTTCCCAAGCTTCCCAGGTATGTTTATCTAAGCTCGATTTGAAGCTGCTTCCTCAAGCCCCTCCAATGCGGACAGCAAGCCAAATTGATCTAACCATAATAGCTTAAAGATTATATGAGTAAACGAACTGTGAGTTATAAAATCACAATCCTGAGGAAAAAAAAGTCAGAATTGTAAGATGTAAACTTGTAATTTTGAGTAAAAAGTTGGAATTGAAAAATAAATATAAATAAAAATAAAACAAAAAAACAATAAAAGTGATAAGAGCGCAATGATGATTTAAAAAAAGTTATGTATAATTTCTATTGATAACTCTATGCAACTGATGAACTCACTCAGGAGAGCCATTCTCTGCCGTCTATAATGGCTTCTGGTATACCGTAATTTTCATCTGCTGAGAATGATGTCATTGATTGTAGTTGAGGGTAGTGCCGATGTCACACCAGGGAGAATTTAGATGAGTTACTGAACAATATCACAGACTTGGGGCCTTTATAATGATACTCATTTCTGTGAACCAATTCATGGTCACTCTAAATAGTTTAATAAGACCCCATGAGCTATTTTATGATTTCACTCTAAGAGACAGCAGCACTTGCAGCTGCACAGGCCATGAGCTATTATGTTATATTATATTAAATTAATTCTCAATATCGGTGAGTTTCACAATAGAAATGTGAGAAAACAGGTCTTTATGTAAAGGTTGTAAAACAACACCTTGATTCACAGTATAATCAATGGAACTCTGTACACTGAATGCACAGTGACGACTGCTGCATTTATATTTTGGATGCATAGCGTATTTTCTCATATATGAGCTTAACAGCATTGAATCAGATCGCACCTTTGTATTACATATGTGAAAAAAACCAACAGCAGAAATGACTTATGTGTTCAAAAGAAGAGAGTGAAAAGCTGCCGTGTGTAATTGAACAGTTATGGTGTCTCCCGCTGCAGAGGCAAATTTCATTTCACTCTCTAAATGTGATTACAGGGTGTCAGTGAGCAGGAGAAAAGCCTCTGCCCTTGTCTCTCACCCACACAAGATGTCTCCTATTATTCCAGTTACAGATGAGCAGCAGACAGCATTCATGCAGAGGCTAAAAGCTAACCGTATCTTTTTGGCCAACGGCACTTGAACAAAAACAACAACAGCCAACATAATGAGGGAAAAGAATAGTAAAACAAACAAACAAACAAACAAAAAGACAATTCCTTCCTCTCAGACAGTGTTTTCTTGGAATTGCTCACTTACTTGTGCCCTGTGAGACAAACAAACTCAAAGCACATTAGCAGATAAGCTTAAGTAATCCGTGCTCAACACAAGTTTTATTTATGTGCTGTCACCCTACCTAAGACAAGTAAAGGTGTAAAATGAGAAAATGTAGAAAGTAATGCCAGGATATTTTAAGTGTGAACTGTGGTGTCATGGAGGTGCACACTGTTAAAGAATTACTGTAAATTTTACAGTATAATACTGGCAGCAGGGTTGCCAGCCAGTTACTGTAAAATTTACAGTAATTTAATTTACAGAATTTCCCTGTATTCTCTGATTACAGTAAATAACTGTATTTTTTTTAAATTACGAAGGGTCAATTTACAGCTATATTCTGTAAATTTGAGTCAAACCAACACGTGGCCCCAGAATGCATTCCAGTTTACAGCAATATGCTGTATTATTCAAAAACAGCCAGCGGCTGTAAAATAATGCTGTAATTTTTACAGTAATTCATTACAGTGCATATTTTCCTGCTGTCTCAGAATAACAGGACAACAACAGGGCACTGGTTGGTCATCAGCTAGAACAAAGGTTCTAATATATATATAAAACATATGCAACTTGTGTATTGTAACTTTGAACTTTTGTATTAAAGGGTTAGTTGTTTCCCAAAAATGAAAATTATCCCATGATTGAATCACCCTCAAGCATCCATCCATCATAAAAGCAATCCATACAGCTCCAGGGGGTTATAAATGCATCTTCTGTAGCAAAATCATCTGTTTTTGTGAGAAAAATATTCATATTCATAACTTTATTAAGTAAAATAACTAGCTACCGGCAGACGCCCGTATGCATCTATTTGCGGCTGAAGAGAAACACTTGACTGGACGTATGACACCATGATGAGTGCAGAAGCTCAGAGGATAGAGCAAAAAAACTCTGGTCACGAATTAGCACTCTAAAACGATAATTTTTAAAGAGAAATGTCGGAGGATTTCGATATAAGAGAAGAGGAGCTTGAATTTGTTGCCCAGGGAGAGGCATTTTTTTGGGGCTTCACAATCTGGACCCCCCGTCACTGCCATTATAATGCTCGGAAGAGCAAGGCTATTTTTAAATATATCTCAGATTGTGTTCGTCTGAAAGAAGATAGTCATTCACCTAGGATGGCTTGAGGGTGAGTAAATCATGGGATAGTTTTCATTTTTGGGTGAACTAATGCTTTCGCTTTAACTAATGTTAAAGTTAACAAACTTTTCGGTGTTTCAACAACACAATTTAATTCTTTCATGCTCTCCACTTTTAGCACCAGTAAAACTATATAAAGAATCATTTGGCACTGATGCTCCTTCTGAGCTGCACTTATACACAGCAAAAACAAAAAACAAAAATCTGTGCAGAAACCACACTCAAAACTAAACAGACAAAATATCAACTGGCGTCCATCCACATTTCCAATGATTTTAAGTATGGAACAAAAGCTGTGTGAAATCTAGTGCAAAAACACAGAACATTTGTTATAAAGATAATTAATTAGATAAGAATCACATTCTAAAATAGAAATTAACACATTCAATACAACACTACATGAATTTGCAAAAATAAACAAACCACAGTATTTTTCTTGCGATGCTTAACAAAAGTTGCACAGAGATAGGCTTGTTTAATAATTTAATGCTAATATTCCTAATTTCCTGTTAAAGAACAGTGAGCACTGCATGGGTCATTTGTAATGTGTCTGTTCAGCTGGCCAAAGGCTCTGCTCAGTAAAAATGTGTTTTGCTCAGCAGGACAGAAAAAGGAGACAAGAGGAAAAAAAAAAAAGAGGGAACATTGTTTGGTGCAACAAAGTCTTATTGTCCTTTCATCAGTCTCTTGTAAAAAGGAATAATCTGACAATGACGTGCGCGATAAATTATAACGTGAACATGGCAGTGGTAACTAACTCCACAGAATTCAACTTATATCTTTTAAAAATGAGGCAAGAGAGATTATGATTCTATAATTACCTTAATGACCTTGAACTTTATTGAAAAGACTGTAATTATGATCTTAGAATCAGTGTGTTTTCCCTTTTGCTAATGAAAACCAGAACTAAATGACGAGAAAACAGCCAGACAAGCTTGATTAATGTTACTGTGCAACGCTCGGAAAGCATTTATTTTCTGGCTTATGCTTATTAGTCAATTCTTTTTCAACCACACATTTTATAATGTGATTCTAATGGATGCATTGACAGATTCCAGAGAGACGTTTTAGCTAATCCAAAAAAAGGTGCTCGCTAAACAGTGTCTGTGTTTGGTCAGCCTGACAAGTATGCACTATTAATAGACATCATGAGGAGACGGTAATGATAATGTACTGGCCTCTTCTGAGGAAGGAGAACATGAAAGTCAGGGGGCAAACGTGTATCACTGTCCCATCCGTGAATAATTCATCTCCTGTCTAAAGAATGACTTGTGTGGATAAGTTGAGCCTGTTTGAAACGATACCACACAAAGTGTAGATAGAAAAGGCCCCTTTCTTGTCTGATATGAAATATTGATGGGGAATTATTGATCCATGGAACACACTTGGAATGCAGGGAAAGAGCAGCATCTGAGAGAAAGCCGAACTGCACCTTGAACATACAAACTGTTTTTCAGAGAGCCAACAGTATGGCACTGCATGAAACATTTAGAGAGAAATGCACACTATTGCTGCTTTATACAGCCTTGTAGTATTCAATATATAGTATGAATAGTGCAAATTTGACTGGTTAATAAATGAGTTGGTTGTTGTAAGTGAATAATGGAGAATGGAGAAATGAACAAAAACAGATAAAGACATTACAAGACAAGTGAAAGCACTTCACGTGCAGAGAAAATGCATTTGGAAGGACTCCCTGGTCTTGTCCATCATTGTGGTCATTGTGGGTAAAATTCCTGCAGTCTGTTTACTGGCTTGTCACCACGCCAAAAGCAAACAAATCTTCCACCATTTATAGACAAGAGACAGCATCTCCAAGTGTGCAGTGTAAGTAAACAAAGCCAGAAAAAAAGGGCAGGGAGGACACAAAGGCGCTGCAGACAGGAAGCAACAGAGAATGAGATGAAAAAAGGCTGACAGACTAAACCACACAAACCATCACAGAGCACTTAAAGAAAGCCAGTCTCTCCAGTGCCTCTAAGAGGGGAAAAAAAGACAGGATATGGGTGAGCAGAAGAGGGGAGGTGAGGCATGAGATAAAAGAGAAAAGATATTTGCTCAGGGAGACGTGCAAGGCCATGTTTGTGGCTTGGGAATGTATGTTGCATGTACATCAGGTCCTCCCGGGCGCCGCAGTGAGGGTCAGTGCTACTGTGATCTGAATGGGGCCATCAATATTTCAGGACGGTGGCCGGTGGGAGGAGATGTGAATGATTTATAGGAGCTCTGCAGCTCCCAGGCTGAAACAATACCCACAGCCTAATCTCCCACCACACTTTGCTCTCTCTCTCCCTTTGCTGTTTTTTTTTTTTCCTTCTTCCTAGCATCCAGCGCTGCAGTGCCCTCCCTCTACTGTGTCCCTGCTGTCATCTCTCTGTCTCTTGATTCTTTCAAAGCAATATTTTCTTCATTTTCTACCACTCTTATATATCTTTCTCCCTCCATGCCTTCATCTAGACACTACATCATGATGTTGACTTATAGAGCATATTGGTGTTTATCCAGCTTTATTTACAATATTCATACACCGTTAAAATGTGTTAAATCGATGTTAAAATAATTCTTCTAACCCAGCTTATGTAGAATCAGCTACAGGTAAACCACCAATAGGAAGATTTCCTGAATAGTATATACATTTATGCTCTGGTCACACTTTATTGGTGGTTTTAACTATGTACTTACATAAAAACAGTACTATGTAATTGACCCTTCACAAAAACCCGCCCCCTTTAGTATGTCTGACAAGCCATGTGCTCTTAGGCCACACATCATGTTCTCACAGTGAAAAATACATTGCGGAGCAAAGAGGACACTAACAAGACAGAACAGGTTACTTTTGATATGAAACAGTTTCATATTTAAAATATTGTAATTTAAAAAAAAAACTTAAACAATAAATTCCATATAGTGGCTCTTTAATGTGTCGTGACAGATTGCTGTAGCTCCTTCAAGCGGCTCGTGAAGTGATCATCTCTTCATATTATTTCATTTATAGCAGCAAATAAAACATGAATAAAGCGCGGAAAGATGTGAGTACACACAATTTGTGAAGTATTTGCCGGACAAAATGGCGGATTCGGGGTTATGATTGGTTAGATGACCTGTCAATCAAACTGCTGGTGAAGGGTCAATTAGTAACCCTAAGGGACAGGTTTGGTAGTACGATTCGGTTTATGGGTGGGTAAAAGGGAAAAGAAAGAATCAACAGTATAATTATAAATGTAATTACATAAAATAATTACATGTAATTATATGTATTATATGTAAATGTATTGTTGTGTTCAAGATAAGAATTGTACATTGTTGACTATTATTTTGTGACTACTGTGTTGCGTAATGACGTAATGTGTGCAAGAACCGAGTTGAAATGATTCAGACACCACATATATAATATGTGCATCAAATGATCAATTTAAATATTAGTACATGGTTGTTATGTGTAATCTTGGAACGAAGTGCTCAACCAAGGAAGGACAAACATAGAGCTTTTAATGATAACAGGAGAAGGGTAACATACACCAAATCAACAACAACGACGGAACAAGGACTCAATGGAAACACAGGACTTAAATACCATGAACACAAATAAGACTGATGACAAACACCTGATGACAAGGAACTGATGATGGAGGACACCTAATATAAAGTGAGACCTTTTAAATACAATGTTCTGTTTTTTGAGTCTCTCAAATAGCAAAAGTTTGGAGTTTGGAGTTGGACTGTCTGACTGTCACAGTAGCATTTGATGATAATCCAAAAGCGAAAGATGGGTGATGCAGACTGATGAATATAATACACATAAACTTTAATAAAAAATAACTCCAGGAACAACGCAACAACCATAATCTTTATAACACAAGGATGTTAAGCACAAGGATGATAATCAAAGGAACATGTGCGTAAATTAGGAACCATGACAACAATGAACATGAACTCAGGCAATGGGTGACAAAGAAAACTAAACTAAACAGAACAGAATAAGACATTAATGTTATATTGACTTTTTATGAAAATTACGGCTCAGTTTCAATTCGATTCAGTCACCTGAACCATACATGAATGCACAACACTGATTGGCTGATAGCTCCAGAAAAACAACCATTGGCGCTTATCACGAGCTGTGACGTGAAAAGCAGCAGACAAGAAAAAAAAAATGTCTGAAGATGTCTGTCTCTTAATTGACTGCCTTTACTTTTGCCTTTGCTTTAAAAATATCATAAAGAGGTCGGAAAAATAATCCATATGAATCAAGCAGTTTAGCCCAAATTTTCTGAAGAGACTCGACCGATTTTTACGATGAAAAAAATTTATTTAGGCTTTTACTCACATGTAAACATTGATTAGCGAACATAAGCTGAAGCTCAACCAAACAATAATAATGCACGATTCTTTTGGATTAGTTTTCCCATTTCTTTATGACCTTTTTGAACCATCAAAGTGGTGAAACAGATCGCTCAGATTTCATCAAAAAGATCTTCATTTGTCCTTTCGAAAGTCTTATGAATTTGGAATGACATGAGGGTGAGAAATTATTAACATAATTTTCATTTTGGGGTAAACTTTTAAAGGTCCTGTGAATGCTATATTCAATGTAATAACAAACGTTTTCCAAAAATAAATATATTGAAAACTAATTTATAATCATTTTAAGGACTTACAAATTCTAACTATGATGTTTTTCAGCTTAATATGCTTAATGAATATACTGCATTTTCATTTATTTTTATATTGAAGCTATGTTGCAATCCAAAAGTATTACGATGAAAGAGGCTCTTTATCAAATCTTCTCAAAATGTTTGAGCAGTGAAAAATGACTTGTATTCATAATGATGCTGGCAACATTACATCAATGCCACTTTCAATGATTTCGGTACGAGCCATTTACAGCCTCTTGCTAATTCAAAAGCGCTAGATCCAATCAAGGGAGACGTCTGTTTACAGAAAATGGATAATATGTGCTCACAAAGGGAATATTAATGCTGTCATTAGATCCCATAAAGAACAAAAGTAAAATTCTCTCGTTGTTATTTTTTTTGCCTCATATTTTCTCGATATGACTTGCTCACGGTCGCTCAGAATACATTTTGATGATTGAAAGGCCACGACAAGCTGTTGTTAAACTGGAGTCTGATATCATTATGTATTCACATGAGCTCCATCTCTGTGCAAAATACCTTGACAGTGCCTCGTCAGGGGGAAGGAGTGAAAGTCACTATAGGAGGCCAGACCTCGTCCCTGGAGCAAAATGCATCAACGCAGCAGGAGTTTAATCCAGAACTGCGATGACAACACTATCCCTGCCTGGCTTTATAAATGGCTGATTCCCAAAGCATTTTAATGGCGTAATCGTCCCCTCATCTTGTCAACTTAATGGCGCCTGCCTGTTTACTGTAAGCGAGATGCATGACGTGTGAGGTGCGAACTGGCAGCCGTCGCCGGTCTGATGGAGATGGATATATATGCTCACAAAGAGCCACAGACGCTGTCATTTAAAGCACAGGGAGGGGGAACTCAGACTGCAGTCATATTCATAACTTTCTAATGCCACATTTTATCTCTCATAAAGCTCAGCAATATACATTAGGTTCATTTATTCTTGGCCAACCGAGGAATAGTGGTCCCGTGTGACGTTTACATTTCAAGTAATTGTTGCAAAATGGCTGAGAGAGCCCTCCCTAATATCTCACCGCAAAAACAGCAGCTGTCCTCCTGTGATAGATTGATGTAAATGTGAGAAAGATCAGCACTTTGAAAGAGGGAGAATCAATTGTCTTTTTAAGTGACCAAGTGAAAACTGAATAGAGGCAGAAATATTCAGGCATCAGCAAGAGGTGGACTCCCTGGAGGCAGGATGTTACTGACTCTAGAAAAGGCCGGATATTGCCATAAAGATGAATATTTCATTGATGTGTCAGAAGGAAAGCGCCATTATACTTCTCTTACTGAGCTTCACTCGTTATTTTCAAGCCTCTAGGAAGTTAGAAGTTAGATGGGTCAGAATTAGTTCTCGTTTTTAGTTTCAGATAACTGAAATATGATCCTGAGATGCTATGATATTTAAAAAATTACTTGAACTTTTTTTTTTTTACTTAGTGTTTCAAAATGTGTATACATTTTCACTCTGTGGTAAATAGACTCATAATGTTGCCGTGGTTACGTTCTCAGGTGTTCAGTAATGTATGTTCACCTGAGGAGGTAACCATAGCAACTGTTGCTCAAACACTTTTCACTAGGATCAGTTTTGGATGGTACTTTGACGTTTTTCACAAATATGTCACATAAAAATTTGTATTTAAGATACACTACCATTGCCAGGATTATGATGAGTCTTTTTGTTCCCATGCATTTATTTCTGATTACATTCACCTGTCAATCATTATGTCTCCCTGTGTATTTAACCATTGTGACCCCAAATGACTTGTAATTTTGTAACAAAATAACAATATATATATATATTTTTTTAAAAACAAAAACAAATGTAATTCACTTTATAAAAGACCCACATTTCTAACTTTAATTCATGGGGGATAACGTGGATATTTTGACAAAGTTTAGTGTAAGATCTTTTCCCATCTTTTGGAAAATGCCGTTTTAAAAGTAAAAAAAATATCACTTTATCCTGGAGATGGCTGCAGAACTCTACTATTTACTATTTGACTAACTGAAAGACATCTTTTATCAAGTTTTTTTTTTTTTGCCGTTGAATTCATATCTACAAATAATGAAATCACAGTTATAAAAAGTTTAACATTTTTTGTACTGAAAAAATCAGTTTTTCAATAGTATTACACTATAATTGGAATCAAACCCGAACAGGATGTTATAAAGAGAAAAGTTGGAGTCTTTAGAGTTCATAATTTATTTCAAACATCTGTTTTTCATTCAATTCTACAAATTTAAGTAACACTTTACAATAAGGTTCATAAGTTTAACATTAGTTAATAACAATATGAACATCAAAATGCAATGAACAAATAAAGCACATGGATTCCGTGTGTGTGCATGTGATCATGATCATTTACGAGCAGATATTCCAATTAATTTTTTTATTTGTTGATCTAGAAAGTGTTGACCACCATACAAAGTCTCATGCCATTTGGACAAAGAAATTTTTTTTTTAAATTTCAGAAAACATCATTTGGGGTCAAAAAGGGTGGATTAATAAAGTGTGTTTGTTTGGATTCTCCTGCGTTGTGCATTTACTACAACCACCAGTACGTGACCGAAAACCAGAGCGAAAACAGAATGGACTTGTTGGCTGTCCAGTTGCTCTGCATGAAGCAGGAGCAGCAATCTCTCGAGGACCACACCAGAAAATTTCTACAACTGGAGTACCTGGCAAACTTTCCAGACTGATCGTTGTGCGTATTATTTAGAGCCAGCTTGAACGAATGCACAAAGGCATGCCTACCTGGTGTTGGTCTTTGGGGAGATCTTGCCAAGTTTGCGCAGTGGGTGCTGGTGATCTGCAGGACCTCAAACACCATCTGCATCACCTGCCCCAATCCAGAACCAGACCCCAGCCAGCAACCGCCTACACGGCACGGAGCAAAAGCCAGAGCCCATTGCTGAAGAAGAGCCAGAGCCTGCCACAATGCTAGTACCAGTGACCAAGAATAAGGCAACCAACGCCCCAGAGCCTGAGCCCAAAGGAAAGTCTGACCAGGTGAGTGTGCCGGCAACAACATACATCACTGTGGGACTGCTCATGGAGTTTGAAGGCATGGAGGAAAGTCCCGCCCACACTCCAGTAGCTGGGAGTGAGCTGTAGCTACCCTCTGCATATTGTTTTGACAAAGTGAAAGATGCAAGTGGAAGGATATTTTCCTGAGTCTTCTATCCCCACTGGTCCCACCTAGCTTCAAGTCTCCTGTTTCTCCAGAGATCCCACCCAGCCTCCCTCTCCCACCAAAGTGAACCAGTCTGTTGCTCATCAACCTATCGGCTCTGCCTTGGCTCCTCCCACCCTTTTCTTTATGACTTCACTGGGCTCCATCGTCCCTCTGGCTTGGTCCTCAGTCAAACCAGCTTCACCTCAGTACTCCGTTACCCTTGCTCCACCTTGGACGCTCTGCACTGCGGCTCCTCCTAGATCTCTGTCAAGGCTCCAACATGGCTCCTCCCTTCCTCAACTCTGCCATGGGCCATCATCCTAGCTGCTCTCTGCATCCCTGCCTAGCTACTCCTGTTCTTGGCTCCTCCCACCAACATCGCCACCCTGGTCTTTCCCTGTAATCTCCCCCGGTTTCCTGCACTTCATCCGCTCTGCATCCTCTTCCACAGCCCCCGCCCTCCCTCCCTCCCTCCTCAGTTGGACTATGTTGGACTCCGTTGTGTTTGTTACTGGTAGTCTCACTTGGTCCCTAGTATATGTATAGGGAGATATATATATATATATATATATTGGGACATTGAAGACCAAAACTTCAGAAACTTAAAAGGTATTCCAGAGGTCAACACTTTTTTTTTTCTGGGACTTTAATGGCCTGACCACAAAGCAAATCTGTGTCTAGTAAATCACTTTTAACTGCTGTTTACAGTCTCGTATAGGTGATATTAAAATGGCTTTTTTGCAAACTGCAGCTTTTTGTTCTTTGTTCTTGCTCCAGGATTGTTACTGTTCACTGGTTGGTGTGCTGAAATTGAACCTCATTACAGCTAAATGCCCCTTAAACCTGTGAAAGGACACTCCACCATCCATCCTCCTGGCTGTGAGCTCCCTATGGAGTGAAAACACACAGCCTATAATGTATTTAATATAAGAGCAAGCAGGAACATAAATCACAGGCAGGATTGTATTGAGTAGATGACAATGGCTTACATACGGTATGTGTGTGCTAGTGTTTATTAGCGTATAGAGAGCGCAGATAGGCGCCTTTCTGTGGTTAATGAGGCCCTCATGTGTAAGAAATCTGATTGGCTTCCTTTTAAATGCCCCACCCGCTCTCCTACACTTTCAGATGGCTGTATTGAGGACTGGCTGAGAGAGAGACTTATGCCATATGGTTCAATGAAGTTTCTCCTGCATGCTCTTCCTATGGAGAAAAAGTCATTTATTCTCTATAATGAGGCAGATAGCGAGGTTTAGTACCAGCTAACTGTAGCGTCTGCAGCTGCTCTTTGCTCTCTATGCCAGCACACCCAACATTGTCAAATATGCGTAAAGAGCTTTAGTTCACAACTTCACACTCAAATGACAATTGTCATCATTTACTCACCCTCATGCCATTCCAAACCTGTATGATTTTCTTTCTTCACTGAAACACAAAAGAAAATTTGTTACGAAAGATATTTGATGAGATTTTTTAAAATCGAAAGTTTGACCAACAGAGGACTGTAAAAGGGACAGTTCATCTAAAATTGAGTTATCATTTCATTTCATTGACAGTTTATCACCCTCATGTCATGACTTTCTTCTGTGAAACAGAAAGAAAAAATATGTTTTGTGAAATATCAACGCAGCTATTTAAAATGGAAAGTGATTCTGATTCACGAATAGACAAGTCTTAAGAGTCAATTCTTTTTGTCAATTATTTCAAAAGCTACTGTCAATTTGTCAAAACTTAACATGGTTACAATTTCAGTGTCTTTCTATGAAAAGAACACAAAACCATTCGTTTTATACAGGTTAAGAAAGCTAATTCTCACACCCATGAGGTAGTTGTGGAAAAAATCTCTTTCTTTTATTCCATTGTTTTGAGAAGAGTATGATATGTTTATTATTCACAGTTATCTAGCTGTCATGCAGTCATGATGATTCTTAGATGCAGTGAGTTTTCAGAGAGGTGTTTATATGCAGATGTAAGATTAAACCTTGGATGATGATGAGGCTGTTTACCGCCAAGTTCCAGCTGCTGTTTGCTCCTAATGAGAAGTGGCATATGTGGGATGTAATGTTGTACATAAATCTCTCCCCGTTGCACCAAAGGCACCTTTAGGTAATTTATTTCATTCCACTTTTTTGTCCAAGTTTAAAGGAAACTTTTCCCTCCATGCACTTCTTCATAAAGGTGCAGTCTGTTAGGATTTAGCCAGATATCTCTAATCTCATGATGAACTCTCATGAAGAACCTGAGGTTACTTTAGGGGATTAAGTACTTTATGTGGCAGTCTATATCTGGAGTGGAACTGTGGACTGGCCCATGGCCCTTATGGAGAATCTCTCTCTCTCGTACCTTTCCAGTATGGGGTTTATGCCTTGGGTCTTGATTATTACAGAGTTAGACGTGTTCCTGGGTCAACATAATCCTGTCCGAAAATTTTATCCCAACCATATCCCTGCCCCTAAACTAACCGAGCCATAAGAGGGAAATGATAAGTGAAAAACACAGATGTAGAAGCACCCAACTCGAGTTTTAAGCCAAAACTTGACAAACAGCAAACTTGTTCTCAAATCTGATTGGTTGACTGGAATGTTGTTCCAGGATCAAGTTGCACTTGGTAAAAATCAGGTTCTGCATCCAAACATGCCTGTAGTCCACTTCCAACATGTTGTGCAATGAGGCAAGGAAGACCCAACAAGATTTTAGAGTAAATTGGTGTTGCTATACGTGTGTAGGTGCACATAAGTGAATATAATTCATCATCACACTGTAAAAATACTGGTGACACTTTACAATAAGGTTCCATTTGTTAACATTAGTTTACTACGTTAGTTAACATGAACTAACAACAAAAAATACTTCTAAAACATTTAACAATATTAGTTAATGTTAATGTCAACAATTACAAATAAAAAGTTGTTTCTGTTAATATTATTCAATGGACCTGAACTAACATTAAAAAACAAAGAATAGTTGTATTTTTATTAACAAAAATTAATAATGCATTAACTAACGTTCACGAATGGGACCTGTCATGGGTAATCTGGGTTCGTGTTTCTGCATGTTTGTGTGGGTTTTCACATGTTTAGTTCAGTTTCCTGTGTTTTCAGTTAGTTACTATGTTTTATCATTGTTTCATAATCAGTTACACCTGTTGTTCATTTCATAGATTTTTTTTTTGTCTATTTAAGTCTTGTGTTTATTCTGAGTGATATTCTCAGTTTAAGTTTTGTTTTTCTTTTTCACGTGTCGTTGTATTCTGAGAAGTGTCTTGAGTTTGCGGTCATTAAAATCTCACTGTTTAGATCAAGCTCTTTATTTTGTGTTAATTGTGAAGAGCACGTGACAGAACCTTATTGTAAGTGTTACTGTCTCTCCCTCCAAGCATATGTAGACACAAGTGGTTCTCTTGCTACTGGTTTATTTGAAGACTTTTCTCCAAATACACCATGAAAACTAAACAGTATAAATGATATAACACAATATCACATTAGCTTGACACAAAATCAAAGCATGCGCAACACATTTTACAGACACAAAATACCTCATTGGCTGCATGCTGCAAGAAAGGGAAATAGTCTTTGAATCTTCCTTATGACCATTTAAGTCCTTTTTTAATGAGAATGAAATTTTTATCGGAGCGTATAATGTCTGTGCTTGTTGCTTGCTTGAAGAGCAAAGCATCTGAGGCGAAGTCAGTGTTTGCGCATACACTTGAACCGAGCCTTCAAAATAAGAATGCTGCAACTTATAGTAAATAAAAATGTATAAACATAAATAACAAATAACTTAAATGATCAATTATGAAAGTGATATTGCAAAGCAAAATAAAAAGTCACATATTAATTATATACACAATTAATGGCAGCATTTAGTTACCAAAAAATGTTGTTAACCTAAAAATGTTTCTGGTATCTTGATTAACTGCCCTTATTCAAGTGCAAAGTATTTAAATAATTTTTTATTAAAATTATTTAATACGACTGAATAAAAAAAAAGAAAGAAAAAGAAAAAAAAAAACATTGCATTAGAAAAAACAATTCACTACATTCAACTTATATGCATTTATCTAACGTTATCAGGTTGATTCAGTCAAATTAGATATATTTATAAAAAGATATATTTAATATTACATTACCCAGACAACAATTTTGTGCCAGATGTGGCCCGGATATGGTCCGACACCATTTTGCTTCCTCGGTACGTTTACACATCTTACACATTACTCACCATTTTGTGAGGAACAGACTGAAATTGTAAATGATTGCGAATAGTATCTATTTTTTTGAATGAACTTAAATTTCAGTCTGTTCTTCATGCAAAGCATCATATGGCTTCTGAACACTTGGAAACTACTTATGGTGTGTTTATCGTCAATTTTGGCTTGCAATGACTATATAAATATATTCAAAATTGTTTAGGCTTGGAAAGAAGGTTGTTTTGAATTGTCTTGTACTTTTATAGTATCTTTTAGAAACAGTAACACTGTGAAATATTTAGTTTAAAATAACTGTTCACAAAGTTCTGGCCCCAAACTGTTGAATGGCAACATATGACTATACATATAAATGTTGCAACAGTGATGTTTTCATGTTTTTTTCCTGATAATATTAATGATATTATATGCCAAAAAAAGGAAAGGTGTTTTTAACACTAAAGCTTTGTCTGAAAAGTGTATTTTACATACTGCATTGTATATCACATTTCACTGCAGTCTCAAAGGAGAGCTATCACACAATGGCCATGTAGCACTCAGAATAAAATGGGACATACATCAGAGAGAGGAGAAAAACAGAAAGGGGCAAAGCGAGAGAATGAAACAGCGCACATTAGCTCTGTTAGTGTCGTATCTAGCTCCTATCCCCCACAAGTCTTCACACTGTGCCATAGTCTCAGAAAACACAATTAATCAGCAGGGGGTTTAATTACGGGTGACAACACTGGCAATAAATCACTAAGTCGCACAACGTCTGTTTTTTACTATAAATTATCATATTCCTCTCACGGGAGGAGCAATTGTGTTTGACGGTGGTGTGTAAGCTCATACGTGTTTATGTAATGCTTACAAAGGTTGCAGGTGACACAAATGATCTCCAGCAGCAAGCACCTGTGAGATGCGTTCACAGCGTGTGTTAGGCGCTAAGCATTAGCACAGCGGTGCCAGGGATCTGGAGGTTTCTATGTCTGTGTAAATGTGTTATTGGCCAGAAATGTGTTTAAGTTGTGATTGAAGCTTTCTGGAGTGCCCTTGAACAAATGTCAGCTGTGCTGAAGGAATCATCTGACTTCTCTTATAGGAAGGGCTCGCAGAGCAAGGGCTGATTTATTGTAAATAAATAAATATATCAATAAATAAATCCTTTTAATAAAAATAGATGAGAAATCGAACATAAATGCTGCCGGCAGGCTGAGAGCCAACAGGCAATTGAGAAAGATATATATATCTAGATATGTGTGTGTGTATATATATATATATATATATATACACATATATGTATACACATATGTTATAAAGAAGGAATCAGGACTGGAACTGAAGACTGGAATCAGTTGAGCCCCTTTTATTTCGATAAGCCAAATTGATTTTGTATTGGCAATATTCATACCAAATTTGTTTTGTGGCCCAATATTAACAGACTTCATGTAAAATAGAAAAGTATTCATTTTATTTTGTGCAAAGGATTTTTAATGAGGTAAAAAAACAAACAAACAAACAAAAAACTTCTGTGTTCACCTTTATAGCATTCTTTGGCAATCAACTCCTTTTAAAAACGATAGGAAAAAAGAAGGAAAATGCATGTCTGTGGCTAGAGGAACCAATGAGTGGGGTAAGTTGAGCCAATCGAGGCATAAAATTCTGTTGAATCGGTGAACATAAAAACAACAGTCTGCACTACTGTCCAAAAATTGGGATCAGTAAGGTGCTTTTGAAAGAAGTCTCCGATGTTCAACAAGCGCACAATAAACCGGTATTATTGTGGAATTTTTTTCATCAGTCATTACTGCAATCTTCAGTGTGATCATGATCTTTGAAAAATCATATTAATAAGCTGACTTGGTGCTCAAATAACATTCTTATTATTATCAGTGTTTAGTGGAAACAATGCTTTTTCAGGATTTTTTGATGAATAAAACAGAACAGAATTCATTAAAAAAATTATTTCGCAATATAATAAATGTCTTTATGGTCTAGTGAAGGGTACTATAGAAGTCACAAAAAATCTTTTTTTTTTTTTTTTTTGTTTATGTGCAAGAGCACTGGCCCCATTTGGTAAATACAATCACTTGGAAAGTGGAAAAATGTCACAAAGGCACAAATAATGTATCACACTGGCTGTGCTCCCAATGAAGAATGCTGAGCCAGGAAGGAATACTACCGTGAACACGCTCTGTGTTTTGTTTTGGCAACGTTCAAGCCTCCACAGGATATCCAGCCCTGACTGCTGTGATGAAGATATTTTTCTCCTTCCCTGGTCTCCTTTCCATCCAATCCACCTGTTTTTCTTCGAATTTGTCTCTCTTCTTTTCTATTTGCTCTGACTGTATTTGACCCAGTCTCTTTAGCTTTGTTTTTTTTTCTCTCTCTCTCACAAATAATTCCTCCGTCCCTCTGATACTGAGATATTTACAATGACAGCACTGTTTAGTCAACGCAGAGAAAGCACATGAATTTTACATGGCCCTCGTTCAATTCCAACAACTTGTCCCAGAAGGCTGTGCAATTTCATTTCAAAATGGCCGAATCCAAAAGCCCTTTGGGCAACAGCTTATGCAGGACCATTTGGGATGTATTTTGCAGTTGTGACAAGACTTTAAAGATGGGAAAAATGGTTTACTTTAAGCTCTTGGCGAAAAACATATGCTTCAATCAAAACAAAGGCGCACTGCTGGTGAGGAATGGTGCAAGGGTTTTTTGACAGGCAATCAGAATGTGATTCGTTTCACAGTCTTTAGTGTGTCTGAGCCACATTTATCCTGTGATCTGACCTCAGGAATGAAATAATATATTGTGAGGCTCCGGTGTAGACTGCGGGTTGTATCACACATAGACTGAATGAACAGGATACACAGGGATTTTGTTCAAACCTGCCAGTGTATCGATGCACACCTTCCTCAAAGCTTAAAAGATTTATGGTAAGACCAATCTGTGCTGAATATTTCTTCACCAAAATATCTTGACTGTTACATACTGTATTAAAGGGATAGATCACTAAATAAATTAAATACTGTCATCATTTACTCACACTTATGTTACCCAAACCTGTATGACTTTATTTCATGTGCATGTATTCAAATAGGACTTAATTTAAAACATACTATGTTTTACTTAAATTATACCAAACATTATTAGTTATAACTGATATTGCTTATAACCGATCATAACACACCAGGTATGAATATGCAGACAAGCAAATGAGGCAACATAGGCAACAATTTAAATTTTAGTGTTTAAAACAAATAAAGCTATTTTTGGTTATTGAAGACTATATTATAAAAGTGTAACGACTCGTCCCTCTGATTGGGATCAATAAGCCCTGATTGGGCTTTAATGAGAATAGAGTAGTCAAACAGGCTAGAGTCAAAACACAGTAGACAGGTATGGCAGAGAATAAGCAAAAACGTAATCAAGTAACAGTCCAGGGTCAAGGCAGGCGGCAAACGATCGTAAACGGTGTCCAGGCAAATAGTCCAAAGGACAGGCAGCAGAGAGTCACAGACGAAAGACAGGGGTTTCAATAACAGATAATCCAATACAGAAATAATGCTTAGTAATGTCGCCAACGGAGAACAAGACCTCGCACTGAGCAGGTATCTTAGTGCAACTTAAATACTGAGCTGATGAGAATCAGCTGTCCGGGGCGATCAGTGCCAAGGTACGGGGATTATGGGTAATGTAGTGAAATGAGTGTGCAAAATAGTTAATACTCGGGAGATGGAGCCCTCTGATGGCCAGAGGAGGGAATCACGGGGTTCGTCTCTGTGACAACTAGTTGTATTGACTACTTTTTTTGTTGATGTTGCTTTTTGGGGGTTATTTTTGAGGCTCGACATGCAGCATCGGCCTCATTCACTCTTGTTTTATGGAAAGGAGCAGCCTGAACATTTTGTTAAGCCTCTCGTTAAATATTGTTTCAAACCAGAGAGTCATACTGATTTTAAACAACATGGAAGTGAGTAGATGATTATTCTCATTGGGGGAAAACATGCCTCTACCTTTATTTTTGCACAATACTATGTAATGACCTCAAAACACTTGATTGATTTGTAAACGTACACATTTTGACATTTGCATCACATTATCCACTCCATATGTATTGTTTTTCTGATGTTTCTTGGTAGCACAGCAGAGCACTTGCAAGCCAAGAACGCAGATGAAACACAAGTCTCGATAAAAGAGGTCAAAGACTTCTAGAATGCTTGATTGCTTCGTCAAATGTGTTTTATTATCTCACGTTTGCTTTTGTTAACACTGTTGGTTAAGTTTTAAGGTCGGGGTTTAGAGATTATTAGTATGTTATATTACTAGAATGCTATTTTTAAACGTGATAGCAAATGAACCTTTTAGTGCCACTCACCAGATTTGTCATTTCTGAACTGCTGCGATATGTATAACAACGAGCATAATTTTCTGATGCCGTTCATGTTCATGCATTTTTAGTGCCAATCACTGTACAATTCACTTTGATAGTGTAGTTAAAAATGGAAGAAGCAGCGTAATATCATTTTGCAGAAATGTCGCCACACAAGCACTTTTTCCCAGTGAGCCTGGTTTGCAGAACTTACATTTAGGCCCATTAGTGACCAGTGTTTCTCAAACAGGGGGCTGTGGAAAAACTTTGGGGCACAGGATAACTTAAAAGTACTTAATTGTATTTAAAAATATATAATTATTAAATGATTAAGGAATCATGCTTCATTTAATATACCAACACGGTTAAAATATTTGCAAGCATAACTGTCAAAATTACAGCAGAAGCACCTGACAAAATATCTTTGCAAAAATGGGGGGCCTTTGAATATTATTGAATATTTTTCATTCTGATTTTGAATTTTAACACATATTAGATGCTATCACATGGATTCATAGACAGTGAAGATAGTAGTTTGGACTACTATTATGATGGTTTTGGAGGTTGACTTACTGGAAAAGATTTAAAGTGTTAAGATTCAAAAAAGTCTGCTTCTGTGTTCCATGGAAAAAAATTGCATCATTCGGGATTTAAACCATGCTAGCGTGAGTGAATGATGACGGAATTTTCATTTAAGTGTGAACTATTCCTTTAATGATGAAAGCAGGTCAGCCAAGCTTCCTCACCTTTCAGAAGGGTGATATTGCCCCCCACACACACAGAGCTCAATGCAGCTCTGCGCATCCCAGAGCTATTAAACCCTGACAGAACACAACACTGTATGCTGTCCATCTTCACCGTACAGGAAGAACTCATGGGGCTGGTTCAGAGAGATGAGCGGGCCAGAGTTTTAATAGCTCTCCATGCCAAACACTAGGCGCCTACCACTGAGAGCAGCAGTCACTTTGTATTGATTGACCCAGGGTAATGGCTGGGGAAACAGGAAAACACAAGGATGCTTTTGAATGGCACACCCACAAGCATTTTATCACGGGCGCTGGGTCTAATATCTAACGAGAGAGCGGAAGCTGAATGCATTGTCATATGTCATTATGTTCGGAAGAGAACATAAATGTGTACATCCAGGGGCCCGTGACCAGGAGTGTGTTTAATAAAAGTGCCATCACTTCACACTGAGTGGATTTGACATTTCATCATCACTTAGACTTAAATCAGAGTCCTCAGGGTCCAAGAACCATAGGAGGGGAGAACAAGAAAAAACATAAATTAGATTCTGTAAGATTATTTATTTATTTCGGATGCACAACCGAGAAGCTTATATTCCTTTTTTTAGAACTACTTTCTTTTCTTCAACGGCATATGCATTTTTTTCTCAAGGTCACTACTGACAGGGGGGGAAAGGGGCATACTGGTATTTTGGTTAAGAGTTTTTTTGAAGTAAGAGGTGAAGAGAGAGAGGAGTGGAGAGCGAGAATGAAAGGGGGGATGATGAAAGGACAAAAATGCAGCCATGAAATGGAGAGGAAAAGAAAAAGATTGCTGGTGCAAGTGCCGGTCTGAAGTATTCATTTTTTTGGAGAGTTGACCATTCAGCAGACAACAAAGTTAAAAGGAAAGCTCTCAAAAAATGAAAAATCTGTTATAATTTACAACAGTCACAATTCACAACATGACACAATTTGAGGAATGTTCTTGCTGTTCATTTCCATGCAGCATTCATGGTGATGTGTCAAGCTAAAAAAAATAAATAAAAATAACAAAAATAAAAAGTCAAATCTTCTGCAGTGCAACAGTGTGCAATTTTTTTTAAGCTACAGTCAGTAACATTTTTTGGTAAAAAATCGATTTTTGAGTGTTGAAAACTATCTTCTTACCTTAACCCGATTCACAACGGTAAGCTTGAAAAAAATGTTATCTAATAAGAGAAGTACTGGTGGGTTTCCGCGGGAAATTTGAGCATCCTGCTGTTCGTCTTTGCGTCATTAAGTCACATCTGTTTACATAAAGGATTAGTCCCAGCTAGTAGGCTACATGGCAAGTGAGGATGCTACTGTTGGCGGATCATTCATAGGCTTTTCTCACAGCAGTTGCAATAATTAAACTTATCATTTTGATGGCGGATTGTAATCCAGAAAGGTCCAAATGATAATCATCAGTGGGAACTGGAGATTCAACCATAGTCAAAAGGAAAAGACTGTGGAGTGGCTACAGAAACTGAAATCTACAGGTAAAGCTAATACACACTAAATACAAAGCATAGTCACGCAATGCTGACATCGTCAACATTAAAATTTTGAGAAAAACGTATAACAATAATAATAATTTCTACAGTTTGGTGGTAGACAAAAGTGCCAAACATGTTACTTACTATGGTTCAGATGACATTTTCTGGTGAAAATTCTTATTTTGCTCATACTTCCCAAAATTTAGAATCTGTGATTCTGAAGTATTGTCTCCACTTCGGTGCGGTGACTGACAGCAAACATTAAATTCATCAACACTGAGGAGCTGTGCCGATGCACAACCCATGTAAAGATGATAATTCCCCAAATAACTGCAATTGCAGGTTTCAAACAGAGATGGCGACAAAGAGGCAAAATTTACGGACTATAGCTTTAATCTGAATGCAGACATGAATGAGATTTGAGAGCTTCAGCAGCGGGGAGAGTAAAGGTTATCAGACAAAAAAAAACAAAGACTTAAAAAGTAACTTAAGTCTTAAAAGACATATGCATCAATACATTTTATAATTAATGTTACAGCTGATTGTACTGCTGCTTTATAAATCCATATTTACAGTGTGTATGTATATATACATACATATATATATATATATATATATATATATATATATATATATATATATATATATATATATGTATATATATATATATATATATATAAATATATATGTATATATTGAAAGGTTGGATTCTGGAAACCACTGCCGTTTCAATATACTGTATATACATGATATAGAGAGAGTTATTAATCAACATTTATCTGTCTGGTAAATTATTTGAATGACTTCTTCAACTTATGTTAAAGCATTTATTTTTTTAATTTTCAAACGCTAGAAAATAATGATGAATAGTGTCTGTACCTGTCTGTTCACTGAGAGAAAAGGAATATTTCCTGTTCTAATTAAAGCCTGGGCCCACTTCAGCCTTGAAGAAACTGTGAATCATGTGTTCTGTGCAGGTCCTTTATGGGTGCTGTTGGACAACTGGCACTCTGCTTGAGAACTGCAGACGCCTTATCGTGACTTAACAGGACATCTTGTGCCTATGTTCAGGGTCCGATTTTCAGTATCGTGATGGATGGAGATATGCTTCTGACTATCTGTCCATGTGTGGAAGATTACTAATTTTGATTATTTTTCTTAGCCTATCAGAATCATTCAGAATCATTCAACCTGCAGTAATGATGTTAGTGGACTAGTGGACTAGTGTTAGTGTTAAGGTTCTGCTGGCTTCTGCTGATGAAACTGCAAACTATTCTTCAGTAATTGTTTTTTTTTTTTTTTTCTGATTTTGATTCTGGGTCTTCATTTTATAATATCTGGTCTTTTGGGTCTTTAACTGTAAAATTCCCCTACTATATATATATATATATATATATATATATATATACATATATATATATATATATCAAATAACACAGTTTTAGTCAACTACATGAGAGTGCTTCTTTACAGCGTGACAAAAGATTATTAAAACAAAATAACTAAAATTGTAACTATTTTTGGAGGTTTGCTGTTTTAAATGTAACAAAACAACCTTTAGTAGAAATATAACAGTAAATAAATAGAGAAAAAAAATCTACACAAGTACAGTAACACAATATAAACATTTCTCCATTTGTGTTTCCTGGAGAAAAAAGTATTTACTATGCTGTGACTCTGCGATACTCCAATAGTACTGAATTACCCTTGATAAATACTGTAAATAGTGTTTACTTTGCTGCAATGAGACATTCACCACCTGTTCTGGCAAAAAGCATCACATCCTTCCTCCATGCAGACACATACAGCATACACCTCTGGTTTCTCACCACCATGTGTCTCTCCTAAAAGTCCTACGAGGCTTTCAGTGTAGGGGGTTTTAGCATAATTATTCCAGTTTAAATAAACCTTGATGAGGACTTGATGCCTAAACCTGGCAAGAGCTGACAAACCTGGCAGCCTCTTTTTCTCACTTGGTCTCATTTTCTTCATGAGTCAATGCCTTGCAGCGATTGCTATCTTCCAAATGATGCTATGCCTCTGTATCTAATGGCTAAAGTGTCACTATAAATATATGTCACTGTTAAAGAAAAAGCTGAGAGGAAAAAGACAAGATAATTTTTGAAAGTCTTTAATAGAGTAGCATCTGATGCAATTTCTGTCTTTGGGAATAGATTCCAGCATAGATCAGAGCAGATCATTTTGGTATAGGCCTACAATTAGATAAGAGATAATAAGCCACGGCCAAACTAATCCAAATTCATTTGTGACATGGAGATGAAATTAATGATTGAGAAATGCTTTGAAATCCCACTGTTTGTGTTGACCCTTTGAAGTTGTATGTTCTTCAAAGGCTGCGTTTAATCATCTTTCAAACAAGGACTGTTTCAAGATTCATCTTCCACATCCCTCAGATTCATCTAGTGAAAGCAGGACACAACAGACAAGCATCCTCCTCTTCATCCTCATTCTCTTCAGATCATATATCATAATCAATACTTTTTCAAGCAAACAGTATACTGTCAAAGTTGGCATGACCTTGCATGCTCATTTCAATCAAAGATAAAAACCTACCGAGCTCCTGCATACAGAGCATACACATATTCTTTCATCTCCATTTCCATCAATTTACTGATGTCTTATTGACTATGTTCTAGTTTGTTTAGTTTTCTATGTGTTTTATTTTCAATCTGCTTTGCCAGAGTTTTGTTTGCTACTCAGTTCCATTAGTTACTGATTAAGTTCACCTGTTGTTCATTTAGGGTGCGGTTTCATGACAATGATGTACTATAAATGTTAAAGTTTTTCCTTTGAGTTTTTCAAGTAGAGACGACAACGTTGTCAAAATGATCCCCCTTCATACGGATCAGCACAAAGGATTGTATAATGCACGCCAGGCCAGTAGTTGGCGATGTCACTTTGCAAATAAAAACCATGCACCTAACTAACACGTACAGTAATGCGCATGCGTATGGCATCACCGTTTTCTCAAATTTGTGTTTTTGTAGTTTATATGGAGTCAACAACAGTAATGTTTTCAAAAATGTGCACTTTGAAACCCGTTTTCAAAGGTTTTCAGGCCCCCAAAACCCATTAGTTACCTCATTACTCCCGTGTATTTAACATTTAAACTCTTAGTTTCCTCAATTCATTGTGTCGTTTCAGTTTGAGCAGCTCTCTATTTTCTGTCTCCAGAGATTTGTTATTAAAGATTGTTCTTTTTGGATATTCTGGAAAAATTCAAGATTATAAGCTAACATTTAAATCAAGTGACAAGATTACAAGATGACATTTAAAACCAGGGGCCCGTTTCAGAAAGGAGGTTAAGTGAAAACTCTGAGTATAATTAGGGAAACTCAGAGTTAAAGTTTAGGTTGAACCGTGTTATTGAAAAGGGCCCCAGGAAGAGCAGGATCTATGCGCAAGGTTTATTAATCAAAATGAAGGATAAAACAAAGAAACATGCAAACAAGATAAATAAGGAAACGGGAACTGAACTCAATGAACAATGAATTTATATGGTCAAACTGTTTGTTTTATGTACTATATATTTACATGATTAACAATACTATATTAGTGTTGAGACACTACTGTAATAGTTTCAGTGACTTTGCTTTTTCTCCCTACTTTTTTTGTTGTCATAGTTACAGATTTGATTTCGTCATTCAATTCAGGTGTGTGTTTCTAATCATGTATTTAAGTTCCCTTGTTTCTGTTCATTGTTGCCAGGTCTCGTCTATATCTGGATGTGTGATACGCTACTCTCTTTATGTGGATTTTTTAAAAATACCTTCATCTTCATGTTTCTTGTGTTCTAGCAACAAAACCCGTGATGAACAGTAAAGCATAGACTATATTTTAATAAACACATTATACATTCATCCATGCATAGATCACAATAAACACCTGAAACAAGAGACATACTGGCACAAAACATTAAAAAGTACTTTAGTTAAAAGGGAAACAGTCAAAATAAAGAAGAACAAGTCTCAACAAGTTGATGATTACCAACAGAAATAGACAGACACTCCACAGAATAGCTGTTAAATCGAACAAAAATTCAGCTTTTCAATGAGCACAGAAGTCATTTTTATATATTTATTTATATTACAGGCACAGCTGAGCCCTAGTTAGATTAGATTGTAAACACAAGACAAATTCTGGGTTGATTTAATCAGAGACATGCAGCATCTCAATCTAAATGGTTTTGTGAATGCCTTTGTCTCGATCAGATGCTTCATGTTGTTTTAGTGCCACTGTAAACATATCTTCAGGCGAAATCTTGCCGGGCGAGTCTGAGTTATATCTTTATATCCAACCAGGGGGATGAATATACCCCCATGATGCATCAGGCACTCGGGGTGAGGACTAAAGCCCCAACATATGGTGGAAACATCTGGAAAAATCAATCTTCCCAGGATTGGGGGAAATTGTGAATAGAGATTTATGAGAAAAGGATGCAGGGTTCAATCTCGATCACGGCTCTACGAATTGTGACAGAAATGTTGCTTTTTCTCAGATGTCTGCAGCCCATAGCTGTCACCAACTCACTCTGCTTGGTTAGTAACTGATTGCCATTCAGCGAGGAGAGATGACATTTTCTTTACCCCTGCAAAATTTGAATTATCAGATCCTGCTTGATAGTGTGGAATGAAATCTCCCTGCATCAGTAGTTTACCCAAAGGCTCATCTCCATCAAGATAAAGGTACTTTAAAAACGTGGGTTCTTTGGATCTAAACCAGAATGACCTTTGAAAGAGGATGACAGTAAAATGGAGAGTCCTTTGGTCCAAATCACTGAACGTCTGCATATTTAATAGACTGGATCCCATCAGTTTTCCACACACAGTCTCATTGTCATGGGTATCTGGAAATAGCGGATGACGTTAAGTAGAAATATGGCGGTTTAAGCCACAGAAGACATTTGTGGGTTCCAAGCATGGCCTTGGCATCATGCTTTATGACCTGGTCGATAGAGCTCATCATTGCTTTAGATGCAAAGATCACTGCAGGATGAAATCACACAATCTTATAGGGGCTGCAAAATCTGACAGGTCCAGATGCAGGAGAGGTGAGAGATCTCATGGGTCTTTTACACAGGTACATAAATATGGAACAAAGATTAGAAGTTGAATGTAGGGTTTTTAAAAGATTTTTAAATCAAACGTTTTACTAATGAGATATACTTTCATTTGCAGCAAAATAAAAAAAGAAAAAGAAAAAAGAAAAAAAAAGAAAAAAAAGATCAAAAAGACATATTCTCTTTTTAAGAAGATGAACAATATGGAATTAAGCACTGTAAATGTCTAAACAGTCAAATAAATATCAAAATAAAAATGACAATACTTAATATTTTCCTTTTCCACATGTGCTCTTTGTTTGGTCAGCTGTGTGAGATTAATTAGTCTTGTTTGCTCCCCTGTTCCTCTGTATTTCAACCCTCAGTTTCAATCTGATCTTTGTCCCTTGTTGTGGGACATATACCTGTGGCCATAGTGGCCGAGCAGGGGGTCGAGAGAAAGGCCAAGGAGGCCACGTCATCCTGGACTCAGCTCTGGTCGCTGACCCCCCCCCCCCCCCCAACCATCATAGCCAAAGTTTATGACAAAAAAAACCTATTGTCTAGCACGTAGACCAATAATTAGAAGAGAGGATGGAAAACAGGACTTATCATTAACAAAAACTAATACCAAAACCAGAAAAAAAAATTCATTACTTAAATAAACTAAACATTAACATAAATAAATTATTTATATTTCAGCAAGTTGCCAAGGCAGCATTTCTCATTTGTTTAGTTTAAGTTAAGTAAAATAACTAACGTGAAGTAAAAACTATATAGAAATATATAAAAAAAAAAAAAAACTAATATAGAAACTGCAAAATACACCATAAAATTGCTAAAACTGTAACTAAAATAAAAATGAAAACAAAATATAAAAACAAAACAGTTCATTATTAACAAAAACCATAATAGTTTCTCAGTAAAACACAACACTAACGTAGAGATGCGTCCTGTGTGAACGGCCCCTTACACCGCAAACACTCCCTATTCTTCATCAGTCTTGTGTGACGAGGGCCAACAGCTAAAGATGAAGAAAAAGAAGAAAAATTGAGGAGAGCGAGTTCAAAAACCATTATAGACTCAATTGTTTCCACTGTAATAAAATCCATTCCTCTTTCTTTCTAGTGAATGAAAATCTATTATGACCACCTTCTTCCCCCAACACACCTCTGCCTGCCACGCGGCCCCCTCCCCTCCCTCCTCAAACCTCTTTACACGAAAAACACATCAAACAGGCCCAGCTATTGGTTTTCAAAACCCAAGCAAAAGCATACTTTAATTTATTTTCTCGTTCTCTCTGATTTCTTTTAGATTGGACGTCAGTCTGCATGATTACCCTCAAATCAAGACTGGGCTGAACCAATGCTACGGCTCTGTGTTTCCTCAACTGTACAGTAAACACACGGGCAGCTGCTGTAGAGGTGACTCCTCACAATGAAGCTCCTGTCACCTCATATAATCACCCGCTGCTTAGCGCGATCACATTACTGTCATCCGCTCTGCTCATCTGAGCTGATTACACAGTGTTCTTCTCCATATTAATCTATACTAATTAATGGATTAATTAACATCTCAGTCTTTTATGTTTACATGTTTTTTTGCCACCCAATACACATATTTGAAAGAAAGGTATAGTCAATAAAGTGCCAAAATGATTTTTGTAGTAAAAACTGTTTTCACCATTTATAACAATACTAATAAATGTTTCTTGAACACCAAATCAGCATATTAGAATGATTTCTGATGGATTATGTGATATGGAAGACTGAAGTAGTGACTGCTGAAAATTCACAGGAATACATTACATTTTAAAATATAATAAAAACAGAAAACTTTGAAAAAGTCCCTGCGATTGAAACACACTAAGTACCTCCCCGAGTCCCTGGTTGCTGGAGCTTTGGGAGCTGAACATCCTGATTGGTTGAGTTCACACAGCATTTTATCTCAACCACCATTTTTAAAAGTCTACTGGAGTGAGTGCAGTAAGAGTTGTTTGCTATGCGAATAAACAATGGAGTTTAAAAAATACAACCGATGGACTGACAACGAGGTTCAGGCTTTATTAAGTTTTATATGTCACACGCAGTCCAGCGTCACCGGACTAATTTACCCAATCTTCAAGGTACTTTAGACCGTGATAGAAACGCAGAGAGCAACAGGTCTGGGGAAAAAAAGTTCCTGGGAAAAGAAATCAGTTTGATTGACAGGCGATCTGACCAGTCATAACCCCAAATCTGCCAGTTTGTCCGACAAAGCAGTCTGGGGAGTTAGTAAATTGGTGAACATGAACTTGAAAACTGTGTGTACTCACGTCTTCATGATCCATTCAAATCCCAATGACAAATATCAAGACACGTCCTTCATTTTTTTCATGTCATAGATCCTATTTCCCTTTGAAATGCATCATATTATGAAAGTAAAATGCTCAGAATTATTGTCACCCTTGGTAAATATGAACAAAGAAGCATGTGAAAATAAATCTGAATTGTTAATTCTTTTAATTTTTTATATAAAACAACACATAAATCTAACCTTTCATTGAAGGAAAAGAATTGAAAATGTAGGGAAAATCTCTTTATGAAATAAATGTTTTCCTTCAAAACACGTTGGCCACAATTATTGGCACCCTTTTATTCAATTCTTTTTGTAACCTCCTTTTGCTTAAAGATATCCGCTCTGAGCCTTCACCTATAATGCCTGATGAGTTTGGAGATTACCTGACATGAGATCGGAGACCATTCATTCATTCAGAATCTCTCCAGATCCTTCAGATTCCCAGCTCCACGTTGGTGCTTCTTCTCTTCAGTTCACTCCACTCGTTTTCTCTAGGGTTCAGGTCAGGGGACTGGGATGGTTCATGGCAGAAGCTTCATTTTGTGCTCAGTGACACATTTTTGTGTTGGTTTTGATGTTTGTTTTGACTCTTTGTCCTGATGGACGATCCAACCACAGCCCATTATAGGATTTCTAACAGAAGCGGTCAGGTTTTGATTTTTTATCTGTTGGTATTTGATAGAATCCACGATACCATGTATCTGAACAAGATGTCCAGGACCTCCAGCAGAAAAATAGGCCCACAACGTTAAATATCCAGTAGTTTATTTAACTCTGGGCATGGGGTACTTTTTATCCCTGTGTGCACCAAACCCATCTGGTGGGTTTGCGGCCAAAAAACTCTTTTTTTAGTTTTATCTGACCATAGAAGCCAGTCCTGTTCAAAGTTCCAGTCTTGTCTGACAACTGAATATGCTGGAGATTGTTTCTGGATGAGAGCAGAGGATTTTTCTTGAAACCATCCCGAACAGCTTGTGGGGATGTAGGTGCTATTTGATATTTTTTTTTAGGCTTCCTGACACTCAAGACTCAACTAATCTTTGCAGTTTTCCAGCTGTGATCCTTCGAGAGTCTTTGCCCACTCAAACTCTCCTCCTTCCTATTCATTAGGACAATATAGACCCACATCCTCTTCCAGGCTGATTTGTAACATCTTTAGTTGATTGGAACTTCTTAATTATTGCCCTGATAGTGGAAATGGGGATTTTCAATGCTTTAGCTATTTTCTTACAGCCACTTTCTTTTTTGTGAAGCTCAACAATTTTTGCTGCACATCAATACTATATTCTTTGGTTTAACCCATTGTGATGAATGATTACGGGAATTTGGCCTTTGTGTTTCCTCATGATTTTACTCCAGTGGAACAGGAAGTCATGGCAGGACAATTTCATGTTCATGATCACCCTGGTGTGCTAAAAAATGTAAATATAAATGGGAATATATTTCCGAGATATTTTATTTGGAAAAAATTCTACGGGTGCCAATAGCTGTGGCCAACATGTTTCGGAGAAAAACATTTATTTCATAAAGAGATTTTCCCTACATTTTCAATTCTTCTCCTTCAATGAAAGGTTAGATTTATGTGTTTTTTAATATAAAAAGATTAAAAGAATTAACAATACAGATTTATTTTTACATGCTTCTTTGTTTATATTTACCAAGGGTGCCAATAATTCTGAGCACCACAGTAGGTTGCAAATGTCATTTAATGAAAGTGTCTTCCTCAAGGGCACGACACTGGAACATCGGGAGGAATCCCATGCCGACACAGGGAGAATATTCAAACATAAATGTTTTAAATTAAATCCCAAGTTATGAAGAAACAGGAACTTGCACTTGAGCTTGCTATCATGCCCTGCAGGTTGCTCCGGGGGTATAATCTTTGTAATTAGTGACGTGTATTTAAGTTACAACTAAACTTATTGTTAGGTGTGTTACAATAAATGGCAACTTATTAACGACGCCTCAGGAAGAGAACTTGCCCTCTCCCCTAGTTCCCTGCTTTTGAATTATACATAGACCTTTACTATAACAGAATTTAAGGTTTGTTCAAGACATTCCTTATCTGCTGGTGCATTGTTTATAATAAAATATATCATACTGAGGATGAAGGAAAACAATATGTACAGTTTCTTTTTCAAAACACTCTTCAACTGAGATGGGGATATTTGCACTTTTGTTGGGTGTGACATCATGTGACCATAATAATACAACATTTTATAACATCAAGTAAATGTACAACGAATGCAGTGAGTTGGATGCAGTTATTCTTTTTGATCAATTCAAATGCTCCGATGAACTTGCGACATGTATTGTATTTTGATTATTTGATATCATAAATTTTAAATTAGGACCTGTCCGATGTGATTTTAGGATTTCCGTCTTAGGGAGGCTTAGCCTCTTATCAGCACATGAACTGTTGTGGCTCAGATGAGTTGTTCCTGCTTTAAGTGCAAGAGATCACGAGTTTGAATCTCGCTTGACTTGACAACGTCCTAAAATAAACATTAATATCATCTGTTTGGCAGTAGATGTATATCAGTTAAATAGTGTATTTGGCAATTTATTTTGTGATTTCACTGGAACGTAAAGTGTTGGAGTGATGAGAGAGACAGAGAGATATATAAAGCAAATGTTTATGCACTTTTCACTCCATGTCAAATGATAACGCTTACTGCAATGAACTTCACTGTTTTTAATGACTTGTAAATGAAGGAACTCTTCAAATAGCTTATACTGCAGCTGCTGTTTTCTGCAAATGTGAAGCAATATCACATAATTACAGATTTTTAAGGGAATTTTAGGATACTGAGATGAAGCCTCCATTAACAGGGTCTAGCCACTCTCATGTTGCTGTCATTACTTTGAATGACTAATATACTGCTGCTCAAAGTTTGGGGTCAGTAAACATATCATGATATTCCTGTCAAAGCTGACTTTTTCAGTCTTCTGTGACATCATTCTTCAGAAATGATTCTGATATGCTTATTTAGTCTTATTATTATCAATTATGAAAGTTAATTATGCTTAATATTTTTGTGGAAACCATGCATTTTTCAGGATTCTTTGCTAAATAGAAAGTTCAAAAGAACAATATTTTTTAGGTTTTGTGTAAGTGTAAATATAATCAACAGAAATTAAAAGTTATTTTTCCATGGAAAACTTTAGGCATACGTATGTTATCAGTGATAGATGAGTCTTAACCTCTATCTCTTGGAAACTCATGCAATAAATTACTTTTATATCACAATATAACTGAGCGAGTGTGTGTGTGTTCCAGCGGTCAACCTTTGTTTTGATAGATTTAATATTGGCTTAACAATATAATGTTTTTTTTTTTTTTTAAATGAGAGGATGCTTGACCGGGGCATTTGAAAGATCAGCTCAAACTCTCACATTACACTGTGAAGAGCAATGACTGTTGTGATTAAGTGTGTGTTTATGCATGAGAAGAATCCTCTAACAGGATTACCGGTAGATGGTGAGTCATTGTGTTGTAGGTCTATGGCTGTATATTTATAGTAAAATACATTATAAAGAAGCCTGCCACAACCTAAAGGCTAAAAGATACGTCTTCAAAGGCCATGACTGTGTGTGCTGCTGAAATTGTCTTGGCAGGCCTTTCGTTTCACCTCCGGTTCTGGCACACAACCTCTCAACAAGACCGTTAGCCCTCCGTAAGCGGCCACATTCACTTTGCTGTTTGTGAGATTCCTGCACACAGTCTACATCCGTACAAAAAAAAAAAGAAGAAAAAAAAAGATGAAGACAGTATGCAGTGCAGTATTTATTATATATACTATATTATAGAATAAATCAATACTTTTATTGATTTATACAAATACTTTTATTTTATCTAAAGATTCACATTTTAGATAAAAGCTGATTTGAACTTTTGATTCATCAAAGAAAATAAATATATCTCAGTTTCCAAGTTTCTCACTTTAAAAGATGTTTGGGACGACCAAGAACCCTTCCTAGAGCTGGCCGTCCGGCCAAACTGAGCTATCGGGGGAGAAGAGCCTTGGTGAGAGAGGTACAGAAGAACCCAAAAATCCCTGTGACTGAACTCCAGAGATGCAGTGGGGAGATGGGGGAAAGTTATAGAAAATCAACCATCATTGCAGTCTTCCACCAGTCGGGGCTTTATGGCAGAGTGGCCCGACGGAAGCCTCTCCTCAGTGTAAGACACACTTCTAAAAAAACACCTGAAGGATTCCAAGATGGTGAGAAATAAGATTCTCTGGTCTGATGAGACCAAGATAGAACTTTTTGGCCTTAATTCTAAGCAGTATGTGTGGAGAAAACCAGGCACAGCTCATCACCTGTCAAATACAGTCCCAACAGTGAAGCATGGTGGTGGCAGCATCATGCTGTAGACACCCATCCTTTCAGCTGCAGGGACAGGGCGACTGGTTGCAATCGAGGGAAAGATGAATGTGGCCAAGTACAGGGATATCCTGGACAAAAACCTTCTCCAGAATGCTCAGGACCTCAGACTGGGCTGAGGGTTTACCTTCCAACAAGACAATGACCCATAAGCACACAGCTAAAATAACAATGGCTTTACAACAACTCTGTGACTGTTCTTGAATGGCCCAGCCAGAACCCTGACTTAAACCCAATTGAGCATCTCTGGGGAGACCTAAAAATGGCTGTCCACCAACGTTTACCATTCAACCTGAAAGAACTGGAGAGGATCTGCAAGGAGAAATGGCAGATATATATATATATATATGTGGAGAGAGAGAGCATCAAATATGACTTCTCATGTGACAATGTGCATTCTGGTGATATGATCATGTGACAAAAAAACAAAGTAAATTTTGGCTGCTGAAAATTCGGGTTTGACATTGAATAAATTGTCAAATATATTAAATCAGATAACAGTTATTTTAAATTGTAATATTTCACAAAATGACCATTTTACATATTTTTGATCAAATAAATAACAGCCTTGGTTAGCAGAAGAGACTTCTTTCAGGCTTACCAACCCCAAACTTTTGAATGGTAGTGTATTTTCACCTTCGTCTTTTTACATTTCTATCATTTAGAAAATGTAAAGTTTATGGATTTAAAATATTCACCAAACCAATTCTGCGATTCTAGAATCAAGCACCATTCTAGAACCTTTCCTTCACAACATTTTTGAAGGAGCCTTTTGTTATTCCTGCTATTTACACTTTCAGTACTTTTCTGATGACATGCAGCTGTTCTTGTTATACATTGATGTGTGTCAAATTAGTGAAATGTGCTGTCGATGCATAACGTTAACCCCAAAAATAAACGTTCACGAGTCAGCAGTTCCTGACTGCGTGACGGCTCTACATTGTTTCCGCCATCACGTGTCTCCAACATCTGGACTTATGGGAAATGTGGCACACAACCCACAGTGTCATGACTCTCCTGTAAACAAAATCAAATGTGTGGCATCAACAACTTTCGATAAAATGCACTGTCTATATTAGTAGAATCTCACAGGAAAACCAAGCGTTACATTCCCTAGAAGCCACTCCAGTGAGTTTCATACAGACAGTCCATTTTCCGAAAAAAGAGAAGCTCTCATCCATCAGGGTGAAGCACATTAGGATCTCATTGCTATAGTTTGGGGTATTAAGAAATGAACCATTAGGCAGAAGGAAATGGCATATGACGCCACTCCAGGTGGTATGAAACTGACTGGATGATTCACACAGTCATTGAGAGTGCACAGGAAAACAGTCATATTTCAGCATGGAAATGCTCACATGCTGGTGGGAAGGAAACAGACTGTGGTTACTGAGGGGGATGCTGATGGTATGAAGCTCATTCAAGTGCTAATAAAACATTCTTAAAGGAGATAAAAATGATAATTGTGTCATTATTTACTCACCCCCGTGCCATTACAAAATGATTGGATTCTCTTTCTTCAATATATATATATATATATATATATATATATATATATATATATATATATATATATATATATATATATAAAAAAAATAAATAATCAAATTTCTGAAGAATCACCATGCAGGTGAGCATTCATCTTTACTACTAGTCAAGTCAAGTCAAGTCATCTTTATTTATATAGCGCTTTTTACAATGCAAATTGTGGCAAAGCAGCTTTACATTAATAAGAAAATGGTGTCATTGTGCAGCTTATTCTATATATTATTGATTCATTCCGTTGCAAATATCAGTAGTTGTTAGTCTAGTTAATTTAGGTATAGCAGTAATCATCCGGCTTAGCTCAGTTCGCATACAACGGCGCCAATGCAGGCATATCAAAAACACTGCTGAATATCAAGCAAGTGTCCCCAACTTAAGCAAGCCAAAGGCAACAGCGGCAAGGAACCAAAACCTTGGGAGAAACCAGGCTTAGTTGGGGGCCAGTTCTCCTCTGTAATCCACTACTGTAAAGCTCTAAAAAAAAAAAAAGAAAAAAAAAAAAAAACACCACAAAGGATCTTAAAAAGTAGTCCATTTGACTTGCGCATTATGACTCCAAACAAAAAGTCAAACTTTTGGTCATTATTCATTATTAACTTTCCCAACCAGTGAGCTGTTTACTCAAGAACTGCTGCAAATGAATCATTGAATCAGGAGCCTTAAGAAGTGGATAAATCAGACTAGTGAACAAATAATTCAGTCTGTTTTTATGAACTGGCTCAAAAGAATGATTTTTTCACTTATCTGGTTCTGGAGTTCAACTCACTTGCTATGTTTACATCCAACCAAATAATCTATAATTGAATTGATGTCTCAACGGGATTGAAAAGCCTTCATGTAAACTCCTCAATCGATTCATCTGAGCTCAAACCAAATGAATATCGATCGGATTAGAAGGATGTTGTAGATTGGAAATAATCCCTTCAACAGGAAAAAAAAAATAAAAAAAATAAGCATGTTAATTTAAATTCGATCTTCTCAATCAGATTTAGGAATACTTTATGCATTGCCCATGTGCAGTGCCATGATGTGTATATTTACATATGTTTTACGATTTATGGATGGTTGTAAATTTATTTACATGATCCATTCGTTAACTTTTGGTTACACTTTATTTCGATAATCCACTTTAGAAATTATATCAACAACAAGTAACTTTACAACTACATGTCAGCTAACAGTCATGTCATGTGAAATTATAGGGTTCATATAAGCAAAACAAAACAAAAAAAGGATTGTATTTATTCTAATTGACCATTTAAACATAGATGGGAAGATTATAAGAGAATAATAACAAAAACAATTTTAGCCTTTTCTTCATAGAAAACTATCATGTGGATTCAGAAATGAGATGCATGGACTAATTTTATGGTGCTTAACAACTGTCATTGTAACTAAAAGGGATACATGAAGCTTCAAAAATGTTCATATTGTCTTCCGCATGGAAAAAGCAACATTCTGAATGTCATGAGGGTGAATAAATAATAACAGATTTTTTTGACAACCAGCATAAATCCCATGTTGGTCTAATGCCTAAAGCCATGATATGCTCTCAAACAAGCAGCGAGTGGATTTATTTATTATTATTCTTAATGCATTCAGCGAAAAGCTGCCAGTAACTTCCCACTTAACTTGGGAGGGCTTTCAGAGTATAAAAACTGTTTACACTGTCTGAACATCAGTTTAAGTTGAAAAACCAAATAAATTAATTAAAATCATCAACTTTCACTGTCTTTGAAAACCAGTTTATCTCAGATGTCACATGACAATTAAAAATTAACAAGCGATCATTTCAAAGGTAGCGTGTGTATGTGATAGTCTTTAATTCCACTTTTATGAGCGCTCCAAACACTTTCATTAATAATGAAGCCCTTCATGATATCCAAATCTATTTTTCATAAAGCGGATCACCCACATTTCTGTGTGTCCTATAAATAAATAAAAAAATGTTTAAATGAAATAAAAGTTTTTAATGAGACTCTAAGCTCCTCAAACAAATCACAGAATTTCAAAGACAGTACTAGTTTTCATTTTAATCCATTTTTGTAAAAGTATTTATATTGAGTCCTCAAATGGCCCAAGCTCCTCAATCAAGTGACCAGAAGTTTAAACGCTTATTAAAAAACCCCATTAATCTTTTTGGTGTCAGAGCACAATGTCAGTGATTTGTCAAGACTGTGAGACGGAAATAATCAAAACAACCTCCGCATACAATCTTATTTAAATTACTGTCTGTGACAGAGGCTTCCACTGTTTACGGCAAAATGAGAATCACTAAAAAAACTGTCAGATGAAGATTTATATCCAGTTGCAAAATGAGTGATGTGGATGCTGATTAAAAATATCTGTCGGAGCATTTCTGAACACCTTGATAAAGTTTTCAAGTACAAGCTCTGGGAGAAATATTTCATTAGTCCCTGGATGATCGCCATCATTCTGGATATTATTTAAAATCCAAACCACCATGGGTGATAACCTTTGACTCATTTTTAATAGATTTGTTTTTGCTAATGAAATAACTTATAAATAACTTCACTTATTGAGCCGTTTGTTTTTGAAATGACTTAAAATACAGAATGAGTTTTAGTGGATGAATACTTTTGGGCATCACGGTAGTGTACATTCACCACACACCCTATAGAGATTGTTTATTACAATCTTCAAAAAAATAGAAAGAAAAAAGGTTCACATCCTTGAAAGCAGTGCGAGCCAAGCAGGCAAAATGAGTCAGAAAATTAAGAAATTAATTATTTTCACATTCAAGTCAATTTTGAGAAGAAAATTTAGTTAAAATTGAGTTAAAGTTTTCTGAAGGTTCCATAACAAAATCACCTAGCAACCTCAAAATCACTACACGATTTGGTACACACTGTTATGGTGACGTGTATCGAGGAAGACACAGAGATGAATGAGTAAATATAATAAAGTATTTTAAGGAAGACGCAGTCGGGAAGAACACAAAAACACGTCAAACAAGAACAGACAAGGACTGAGTGAAAACATGGGGAATATATACAAGAGCAAACACAGGGAGAAATGAGGTAATTAACAAGACACAGTTGATGATGATGATGATAACAAACGAGTGGCGGGGAAAAAAAAACAAAACAAAGAGCTGTAACGGAGGCCAGCTAGTAGCTGCTGTGCGAGTAAACCTCACTTCTCTGACCTCAAGAGATGCTCTAGCGAAAGATGCTAGGGTTGCAGCCTTTAGCCTCCTTGTTAGAGCGTCCGGCTCCCATGCTGGAAGACCCGCTCGGAGCGGGTCGAGTACAGGACCCGGGTTGAGGACTTACAGAGCAACTTGTGAGACATGACAACAAACAATCCGGAACAGATACACACGTAACACACACCAAGTCAAAACCAAATATCTATAGGAAAAATATATATTCAGCTTATCTTTTTTTCCCATATACCACAATTGTTTGATTGACATTAATGAAACTGACAGCCTATTAGCCTATATTAAGACCTACTGTACCACATGGATCTAATATATAATGTTACTCATATCAGATGCTCAACAGTTAACCAATCATTCACTGAAGACATAAAAGATAATGTTAAAGTGAATACTCGCCAAGAGAGATATTTTGAAATACTGTAATTCTGTCCGAGGTGTCTGTGTGCTCTCTGCGTGCTTTGGGTCAGTTGGCGCTAGTAATATTTTGTTTACATCATCATGAGTTTGAAAATCACATTTCATTGGCTCAGACTCATGCTATCGAGTATTGATGAATATTCACAAAGTTGGAATGCTGTGTTTTAAAATGATACTAAACTTGTGCTCAGAATAAGGACGAGTCATCGAGAAGTTAACAAGGAAAAACTGCTGTTTTTACATGGACAAGGGAAAGGTAGTCCTCTTAGAAAATGTACAAATAAAGGTACTTGTAGATGTTTAATTGCTATTTGAAGCATTGGGATTGCTAGATGAGGGCTTAATGAACTCATTTTTGTGAAAACCTCAGTTTTGCCTTTAGCTTGAAATTCCAACTCATTTTGCCAGCCTGGGTCGCAATGTCTGTCTTTGTGATATATCTTGGTCTTCCAATAAATCTGATGCTGAAAGCATTGTAAATTTTCCATGTAAGCTGTAGTTTCTTGCTTTGCTCTGTCAATAACTATTTTCTATGACCAATAAATAATGATTTTACATCATATCATGATGAATGAGATATTCTCAAGTGTTTACACTGCAGGTGCTCTCTTTGGACGCAGTACAACTACGGTGCAATAGATTCTTTGCACCGATGTCAATAAGATTTAGTTCCATTCAGTTTGTACTCTCATATAATCAGATGATGTTGTTAACTACTGGTCTGTGCCAAGCACAGGGTGCTGAAATTGCTAAATAGGTAAGATGATGCATCACAATTTATGAATTGTAAATGTGTGTCTGTAGAGCTACCCAAAGATAGATATTGCTTCATTATCACACTCTAAATCCACAAGAAGGTTGCAGTCTGTCTTTGAAGGTTTAATGTCTGCAAGACTGCGGACCCGAGGCCTAGTATCTCACATTTATTTTAAGTATCGCACAGACTCTGGCCTTAAATCCTCATCTTCTAAATCCAAAACATCCATTCTTCCACTCAAGCATTAAAGAGAGTTAGGTTGGAGCCAATGCTTTAGGTTAATTCTCTTCATTTCTAGGGTGGAGTATTCGGTGTCAAAGAGTCTAGAAGTTAACGATCTGAGCTGGTAACCAAAAATCTGAAAAACTGAAGACAAAAGGGGCTCAAGTTTCTCCAAGAAGATTGTCCCTGTATCAACTAAATAAGTGACTGTAGATAAAGGTGTAAGCTAAATGTCAAAGTAGTCATGTTCAATTTTAAGCTAGATGAGAACTGGCACTTTATGGAGGTTAGCAAACGCTGCACTGTCTTTCTTAATGCTTGTTGCAGAAAGCTTCTGTAAGCCTTGCTTATCTGGCTGTTGAATTTCTCATGATTTAGTTTGCAATTTTGATGAAAAACTGGAAGAATTATAACAATGTTTCTTTAAATTCATCTGTTTGTATTATATGGAATTTCAGTGTTGTATTGGTTTTAGCTTTCAAAGTAAACAAAAGGGAATGTAAAATGCTACAGTAATACGAATTGTTGTTTGGTTATCTATTTACCGTATTATCTATTTACTGGTCCACTTTAGACACTCAAGTACACTACATGTTAGTAGAATAAGTTGACATGTAGTTACAAAGTTACTACATCAGTAGTCAATAGGGGGAGCATCAAAATAAAGTGTTAGCAGACAGTCTGCTAATACTCTAATGAGAGTTATGTGTAGTTGAAAAGTTATTTTTAGTTATTAGAATGTCTAAACTGTCATAGTACGACATATACAGGAGACACAGAAATGTAAGACAAGAGAGAGAGAGCCAGAGCTCTAAAATTAGGGTTATATACCTACATATATGTTACCAGACAGCCAGCATTACAAACAAACAGAAAGTGAAATGATCCATAGATCTCTGTTAAATTTGAGCCATAATGTGTGGTTAGGGTCTAGCTACTTTTAGAAGAGATTATGATGATGACACTTTTTGTTATGACTGGCAAATATAACTGCTTCCATGCCTAAACAGATTGGTCATTACTGAATGCTATGGACTATAAAGCTCAATTTGTTTACTTAGCTTTATGGCTAATGTGGCTCACATGCATCATTGGCTTAACAAACCATGGCTAATATCTCTAAGGTGAGTGCTAGAGAAAAGACTTCCTCAATCTCATATATTAAAACGCTACTCATGCCCCCCACCCTCAAGCATACTTATTTTGTAATTTTTTTTTGCAGTAAGTCTCTCTCTCTCTCACACTCACACACACACACACACACACACACACACTCACTCTCTCTCTCCCTGTTTTAGAAAGGCCCCAGGGCCTTGGTGGCAGGCAGATGTATCAGGCCAGGCACTTTTATATTCTGCCTGTACGTCAGTGTGTGCCGGGGTGCATCCATGTGTTACAGATGGGGTGTCCAGCGGATAAAGTGCCGCGGTGACAGCCCAACAATAAACAAGACCCCCAATGCACCCACCCACACTCCTCCAGTTTTCCTCTTGCCCTAAGAGAGAAATAACCAGAGACAGGAGCGAACGGCACAGATCAAATCATGAATATATTTAAAATCTATTCCTCTGCCTGTCATTTTTTTATTTACACACTGAAAAAGCTATTTTGCCTTGTCACGATACTTCAGTGATTTTTTATATATCAGTTTCAGTCTCTAGCAAAGGAATTATGTACTCAAACTGTTTGGTGGTAAATACAGATTGTTATAAACTTCCCCCTGGCTCTATCTGCCATTTTAGACTTTTCCTTCTCCATAAATCTTGTGTCCTACAAATCCCTTTTCTGTTTGACCATAAAGCTTAACAGATTATCCAAGTAGAACATGTTCCTCAACCGTCTTGTTAGTCCAGGAACAACAATCTTATCAACCAATCTTATAAGGACAAGGTTGGACTAAACAATATCAACCAGATATTTCTCTCAAATAATAGTTTTAATAGTTTTATAATTTTATCTAAATAAGACTTCACAAGTTAAAAAATTTGGGGTCAGTGAGATTTTTGGTTGAACTTTATTTTATACTTGCATATACTTGCAGGGGTTAAGTTTACTGTACTTAACTTAACTGTCTATTACTGTAAATAGTATCTACCAGATTTATTAGGATTAGTATTTACCAAGATGCATCAAGCTGGCACATTATATCAGAGCACAGAGACCAGAGAGGAGCCTTTCTGCAGCAAGACCCAGGAGAAGATCTACACACCACCCTCCACCGCGAGAGCCGCGGCTGATACTTCCCTTCTCTGTCGCTCCATGTCAGGATTGACATTCAAGGTTTTTGCATAACTTAATGGCAACCGTTGTCTGAATCAAGCATCCAGGAACATTGATGTGTGCTGTTAACCTGAGGCCTGTCAGTGCCAGAACATGTGAACGCACTTATAGTCAACTGTAACATACTGTAACTAAGGGGTCACTGGGTCATGAATTGTTAAACAATACTGTGTTATCCAGGTGTGACCTTGTGTGAAAGTGAAAAGATGTCCATGCAGGGCTCAATTTCTATTGGCAATTGCAAGGTTTGCTTTCAAGAAGTAATAGGCTCCATTCATTTCACTGGTGATTGACTGGTGTGGAACACTCACCTGGTTGCCATTATAAACACTATCACATGTAAAATCTAGTGAGTTGTCTGGAATTTTGAGGTATCACATGAGTAACAAAAGCTGTTCTAGGTAGCATATATATTTCCTTATTTTATGATACCAATTTCTATGCAAGGCCTAGGCTCATTGGGAAAAAAAATAAATGAATAAAAAATTATATATATATATATATATATATATATATATAGATTTAGTAGCTCTTTTGCTGTTTTGCTATGCTAACTATCAAGAGTTTCTGCTTCTTGGGTCTTTGACGGGGTTGCCGTCATGGTGACGAGTGGATCATGAGCTTAGCTTGAGAACAGATAGTGTTAAATCTTATATTGCCGCAGTCATTCAGAATTTGCTATGCTAAAGCTATCAAGGCATTGTGTTACCGATTAGCATATTGGCATTTACTGAATCAGCTAGTTAAGCTATAGCCAAGTTAAATGAATTAGTTTACTCAAATATTAAAGTTAAGAGCAATTGAAATGAATGAGTACACAATAATAATAATAATAATGTTGCATGTTGCTTCCTGAAGGTTTCACATTACTCTCAAAAGGAACTGTTTTTGACAATAAATGTGTTTTTTTAAAAAAAAAAAAAAAAACATACCACCTAGACTAAACTTAACCCTAAACCAATAAGCTTACAAATCATGCACTATGGTAAAAGTGTTATAACATAGTATTGTGCAAGGAACTGCTTTAAAATAAGTCTTTATTAATCAATAATCTGCCCCAGTAATCCAAATAAATGATATTAATATTAATATCATCCACATCTTCATTTAAGAATGTTCTTTTTGATGAACATATGTGGATTTAAAGAGACCTTTTCACTATCCACTCCAGAAACAAAAAAGTGATACCTAGAAAGCAACATAAAACCATCCATATTAAGTAGCGATTTTGCACTTCCGTCTGTCTTCACTGTAAAAAGTCATACAAAATGTCTTCAGAAATGTAACTGTATAGAGCCCACACTATTGTTTGGAATTTTACTGATGTTTTACTTCCCTGGGAATAGCTGTAATTGTATCTATTCTGAAGTTTTTCTTACCTGGATGTGAAGCTTGAAGACCCCAGGTAACAAAAGCGCTTGGGTATCTAAAGACCAAGTAAAAGGTTAGAAATAGTTTTAGGGTTTTTTCCAACCAAAAATCTGTCATTCGTTGACTATATGCAACATTAAAAAACATGGATCAAATTTCGAAAATCAGACAGACTAACGTTTTTAACACGTCCATCCTAAATGTTGAAACAGTGGCGATGATGTTAGGTTAGCAGGCGAGCCAGTGCTATCTGCTGCTGATAACGCGAGCACCCGCACCGGAGACCGTGTTGTTAATTTGAAATTAAATAAGTGCTGTAGTCATGCATTCAACGTGTTTTAAGGCTACGTTGGCTTTAATTTTATTAATAATGTCACTTTTAATCGTTAGTTAGCGTTAACTTAAACTAATATTTGACATTAAACGGCAAAAGTCCTAGTAAAAACATGTTAACTTTAGTTAAGTTAACGCTAACTAACGATTAAAAGTGATATTATTGGTCTTAAAACATATAGTAGGCCTAGGCATGACTACAGCACTTATTTAATTTCATATTAACAACACGGTCTCAACCGCCGTTGTCTGCCGATCGTTGCCTACAAGACCACATTACACTACTGCAGCCATCTTAGCTTGCTATGTTTGCTGGATAGTTAGCTATACAAGACAACCTAACTTAAGCTCCATTGTGGAGTTAGCGATTTCGCGTGACTTTACATCACCAATCATTCAGCTAAATTTGCTCAACTTACCGTGTTAATCAGTGTCTGAAATTCAGATCCGCTGCAGCGAACAAACAGTTGAAGCGCCGAGGAAGATATAGCGTCTGCCTGGAAGTCCCGCCAGTGAAAAAGGGATAATGCCAACTTACAATTTTTTTTTAAAATATTTACGTTTGATGAACACACACCTGCCACATCGACAGCTACTCTAATAAATTGTGTATGTCAACTCACTTTTATAACATTTCTTGTACACAACAACCACATACAGATAACTACTCAAATAAATTGTGTGTGTCAACTCACTTTTATAGTATTTCTTGTACACAACAACCACATACAGATAACTACTCAAATAAATTGCAATAGTTTTATTTAAAATATATTGTTATAGAAAAACTGATATATTTTAAGTAAAGAGGAAGTATTTTGATATTTTTTAGTGTAAAACAAATAAAATAAACTAGATTACAACTATTTAAAGTAAATTAAAACTACTTTGTGGGTGTAGCACTTTTTACAGTGTTTCCTTGCAGCTAACTTCTTCTGTCAGTACTCTACCAGTCCTCTAGAGAGCATTTTACCTCACGTCTCAGCACCTTCTGTCAACCAGGTGCTACAGTCGGCTGGTTATTGACAGAGAAAAAGAGCACAAGCACTCATAAACCTTTTAATAGCCATCTGCAAAGGTCAGTTGTCTGACACTATCGAACTGACCCAAGGAGAAGAAAACATGAAATAAGAGGAGGAAAATAAATTCTCTTCCATCTTTGAAGTCTGGATTGTGCAAAGCTTAAGGATTCAAAGTTTTAGGATAAACCTTGAGCAGGAAGACAAATTGAAATGCCTGGTCACAGTTATAGTTGTTTAAAGTATTGTTGAAGGTTGTAAATATAACAAAAATGCTCACATTCAATTTTCATAAGTTTGTTTGTTGGTTGGTTGGAGACATGTTCCTAAAGCATGAATGTAGACTTTTTTATATCATAGCATCTATCAAACAAATAAGTTGCGCATTCAACTCAAATGATCTGTTGACATTAGTGCATTTCTTATGTGTTTGCTTTAAGAAAACCAAAAACGATCATATATATATATATATATATATATATATATATATATATATATACATATATATATATACAAACACACACACACACACGCGCACACACGCATACACACACACACACACACACACACTAGAGCCATTATATTCCGATAATGTCATTCAATGTAATGTACTACAACCCCTCTCCCTCAATCAACTCATCTATAGCTGTACCTCCAGCGACGGGCTGACAGCCTGTTAATGCTTCACACTTCACAACGTAAATGCCGAGAGAGAGAGAGAGAGAGAGAGAGAGAGAGAGAGAGAGAGAGAGAGGGGGGAAAGGTGTAGCCTGTGCAATCAACAGCATGTGTGCCTTTGTAAAGGGTTCCCCCATATAAGGACAGTTCTGTTCTAGTCCTGTCAAATCCTTCATCACTAACAGGAGATGAAGGACGTCTGAACAAAAGTCTGTGTAGGAGGCCTGCGTTTTTCCACCTGTGTAGTCACAATACTGAGACAAATACACTTTTAAAATTTAAATCAGGAACTGATATTATGTTGTGATGTTATCTCATTGTGTGTGTTTTTCTAACCGAAGGTGTAACTGTGTTTTGCAATGTGATCTGATCTCATTAGTAACTGTAGGGATTTGTACGTAAAGTGTCATTCTTGTATATTCATAGGTTTTCATATAAACTGAAATTAATATTATTAATGACAGCATCTAAATATTGTACGTATGAACAACTTTAGAGTTGTACAAATGCATGAGTTCATAGAAAGTTTAATGAAGGGAATGTTAATACATGTATGTAATAGCATATTAAAATGATTGTCACTGTACATTTATCTGCCCATCACATTTTTATATATTGCTGAGAAGTGGTTAGGTGTAGAGTAAGTGTTAAATGCTCAAAACATTGACCCGACAGTTTGATTGACAGGCGATCTGACCAATCATAACCCCAAATACGCCATTTTGTCCAACAAAGCAGTCATGGGAGTTAGTAAATTAACGTTGGTGAACTTGAACTTGAACATTGTGTAGACTCACGTCTTTCCGCACTTGAAACAACATTCCTTCTGATGTCCATTCATGTTTATTTGCTGCTATAAATGACTATATAATGACTATATAATGAAACTAGTATGAAGGGATGGTTGGTTCACGAGCCGCTTGAACTGCTTGCTACAGCAATCTGTCACGACACATTAAAGAGCCACTATATGGTATTTATTTAAACTTCTTTAAAAAATTACAATTACTGCTCTGTCTTATCTGTCGACGTGTTGTCAGTGTCCTCTTTGCTACTGTATTTTTAACTGGGTAAGAACATTATGTGTGGCGTCACTAGCAAGAGAACGCATGGCTTGTTGGACATAGCAAAGGGGGCGGGGAAGGGTCAATTGTGAAATATAACTGAACCAAAATGTTTTTTGACCAAAGATGGTGTATAAACAGTAATTCTACAAATTATGTTATTACAGTTTAACATAACCATTTTCTTTTTAAATAATTTTTTCTTGTGATAGTAAAGCTGAATTTTCAGCATCATTACTCCAGTCCGTGTCACGTGAGAAACATTTCAGTAAGAATTCACGTTAAGAATTTATGTATAATGCATCATGTAAATGTATAAATGTATTCATGATGTACTTTATAATGCATTATACATTTTCATAAATAATAGTTAGAATGCATTGTAATATTCACAGAGTCCTTGTTACATCTGAATTTGGTTGTTTGGTGTGTTATAATGCATTATACTTTCTAAAGCTGTATAATAATTTATTATAACTGTATTTACAATTATTCATGAAACCATACATGACATAATTAATGCATTAAAAATATGTTTGTATTATATATACAGGCTTTAAGTAAAGTGTTACCAGCATTTCTTATTATGTCGAAAACTGCTTAATATTTTTGTGGAAACTGTAATGCACTTTTTGGGGATTATTTAATCGTGGATTCTTTAAGGAATGAATAATAAAGTTCAAAAGCATTTATTTGAAATAGAAATCTTCTGTGGCATTACAAATAACTTAGCACTTTATAAAATTCAATTTAATCAATTTAATGAGCCCTTGCTGAATAAAAGTATGACTAAAAGTATTAATTAAATTTCCGAATGGTATTGTATAATTACATAACAGATTTACAACTCTACATATGTCTAAACATTCTGTAAACATGTCTGCCGTCTTCTATATGGCTGTCCACATTGTTTCAGTGTGTGTCCAAAAGTGCAAACCTGCACTTTTGAAAAGGCATTTTGAAGCAATAATACAGTTATGTGAAGAACAGAGCAAAAGATTTTTTTTTTTAAATCATTTTTTCTCTCTATCAGGAATCTCATATCTCATTCACTATTCCAATTTGGGTTTCCACATGGAATGGTAATTATGACAAAAATATGCACTTGCCATTTCCTTTAGCTCATCGATTTTTATTCAGGCTTTAATGCTTGTTTCAGAACAGATACTCATACTGTACCTTAGTCCACACCAGGCCCTTTGGTTCATATTTACTCAGTAAAATGCCACTACACAGTGAGGGCAAATCCCCCAGAAAGCGACAACTAGAGAAATCTCTTCTCTCTGGCTCTTTTGCTTGTACAGTGGGCATGTTTTGTCAGATATCTACTGAAGCAGTCTGTGTAAGACACTTACAAACTGTGTAACGCCTCTAAAGCAAGAAGCTGTAGCCTTTTACGTGTACCACTAGAGATAGTGTCTTCTTTTGAATGTAACACTAGCTGACCAGGGATGTTGGGTACACGCTTTAGCTCTCACTCTTTCACAAACGCACACACACACACACACACTCGCCAGAGGGTTGTCAGCTTGCTTTTCCCCATCAGCTGCGATCCTGTGTGGGACGTGTCAGGAATGACACATTGGCATGCTGGAACACCTGTCTCTCCCCTGACACCGCTGCTGTTTTCCTTCAAGGGATGCACAAGACAGTGCAGGAGTATGACTGGCATCATTCTTGTCAGAGTCTGCGGTTGTGAGCCTAAAGGGTGGGGAGACCACCCACTGTCACACGCTCCCGAACACCTCACTGGTCCTGATGTGACACCTGCCAACGAACTGCCCTCCAATTACTCTTGAACTCTGGATCAGGTGTGAAAAGGAGGTGTTGAGCAGATGTGCATATCTGTATGTCACTGGTATTTGGGTTGTAATGGGACCACAATAATGTGTTTTGTAGTTCTTATTTAAGAAGCCATATTATACCATTTTACAAAGTTTTGATTTGCTTGAATGCTTGAATTTCAAAAACATTATTTTACACATATTTGAGATTGTTGCTGCACTTCTCTTCCCAGTCTGTCTGAAACATTCTGTTTAGCTCCGGTCTGAAGCACCTCCTTCTGAAAAGCTCAATGTGCTTTGATTGGTCGGCTGGACCAGTGTGTTGGTGACTAGTCAAGCGATTTGAGCGTGTTTTGGAAATGCCACGCCTCTTAACATAACCATGAGTTTCAATACACAACTAAATCACCCATAGCTCACCCCTTTATTTTGCATGTCTTGGGTGGAAATTATTTAAGTGAGGGAATTTGTGACGTGTATGTTGCCAGAACTCAAGAGTTGTTGATTTCTGCTATGAAGCGATATCACCATCCAAGGGCATTAAAGGTACTATATCTTGTGCATTTTGCCTTTACACACCCAAACTTGTCAACAAAGTTACAATGCGTGAATGCGAGTGCATTAGCAGGTTGCTGAATCGCAAGTGCTTATGAGATTTATGAGATGAGGACATGGCCGCAGCTGGTGATGAGGCCGTAACCAGCATGTCCAGTGCAAGTAGGCTTTGACTAGTTCATTTTACTTAACATTATTTTATTTATTCGATATATTGACCTTTTTGAAGGATATTGGTTTACTGGTAACACTTTATAAAAAGGTTCATTAGTTAAACATTAGTTATTGTATTAACTAACATGAACTAGCCATGAGCAATACATTAGTTACTGTATTTACTAACCTTCGTTAACGTTAGTTAATGAAAATACAGTTGTTCATTGTTTGTTCATGTTAGTTCACAGTGCATTAACTAATGTTAACAAGAATAATGTATTAGTAAATGTTGTAATTAACATTAACAAAGATTAATAAATGCTGTATAAGTGCAGTTCATGATTAGTTCATGTTAACTAAATTGTTAACTAACGAACCTAATTGTAAAGTGTTACCGGTTTACTTATGGTGTTTTTGTGCATTTGAACTTAACTGAGACGTGAGAGTTTGTAGACGTTTAAGGGGCTGTTGTGTTGATCTTGATTAATTGTAATTTTGACAACTGTTTCTCATTTCCACTGGCATGTCTCTTAGGTGTTGAGGACTAGTGCATCTTTGAGCCTACATTCAGTACAAGTAAAATACTTAAGTACTGTTAAAATCGGATACTCTAAGGCCCGGTTTCACAGACAGGCCTTAAGTGAATTAGGGTATTTAAGTAGCCTTTATAAACGTACTCTAGTTAAAAAAAAAAAAAAAAAAAACATTACTGATGTGCATTTTAAGACAAAAAAATGCCACTGACATGTTTTAAGATATGCCAGTACAAATTGCTTACAGTTAAAACAGCTCAAACATGCATTTTAGTCTAGGGTTACCTTAAGCCTTGTCTGTGAAACTGGGGGTAAACCTTTTACTCAAGTCGTATTGGAATTGGTGACTTGGACTAATTTTCACTGTAAGGTGTCTTTTACTCAAGTATGGTTTTCAGGTACACTTTACACCTTTGTTTGTAACTTTGCAGTCTTTTTTCATGCTAAATCAGCAACATTACGCATTAAAAAGTCGAGAATGTAAAAAAAACAAACACAAAAAAAAAAACATAATAGGTCCTCTTTAAGAATTTGATTATGTTCATACTAATTTGTATTGCTGTGTATTCTCCTGTGATCTCCGGCAGTTTGGTTGACTTATTAAAGAATTTGAAATAATAATTCCTTGTGTGTGTTGACCAGCAGTGACAGTAGTTTGGCTTAGTCTTTCTATTAATTCAGATATTAATTAATATGAAAACTAATGTCCATCAAATAAAAGTCATGTATTGAAATGTAGTCACACATTTCTTTATCATGGACCCTCTATATACTATAGTTGTGTCCCAAATGACGCGCTATACACTATGCGGTTATGCACTATGCACCCCCACTTTTTCTTTTTGGAATTTGCAATGTGAACACACTATTTGCACTATTTATACTACAAAATGGCACAACCCTTTGGTTACTGTTGCTTTGTCCGACAAGCCATGCGCTCTCACTCCACACATCATGTTCTCATGCAGTGAAAAATACATTGCAGAGCAAAGAGGACACTGGCAACACGTCGACATACATATGAAACAGTTTCATATTTAATATATCGTAATTTTTTAAAGAAGTTTAAACAATAAATACCGTATAGTGGCTCTTTAATGTGTCGTGACAGATCGCTGTAGCTCCTTCAAGCGGCTCGTGAAGTGATCATCTCTTCATACTAGTTCATTTATAGCAGCAAATCAACATGAATGAACATCAGAAGGAATGTAGTTTCAAGCGCGGGAAGACGTGAGTACACACAATTTTTAAAGTTCAAGTTCACCAACATTAATCTACTAACTCCCCTGACTGCTTTGTCAGACAAAATGGCAGATTTAGGGTTATGATCGGTCAGATCGCCTGTCAATCAAACTGTTTGCTTAATATAAAAATAAATATAAATATTAATTGATTAAATTCGGGCTCATTCAAATCCCTTGGATAAATTCAATTAATAAAATCAACCAATTTCCCACTCAATATTGTGTTTCACTCTAAAATACGTCACATAGAGGAAGTTAAATGTTCTGCCAAACTCCATTTCAGCAGCTCTGTAAGAATGCATGATTGAATGAGATGTGTATAATAGAGAACAGAAGGAAATACACGTTAAGGACCTCTATCTGACCCTTGAAGCTGATGTAAATGTACTCAAATGATATGCAAAAGGACTGTCCAGTCTTCCTTTAATGAAGTCTGTGCAGTCTGAGTGTCTATACAGTTCCCCCATCAGCTGTAACAGGGGAATCTGCAATTAGAAATAGTGTGGGCCATCATAGCGCCTTTGCCGCCACCTCAGTAGGCCCGTCGCCATGGAAACCTCAACCTGGCAGGTCTGAAATGCTTCTTACTGTGGCGGCAGCATATGGAGAGATGGAAAAAAAGTCTAGTGAAAAGAGACGAGAGTGTGGAGTAAAGGAAAAATAAGACTGAACAACGGACACACACAGAGAGAGAAATGGAAATAATGAAACTGTCAACAAAAAAAAAAATGATAAGTTTAGAAGGACAGACTAAGATAAAAAAGGGAACAGGAGAGAAAGAGAAACAGGAGAAGATAAGAAGTGGGCAGCACAAAGAAGGGGCAGTGCATGTGTTGAACAAAGGCAGTCTAGCAGTGGACAAAAGCAAGGATGTGTCACCCGGTGTGTGTGTGGGTGTGGAACGAGCGGACCGCCGTACCCTTGGGGTCTGGAGCAGCTAATCCAATCTGCTGACACACTGCTGCGTAACCGCTCGCGTTACTGAGATGCCCTTAGAGACACCTGCTCATCAGAACACACACACACACACACACACACTGACAGAGTGACTGTAGACGGTGTGTGAGAGAGAAACAGCATTTTGCATGTGTCCTCAGTGACACCACACAACGCTTGCTGAACTAAAATGCATATACTGCTTTTTTGCATATCTGAAAAAAAATGTTAATGACTTCCTGGTATAACACTTGAAGCTTGTAAATGTGACACAGTATAATGATATTACATAATTCGTAATATTTGCCTGTTGCATCATGTCTCGCTTCTTTTTTTCATTGCCTCAGGATGATGAGATATTCTTGCAGCATTAAACAGGGATATATCATCTGCAGAACAGATATGGACTGATATCACTGATTTTTTTCATTGGCTATATCATCGATATTGGATATTATTTAGTCAACCAATATATGATTGTGGATGAGTTCAACATGAGTTCAAAACTTCTTATATGTATTACAAAAAATATTTAACTCTTTCAAAGCACTAACCATAGAAACAGGATACACTGATAACACTTTACAATAAGGTCTTATTTGTTAACATTGGTTAATGCATGAACTAACAATGAACAATATATTTATAGCATTTATTAATACATTTTTAAGATGTAAATGCTGCATTCATTAACATTAATGCACCATAAATGAACATGAGCATTTCATCAAAGGACATTAACAAAGGTTAAAAAATGCTGAAAATATGTTGTTCATTATGTCATTGTTAGTTCATGCAGTTCACTGTCTAAAGGTTTAGACATCAATTTGTTAGTATCATAAACGTAGTTACAATTATTTATGAAAAGATATAATGCATTGCAATGTGTACTCTCGAATAACTGATTCTGTTTGGCCAATTGCAGCATTCTAGTTTCTATTTTTAATAATATAATTTTTAGCATTCTATTAAGGTTTACATAATGACCACAACAATATGATTGAACGTTGGTCCATGCAACTGATTTCCTACTTATGTTTGCTAGTATGTCTCTCATTTCATTCCACTCATTTCTTACCTATTAAAATGGATTCAAATCAATATTTCATGGCCATTTATTATGCATTTGGTAAGAAGTCATGTAATAAGTGGGATAATGTACAGCCGGTAAGGTATTATGAATTACTTATATTATTTTATTTTGCATTATGAAGACTGTTATAATCCTGTACATTTAATTGCGTATAACATATTTTGAGAGAATGATACATGAAGCAGATTAAATTCACAACAAACCTGACATTTGCTTTTAAGCATTGAACACACACACACACTAGTTGAGTTTTCATATTTTATGGGGACATTTTTCACTTGATATGATTTACAGTATAAGCTGTATGCCTCATGTCTGGAAAAGGATATTGCCATCTTTGTGGGGACATTTTGTCCCCATAATGTAGGGTTTACCAGGACCACACACACACACACACACACACATCTGAACAGTGAAGAATCGTTCCCCTCTAGGCCAAGGACACACTTTTTAGTATGCATTCCTCTCACAAACACAATATCTAATAGATCTAATATCGGACACCGCGAGCGCGTGTACATGACGGTGTGTGCTTGTTCGGGCATATAGATGGCCATGCGTTTGTTTTATGTGGGTGAGGAAGGAGATAAAAACCCCCCACAGACGCTGACGTTTGGGATCTAGACAACATAAATCAACACTCCAGCCAACCCTGTGAGACTGTATTTCATGCTCAAGGAGTCCAGCGTCCAAACTGATCCAGGTCTCCTATTAATCTCTATTAGACAGCGACTCTGCCTGGCCTGGAGCCCAGTGGGCAGCTCAGGAGACCCATTCAAGCCCAGACAAGACCTCTGCCTTGGGCACACGCACAGGACCGTGCCCTTCTCTATGTCCTGGCTCATGCCCCACCTTGGGCCAAGACAAGTCACAATCCAGCACACATCATTTATGCGTCTTTCAATAACAGCCAGCTCACATTTTTGTTTTTACCCATATTACAAAAAGATGTTGCTCATGTATTGGGCTGAACTCACACTTGCATGGCACACAGTGACCCCAAAAGTATTCTCACTTCCGTGAGAGTGGCATTTAAAAATGTATTTATGCATTTAAGCCATCACACTGTAAAAATTCAGTGACCTTGCCTTTGACTGTGATATACAGGTGTCTGTGATGATCTGCTGTGAAAACATGAGACAGATCTTAAATCAAGCACACTCATTAGAAGAAATTTACATTTCAAATATCTTTGCATGAGCTCTGGAGAGATCTTATGTGAGATGGACCACAGATGGCACTTTGGCATGGTGATATGTTCAGTATATCACTGCACAGCAACTAACTATTAACCTTAGCACTTGCCAGTTTTACATGTCCGGAGCTATAATTTGTACTGGAAGAATAAATAAAGCAATGTTTTAGTTAAAATGTTTTTTAACAGTGCCAAAATCAAAGAATGCAAGAACGTCATACAATGTTTTCCTTGAATGTAATGCAAGTCTACCAAATGCAAAAAAAAGGTTGAAAGTAGAAGGTTAATTTACTAAGGTCCAAAAATTCATTTTTCTCTGCAATAAATGATCATGAATTTTCATAAGCCAAATTCAGAAAATGTCATCTTAAGATATGTTGCAGCATGTTTGACGGCAAACGGCACTGGACTCTATACATCACATGACAGATAACAAAAAGCAAACTTGAAATTATGCAACTGCAAATGAGATTTAAGCGCTAGGGGTGAATTGATTTTGTGTGTGTGTATTTGAAAGAAGTCTCTCATGCTCATCAAAGCTGCATTTATTTGGTCAAAAATCCTGTAAATTTGAATTTGATTTGAAAACTGGGGTAGTTTAGCAATATGGCGGGTGTATGATGTATATTATGATCAATTATATACCTTTCTCCACTGAGATTCCGAGTTGTTCTATTCATTTGTAAGGATGCCGATTTTCAGAAGGCAGCTGTGTGACACTGAAATGGCGAATAGAACATGGTTTGTGTACGTTAGAAACACATTATTAGCTATTTGATAACATAATCAAGCAAAAGACTAATCATATTAATTACCTTTATGTGTCCGACGTTGTAAAGAGCAATGCCAATGTGCAGCATTTACCTCAGTAAATTGACCAAGTTAATCTCTGCGCTGGCGTGAGTGAGTGGAGGCGGGGCTAATTAGCATATTCATTGATCCGTGTATACTAAACGAGTTAAGGGTGTGGAGTTACATTCAAGCTATTTTAAGGCATGAAGAATTTTTTTTTCACAGGAAAAAAAAAAAACGTTTAAATGTGTCATTTGGTGATCAAAGATGAGTTTTTAGGGATACAATTATACAGGGGGACTTTAAGGCTTAAATACACAGGGAACATAATCAAGGAGAACAGAAACGGGTGTGTGGCAAACCAAAACCAAAACTGAACATAATAGAATATACACGTTAAAATATGATGACCATTAGTTATTATACATCTCTGTCTACTTTATAAAAATACAAAAAGGCAGGGGGTTTTCTCTCTGAAAATCATTGCCACACTGTGACAAGACTTTGTGCTCAAGGAAGCACTCCTAATCCCATCAGCTGATTAACACATCTCATAATTACACAGCTGCCTCTGGAGTGGGCTGAACACATGTCCTCAATGATGACAGAGCAGGAAGTCAAGCTGAAGAGGACTGCGAGAGGGGTGGATGGAGGTGTGCATAGGTATACTGTATGTGCACTCTCTTGGTTCCTCTCTCTTGTCAAGAAGGTATTTAAAGGCAAAACCTGTTTAAACAAAAAGGTTTAGACATTGTTCCTATGCTGTGACTGCTCCATTAACACCTTATACTTAGACCTTATACTTTTTATACTTATACAGCAAAAGGCAGCACAATAGAGCGACAAGCTTGTCCTTGATGGGATCCCCTGACAGTTGTCGTAACTCTGAATCGCAGATAGTGGTGAGCGTCAGAATAAAATACTCAAGAGACCACAAGTGACCTAATGAGCGTTTCTGTTTATTTCCCTTCCAGCATGCTTGTGTGCCTCAAGAGAGTAGGAGACGCTGCCTCATCAGCCGTAAAGCCCACTTAAATACTTCCAGGTGCTGTGGAACTCAAAATAGAGATTCCACTAAGGTGAGACATGCTAATCCGGATCATAAAGGCTGAAATAAGCATTGAAACAATAAAAAATAATGGAAAAGAAAAAAACATAGCTGGCCTCCCTATGCTAATGTGCTGGTTTTAGAGCATTTTTGGGAACTTGAAAAAGAATTTGTTAACTGTTTGGTAGTCTCGTTTAGCCAGACCTTCAGACTGATGGCAGAAAGTCAGGACCCTATCGTGGCTTTCACTGGCCAAGGATGTTTGACTGACATGTAACGCAACCAATCACAGTTCGTTTTGTTCTGTGTTAGGTTTAAGGGCATGAAAAAGAAAGTTTGTGCCTACCATAACAGACTGGCGTACATCTAATAAATTATTTTTTCAAGAATGTTTGCAAGTTTACTGCAACAGTGGAGCTGCAAACTTCACATACTTTTGAAAATCCAGAATTTAGTTGATCCTGGTTAGCACTCATTATCACAGTGTTCTTCTTCCACGAGGGTATTTGGAGTCAAGGCATTTATTTCACGTCTCCCGGACATCCTATCGAGTTCAACCAACCAGACGACGAATTCGAAACTGAAGTTTGAAGCTGAAGTGTTTCCAGATAAGTGTACCATATGCAGCATACATTCAGCCAACAGTCCATGGGCGTGATGTCTGAGACTTGCTGTTTGCTTTGACCATCTGCCCGACCAGCTAAACCAGTTGAACTTCAGTTTGGAAAGGCTGTAAGATAAGTTAAACCAGCTAAGATCAGCCTGGTCAGAGTGGGAGAACAGCCAGTCGCACTTAAAATAGCCGAGTTCAGTTCCCAGTCTTCTTAAGCGAGCCGAGTTTGCTGGATTTTTGGAGGGTTTTTGGGCAGTTAGCCGGCCAGGCTGGGAGACTATTGTGGCTATATAAGATTAAGCCAGCTAAGAGTCTCCCAGTCTGCTCAGGCTGGATTTAGAGGGGGACTGTACCAGGGGACTGTTCTTCGTATGCGGATTACTTAGTTATCTGGAATTTACAGTTGGCAATTTGACATGATCGAGAATTGTTAGGTTCTTTGAAGCTCATCCCGGAGTTGCTGTCATAGTAACGGGTTCGTAAGCTCAAACCTGCTCATGCATGAGCAAGCTTATTTCATGTTAACAGGATTAGATTGCATCTTTTTAAGCGGAGGTGATACTTAAAGTCTGTCGCAGCCACTGCTACTTTCTTACAAGAGTACTCTTTTAATGATTAAAATAACAATAATAATTTGCAAATTATTTTGAAAATAATATTATGCTATGTAGTCTATCATATACTGTATAAAGACACAGTCAGATTTACTCACTTAAAACTTTATTTAATACTGTCACATAAATCTGCTTCACAGGTAAAATTAAATTAATTGCTAATTACAACATAAATAAAAAATGTAAAGCCTTAACAAATATTAGAAATCATGATAAAATTGAAGTAATTGTGAATCATGTAACAAACAATACACTTTTCAATTATCTATTATAACGTTTATGTCGTTTTGGTCTGTTTTTCGAAAGGTGTGTTATTTTTTATGATGTCACGATGTTGCTGTCTTGTCGTCAGCCAATCGTTGCATTGCTGATCATGGTTTTGAGTATCCATTTATCTGCCTTTTCCAATTAAAACAAGAACGTGCAGTAAATCTCAGACAACTTCATCCTGATATTTTAATCAAATCCACAAATTCGTAAATTCGTTTGAAGAACCAAATTAGCCAGTGATCCGTAATCATGATAATAAGATCTGGCATCTGTCAAATCATCTCAGATGTATTAAAGTGATTATTCACCCCCAAAAAAATTATCCCATGATTTACTCACCCTCAAGCCATCCTAGGTGTATATGACTCTTCTTTCAGACAAACACAGTCGAAGTAATATTAAAAAATATCCGGGCTCTTCCAAGTTTTATGTTGGTAGTGAGGGGGGCATGAGGTTTTGAAACCCATAAAAGTGCATCCATCCATCATAAAAGTAATCTATACTGCTCCAGGGGGTTAATAAAGGCCTTCTGAAGTGAAGCGATGGGTTTTATAAGAATATATATATATATATATATATATATATATATATATATATATATATATATATATATATATATATATAAAGTAACTTTATAAATTTTAATAACTAGCTTCCAGTAAATGGCCGTACGCATCGAGTTATGGAGAAAGAGTGACCTGTGACACACCGAATGACGCAGGGTTTAGAAGGGGGTTTGGGATACTACCGTAGCTTCACCAGTAAACCATATACAACTGGTTAGTTCTTTTTTCCAACAAGATGTTTCTTTGATTGGTGTTTTTTTATTACCATTTTAGTGTGTTAGATGAAAAAACATGGCATTGAGTCCTTTGAAACCTAATAAATAACCCTCGCTGATACGTACACAAATTGCTTGAATGAAAGCAGAGAGACAGCCTTCAGAGCCTTCAGAACAGATGGATGACTGTCAGCTAATAAGAGGTTTTCAAAGAATTTCACTGATAGACTAAACAGTTTTTATGGTGATATAAAAAAAAAATCTTCATAAACAACTTCATACTGAATTACCACAATGACGAGACTCATAGAAACCTTATCCAGCCTAGGACCCGTTAAATCCTTAGAATCCTTCACAGCTGACAATCATCCAACGATTCGGGAGCAAATCCACATCAAAATTCATAGCACTCACTCTATCTCACTTCATTTGATTAATAATTAATCAAAGCATTAATGAGATGGTAGGGAAACAACCAGGGACTGGATATTAGAGGCACGGCTGCTCTATAAGGAGAGTGAGATTACTGTAGGAAAATAGGTTACCAGACACTCCTGCTCCATCTGTGCTGAATTTGTTGTGGATATATCTAAAGTTAATTTCCCAGAGGTCTTTGCGCCTGCCTGTGTATAAGACATCCATAAGCCAACAATAGGGAGGCTGAGATGTGATGAGGTTATGTTGGCACCTTGGCACACTGGGAGTCACAGAAGCCTCCTCTGAAATTTAGACTAGTGTGGCAATCTTCACCGCCTGTCTGAACGTATACATCATATCCTGTGAAAGTCAAGCTCTCCTTGCTACCACCATCATAAGTCTCTCTCTCTCCCCCCCCCCCCCCCCCCCTCTCTCACATCCTCACCCTTCTACATTTTGGTCTTTCTGTCTGTTTTATCTTTATCACTCCTTTCATTTTTCCAGTTTCAACATATACCACATGTACCTGGATTACAATCTCCCCCTCCAACACAAATAGGCAATCAATTTGTGTTGGAGGGGGAAATTATCAGCCAGGTTTCAGCCTCATTCTCAAATCTCATTCCTGCATTAAAAATTAGTGTGACGAGTCACACAAGAATAAATGCGAATTTGTGTTTGTTGTCAATCCTGCGCCAAGCTTGATTATGTGTATATGTAAATGAGATTTGAGAACCTTTTGAAAATATACACGTTAGTATACTGTAGAGAAATTTACATTGATAATATAATTATATAAAGTTAATGCAAGAAAAACTTTTATATTGTTATTAATATTTCGAGATGAACACTTAATGGTTTGAAGCAACTTGTTGATTATCTATATTATTCTATATTATTAGAATAATAATAATTATTATTATTATTATTCTATCTATTCTATCTATAGTATTATATTCACACACACACACACACACACACACACACACACACACACACACACACACACACACACATAATTATATATTTCAAATGTTTATTTCTTTTAATTTTGATGATTATAACTGACAACTTAGGAAAATCCCAAATTCAGTATCTCAGAAAATTAGAATATTACTAAAGGCCAAAATAAAGAAAGGGTTTTTAGAAATCTTGGCCAACTGAAAAGTATTGTCACAGATCTGCCAGGCTCTCACACTCACCAATATCAGCGCACTCACTCACCAGAGGACTGATCACACACACCTGCACCTAATTATCCAATCAGCTCCACTATTTAAGCACACACCTCACCTCACTTCAGTGTCCGACCTCGTTTCACGAAGAGGACATCACTCCATGCTCCTGCATGACTTACCTGTATCTCCAACGCTGTCTGATCTCCATTATCCCTCCAACCACAAGTCTGACGTTGCTTCACCCTGGGGATTCTCTCATCATTAATGGTGACTATACTTACCCGCTGGGTAGAGGTGTGTTCTTCAGTTATCTTAATCGTATTACATTCCTCATCGCGTCTGTGAGACAAAGAGACTTTGTTATTCATTCCAACTCTACATCAACGATATCTGTTTGCTGAGACATCTTACCTGTATATACACTCAAGCTGTTAATAAACATCCCTGTTGTTTTATATGCTTCTTGTCTGAGTCTCGTCCGTAACAAGTATGAACATGAAAAGTATGAGCATGTACAGCACTCAATACTTAGTTGGGGCTCCTTTTGCCTGAATTGCTGCAGCAATGTGGCGTGGCATGGAGTCGATCAATCTGTGGCACGGCTCAGATGTTATGAGAGCCCAGGTTGCTCTGATAGTGGCCTTCAGGTCCTCTGCATTGTTGGGTCTGGCATATTGCATCTTCCTCTTCACAATACCCCATAGATTTTCTATGGGGTTAAGGTCAGGCGAGTTTGCTGGCCAATTAAGCACAGGGATACCATAGTCCTTAAATCAGGTACTGGTTGCTTTGGCACTGTGTGCAGGTGCCAAGTCCTATTGGAAAATGAAATTTGCATCTCCATAAAGTGGGTCAGCAGCAGGAAGCATGAAGTGCTCTAAAACTTCCTGGTAAACGCCTGTGTTGACCTTGGACCTCAGAAAACACAGTGGACCAACACCAGCAGATGACATGGCACCCCAAACCATCACTGACTGTGGAAACTTTACACTGGACCTCAAGCAACATGGACTGTGTGCCTCTCCTCTCTTCCACCAGACTCTGGTACTCTGATTTCCAAAGGAAATGCAAAATTTACTTTCATCAGAGAACATTAATTTGATCCACTCAGCAGCAGTCCAGTCCTTTTTGTCTTTAGCTCAGGCGAGACGCTTCTGACGCTGTCTGTTGTTCAAGAGTGGCAGCTGAAACACATGTCTTGCATACGTCAGTGCGTAGTGGTTCTTGAAGCTCTGATTCCAGCTGCTTTGTGAATCTCCCCCACATTTTTGAATGGGTTTTGTTTCACAATCCTCTCCAGGGTGCGGTTATCCCTATTGCTTGTACACTTTTTTTTCTACCACATCTTTTCCTTCCCTTCGCCTCTCTATTAATGTGCTTGGATACAGAGCTCTGTAAACAGCAAGCCTCTTTTGCAATGACCTTTTGTGTCTTGCCCTCCTTGTGCAGGGTGTCAATGGTCGTCTTCTGGACAACTGTCAAGTCAGCAGTCTTCCCCATGATTGTGAAGCCTACAGAACTAGACTGAGAGACCATTTAGGTGTTTGCAGGTGTTTTGAGTTAATTAGCTGATTAGAGTGTGGCACCAGGTGTCTTCAATATTGAACCTTTTCACAATATTCTAATTTTCTGAGATACTAAATTTGGGATTTTCCTTAGTTGTCAGTTATAATCTTAAAAATGAAAAGAAATAAACATTTGAAATGTATCAGTATGTGTGTAATGAATGAATATAATGTACAAGTTTCACTTTTTGAATGGAATTAGTGAAATAAATAAACTTTTTGATGACATTCTAATTAAATGACCAGCACCTGTATATATGTATGTGTGTATATGTATAATAAAAAAATAATTTTTTATCATTTTATCAAGAACAACAGCTCATCAACAAACTAAACCTGCTGGGCCTGAACAATTCCCTCTGTAATTGGATCCTGGACTTTCTAACCGGAAGACCCCAGTCAGTTTGTGTCGGGCCACAACACCTCGAGCACTACCACACTGAACACAGGTGCCCCACAAGGCTGTGTGCTCAGCCCGCTGCACTTCACGCTGCTGACCCACGACTGCACTGCCAAGTCCAGCTCCAACCACATCATCAAGTTCGCTGATGACACAACAGTGGTAGGTCTCATCAGCAACAAAGATGAAACGCACTACAGAGAGGAAGTGGCACAGCTGGCGAAATGGTGTGGCTCTAACAACCTGTCCCTCAACATGAGTAAGACAAAGGAGGTGGTGATGGACTTCAGGAGAAACTCCGCTGACCTCCCCCCACTGACCATCAACAGCTCGACTGTGGAGAGAGTCAGCAGCACTAAATTCCTGGGGGTGCACATCACAGAGGATCTCACCTGGACCACCAACACCATGTCACTCTCCAAGAGGACACAACAGTGCCTACACTTTCTCCGCCGGCTGAAAAGAGCAAGTCTCCCTCCACCCATCCTCACCACTTTCTACGGGGGAACCATTGAGAGTGTGCTGACCAGCTGTATCACTGTCTGGTACGGTAATTGTACTGCAGCAGACCGCAAGATCCTACAGTGGACAGTGAACACAGCTGCTAAGATCATCGGTGCCCCTCTCCCCTCCATCATGGACATTTTCCTTACACGATGCTCCAGCAAAACCAACAGTATCGTGAAGGATTCCACCCATCCCTCCCACAGTCTCTTCCAACTCCTACCATCAGGGAGACAGTACCGGAGCATCAGAGCCCGCTCCACAAGACTGCTCAACAGCTTTTTCCCCCAGGCGGTGAGAGCCCTGAACTCAAACCACCCCACCGTTCTCTGAACCCCCCCCCCCCCACCCCACCCACTCACTCCACATTAAAGAAAAGAACTTATAGCACTAGACACTTTTCACACCACGAACACTTGCACTAAAAACATGCACTACAAAATCATCCTGCACTGTTCCTCTGCCAGCTGCTCGACTTACAATGTTTCTTTTTGCACATGTACAGTATTTCTGAAACATTGTATAGTTTGTATAGTTTAGTTTTAAGTATCTTAGTGTATGTATAGGTCACACTTTTTTTATATACAGTATATTTATAATTTCAGTAGGATAGTTCAATGTATAGGTTTTTGTTGTATGCCTGTATATATGTAGCACTGTGGTCCTGTGAGACACGACATTTCGTTCCACTGTATATCCCCACATGCAGCGGAATGACAATAAAGCTCATCTTGACTTGACTTGATTTTCCTGAATATTATTTCATAATTGGGACTTTAGAATGTTAAAACAGATGACAAAGAATACTGTACATACATATTTATTCCTGAAGTACTGTCAAGAAATACAAACAAACAACAACAACGACAACAAAAAACATAAAAATAGCCACTCTGCCATCTCACTACTGAAAAATGGTAGTTCAACTATTAGCTTAGGGACACTGCTGCTCATCGATGGATTCAGAAGATATGCTTTAATGGGATAAGTCACCCAACAATCAAAACTGTGTCATCATTTGCTCATCCTCATGTTGGCTATACTGTCAGCTGTTTGGTCACCCACATTCATCAAAATATATTCTTTGGTGTTCAGCAGAAGAAAGAAATGTATACAGGTTTGGAACAACTTGAGGGTTAGTAAATGATGACACAACTATCCTTTTAAGTGGGTATGTGCAGCATGAACATTCATCAAAATGTCTTTCCTTGAGTTCAAAGGGAGAAGAAAAGTCTTCTTCTAGAGCTATGTGAGTGTGAGTGAATGATGACATTCCCTATTTTTTAATCTCATCTCTCTCATGTATCCTCATTTTCAAAAGTGCCTTTGAACAGATGGAGGTGTCACAACATTTTTGATAGTACAAGAGTTGGGGTGCCCCCACCTATTATTTGCATGTTCCAGACAGAGGTGCTGTCTGTTTGGATGATGGAGGATGAAAGTGTGTCATGATTAGTGGGTTGATCCTCAGAGGTGAAGGACATGGAAAATCTCCAGCTTGATGAGAACACAATGGGCCATCTTCCCATAGGTTGGCCCATGACAGCAGTGAATAATTTATTGACAGGTAATCGCTGGTCAAAGCGTAATCATGGGAGCATTATGGAACTCAATGGGGTGCGTAAGGGGACCTCAATAGTGGTTGATTTCTATTCATGATGAGTGGTCATCTGATTTTGCAAAACCATGAGCGGTATTTTTCACACTGGAAATGAATTCATCATGCTGGTTTTAGGATGTCAATTGTTGCTTTGGCTATACCGCTTCTCCAGCTTCCTGACGGCATTATTAAAAAATCTCTGCCTGGCAGAAGATGCATATTTGCTGCTTTTGTTCGGGTAAATTCCAAATGAAGCCACTCATTTGAATGGTTTGAAATCTGTTAAATGCCAATCAACATGGGTAGTCTGAATAAAAAAATAACTTAAAATTTGACATGAATAGGCATTCAGAACCCTTCGACTTTCATAATGTAACGCATTTCAGACTGAGGCTTATGGAAAACTCTGGATTTGTGAACTATAGAAAACTGGATTTTTCTAGTTGTCACTGTCCATTTCTGATCAGTAGATGCTTGTTTATTCCTTTGACACTTCTTCAGTTAGCAACAGCAGACAAGCCTCCATATTTTTAGACTTAGTGCCAATCACAACGAGCCAAGGGAACAAACACTATTGTATCATTCATTAATGCTGCTTGCAACTAGACAAAATAATAAATTGAAGCTTGTAGTTCATGTCCTGCATTTATGCATTTTTGAACCCCCAAACCCCCCTACGGCTCGGGGGTACTGTTGTTACAATGTAATTACACAAATAACTGTGTGATGTTTAGTATTAATTAATGGGTTATAGGGTTAAGGTTAGGGCTTGTAATTGTAATTATGTATAATGTACTGTTATTTCTGGAGTAAGTAAGTAACTGCCTCATCTTAAAGTGTAAATAAAGTGTCACTAAAATCATCAAGGAGATTTTTTCTAAACTGGGGTGCTCCCATACCTTTGAGTTTGAGAGTTGATGAAAAGCTAATAATAAAATCATAAAAATGTAAAATTAAAATAATTCTAAAAATAAAAACAACAAAATAAAACACTTATTAAAAGTATAATAATGATAAATGATTTTATTTGTTTACCTGCATGTCATGTCACAATTATCCAATAGCAGAGGAGTGTCAACATGTGAAAGTGTTAAATTGCTGAAAAATTAACTTAACATTTCAAGGGAACATTAAAGTAAATATTTTCAGTCAAAAGGTTTTTGCTGACAAAAGGTTTGGTCATATATCACAAAAGAAGACTTTTTCCCTCATACAATGAAATCCAATGTACTTTGTGATTCAAACAGAAAAATAACAGGTTTGGAATGATATTATGGGTGTATAAATAATGACAGAATGTTCATTTTTGTCTGAATAACACTACTTAAAGATAGCCACCCACATACTCATTCACACAAACATGTCTGTGCAGCATTCTGGGAGAGATACACTATAATTGAGGTCAGTCACCCCGTCCATGCTTTGATCCCTGATCATAAAGCTTGTGAATCAGTTATACCCTGTCAAAAGCCTTGAAACCTTTATGGCTCAATAATGATATCGGCCCTCTTCACATAATCCTCTCAAATTATTACCATTCAAGACGCAGCAAGCTCCATCCCATCCACTCAGCCTAATGGAAGGACATGCCTACAGTACGCTTGAGTTTTTTATTAATCCGTGGAACAGTGACCCATACACACAAAAATATTAATAGTATCTAATTACATTTGAGAGATAATCATCAGTTGAGTAATTCAGTTAGCCTTGGATTGCAGAGGGTGTTGTGTATGTGTGTGTGTGTGTGTGTGTGTGTGTGTGTGTGAGTGTGTGTGTGTGGGCAGGTATTCGGGTATAGTATAAAAACCATTACGCCTATGGAATGTCCCCATAAAAAATGAAAACACAACAAGTGTGTGTGTGTGTGTGTGTGTGTGTGTGCGCGTTTTTGTGACATATCAGGACACAAATGTGTATAATGACATGGGTATGACACTGGTATTACAACTTCAGCGTGAAATATGAGGACATTTCCCATGTCCCCACTTTTCAAACAGCTTTAAAAACATACTTAACAATGTTTAATTAAAAATGTAAAAATGCAGAACATTTTCTGTGAGGGTTAAGTTTAGGGGTGGGGTGGGGGGACAGAATGTACAGTTTGTACAGTATAAAAACCATTACGCCTATGGAATGTCCTCACTTTGATAGCAAAATGAACATGTGTGTGTGTGTGTGTGTGTGTGTGTGTTTGTGATTTATGAGGACACAAATTTGTATAATGACATGGGTTTTACACTGGTATAATGACGTAAACATGAAATATGAGGACATTTCCGAAGTCTTCATATTTAAAATAGCTTAAAAAAACAACAATGTTTTATTAAAAATGTAAAAATGCAGAATATTTTCTGTGATTTAGAGGTTTAGCTTTAGGAGTAGGGGTAGTGTAGGGGGAAAAAATATTACAGTTTGTACAGTATAAAACCCCTTACGCCTATGGAATGTGCTCACTTTGATAGCAAAACAAACTATCAAACTAACAAGCTGTGTGTGTGTGTGTGTGTGTACTGTAAAAATGTTTTTTTCATAGATGTAAATAAAACAAAGATTATTGGAGTACATTTAAAAAAAAATTTCATTTCATTTCAAGTACATTTTAATTTAATTAATGTTTAATCTTTCTACTTTAAGTAGTATAGTCTATCTATAGGCTGGGCTTCTGGCTGGCACTCACAATCGGTAGAACACCACATTTTTCTCATTTTCTTGAGCTGTTGCAATGAGAAATAAAAATGTATTTGCTTCAGCTCTAAAGAGGAGAACATGCCACACATACAGATTCCACTCTGCCAAAATGTAAAGATGCCTCTCATTTGTCATTTTCTCTCCCAGGTTCAGCTTGTCTCTGACTCCAGACGAACACATATCTTTTTACCACCCCACTTAAAAATACAACAACACAGTACAACCTCTGTTTTTTGAACTCTTTTCAGTTTATTTTTTATTCAAAACAACTCCACCTAGCTCACCACTTGCCTCTAGTTTCTAGGATCTTCCCTCTACCCACACACACACACATATGTGCAGCTTTCCGTAGAGTGAATCAAGAATAAAGGTGTAACACCAGCCCACCCACCTTCAGTGACTGTGTCTCTAGCAGCACTGTCTGTGGGAGGCCTGATCCAGGAATGAATGAATGCTATTTGTGAGGAAAGGAAACTCGGTAACAGTGAGAGGATCCTTTTTTTTTTTTTTAAGTTTATTTACATGCTATTCATAGCATCCACCCTCACACAACTCCTAATATCTCTATGGCTGTGTTCAATCGGAAGGGGGCTGGGAGCCTCACGTACAAGCATACATTTTAATTGTCTAATTGAATTAAATTAAATTAAATTTATAATTTAGACATTATAAGTAATGTTAAAGGGTTAGTTCACCCAAAAATTACATTTCTGTCATTAAGTACTCACCCTCATGTCGTCCCAAACCCGTAAGATCTTTGTTCATCTTCGGAACACAAATTAAGACATTTTTGATGAAATCCGAAGGTTTTTGAACGACACATAGGCAGCAACATCATTGCAGCTACTGAGGTCTAGAAAGGTATTAAAGGCACAACTGTAGTCGTTCGTGTTGAATCAAGCTGTTATTTTTGTTTTGGAGTGCAAAAAGTATTCTCATAGCTTCGTAACATTAAGTTTGAATCACTGCAGTCACGTTGACTATTTTAACGCTGTCTTTACTGCCTTTATGGACCTTAAAAGGTGCAATGATGTTGCTGCCTATGTGTGGTTCAGAAACCCTCGAATTTCATCAAAAATATCTTAATTTGTGTTCTGAAAATGAACGAAGATCTTACGGGTTTGGGACGACATGAGGGTGAGTACTGAATGACAGAAATTTCATTTTTTGGTGAACTAACCCTTTAAATATTTGTGAAGCTGCCACAGAAAAAGGTCTGCTTATCACTGATTTGAAATCAAGTTATTCAAGTCAATAACAAAAAGGAATTAACCAAGAGCAACAGCACAAATACTCACAAAGATAGATTTGGGTAGTGCTTTGGTGGGACTGTGAGTGGCAGATACTGAGAGGAAATTCCTGCATCAGTGATTCATATACTGAACAGCTTTGTCTCTGAGGTGCCTTTGCATTAGGCCCACAACTGCTAAAGATGAATTGTTCTTTCTGTAAAAATCATGTTAATGACACATGAAGTATGACATTGTCTAAGACCTGAAACACCTGAGAGGTTGCTTTCCTGAACCACTCTGTGGATTTCCCCCCACTTTTCATGTCTTACATGATGAGAGAAGGAGCAGCACTTGGTTGTCATTGACTCAGACATATGCTCTGTCCCATGTTACAGACTGAGGCAGTGAAGAAGAGGAGGGAGCAACACAAGGAAGAGACATAACAAATGAGATAGTGGAAGTGGAACAGACAGCAGAGAGGGTGTAATTTCTCCTCCAGCTCACTTCACAGTTCAGCTCTCTCTCGAACCCAGAGAGGCCTCTGCCAGGACCAGCCCCCCTTTTTGTATTTCTGCTTGCAGACAGACCCTAGAGAACACAGGTAAAGAGAGAGAAAGAAATGCTCTGAATTTCAGGCCATTATTGCACCAGAGCTTTTTCCACTGCCACAATGTTGAGATTTTTTGGGAAACAAAATTCTGATCTGTTCATTCAGGCTGTAGTTTAGCAGACAGATTATGCTAGAGCTCAAAACTAACTTCACTTTTATTGTAATTTACTTGAATGACTTTTAACCAGCTGCTCTCAAGGTGATTTTTTTGGATGCATGACGTCAGTTCCCCTCAAGTTCACAAAGGTGTCCTAGAAGACTAACCAGAGGTGTAGTTCATCACATTAATTATGGACATGATCCACTAATATTTTTGAAAACCAGAAGGAGATTGCTCTGTCCTTCAAGCAAAAGTCATCTGGTTTGATCTTTTGTTACAAGGCAATGAATGACATTCAGCCACTTTAAATTAATATTCTGGGTTAAGCTCAATCAACAGCAATTGATTTGAACTTTATTTCAACAGTCCACTTTAGACAATTTTGCAACTACATTTTAACTACCAGTCATTAGAATATTAATAGACTCTCTGCTTATTATCTACTAACACTGTATTTTGATGGTCCTCAATAGACATTCTACTGACTATACTTTGCAACTACATGTCAAATTATTCTAACACTAACCTAACAGTCTATTAATACTGAAATGGTAGTTAATTGACATGTAGCCACAAATTAAGTAGAGTTACAGTAATTGACATGTAGTTGCAAAGTTACTTATAGTTAGTAGAATGTATAATATAAAGTGTCAAAATAAAGTGCAATCTAAAATGGATTATCACAAAATTAATTTCCACCTGTAATTAATTCCCTCCTTTCTTTTTCTCTCTCAAGATATACACTTTACAATAAGGTTCAATATTTAAACATTATTTAACTAACTATTAACTAACATGAACTAACCATGAGCAATACATTTGTTACTGTATTTACTAATCTTTGTTAATGTTAGTTAATGAAAATACGGTTGTTCATTGTTTGTTCATGTTAGTTTACAGTGGATTAACTAATGTTAACAAGATTTTAATAATGTATTGGTAAATGTTGGAATTAACATTAACAAAGATTAATAAATGCTGTATTAGTCCAGGTCATTATTCATTATCATCATTAATGTTAACCAATGAACATTATTGTAAAGTGTTACCATATGTGTATATATCTCAGATTTACCAGGCTCCCTCACGCACCAATCACAACGCACACCATCACCAGAGTACTGATTAGACACACCTGCACCTCATTAGTCAATTAACTCACCATCTTCATAAGCACACACCTCACCTCACCTCATTGTCCAGTCTCGTTCCTACGAAGAAGACTCATGCATGTCTCTCCTGTTGGTTATACCTGTGACTCCACTGCAGCGAACCCCTCGTCCTTCCCTTCTGTGTCGATGTCTCTGTGCATCTCTTTTGTTCCTCATTCCAACGTTTCATTCCAGTGGATTTATCCGGTATTCATCATTGTCTGGTACTTACCTGGTCATCTGAGGTGTGTGCATTCCGCCATTATCATCTGTAAGACAAAGGACTGTATTTATATCCTCATATTCATCAACACAATACCATTGAACTGCCATCGCACCTGTTTGTGCCTCATTGCTGTGAATAAAACGATCTTTGTTATTGTCATCTTCTGTGTGAGTGTCATTCTCTAACAATATTATTAACCTTTTCATTTATATATATATATATATATATATATATATATATATTATATATATAAAAATCAGTAACCTTTTCAGTGTAACGTTATATTAAATTTTACAATGACCCCATAATGCAATCCCTAAAACTCTAAAGTGACCATAAAAATACCAAGAACACATCTCAAAAAAAAAAATACACAAACATTTTAACAGAAGAATTAATGTAAGTGCTTTCATAGCATTGTAATCTTGCATTTATTTCCATTGTCTCACCGTAACCTTGAAAAGCAGGGTGAGTCAATTTGTTTTATGTTTATCAACATTATGCAACAGATGCTGTCAGTTGAGCTTAACTTGAATCTGAAATAATTCTATAAGTATATATGGCTGGAATAATTTGACAGTATTTTTTCTTTTATAAAGCCTTTCAAATGCTATAAACCAACTGTAATAAAACAAAGAAAAAAGCTTCCCCTCGTGCTTTGGGTAACCTTGTTATGCACTTTCAGTAGCCACAACAATCAATGATCCACATGTGTACACAACTGTAATTGCTCCATCCCATGTTTTTTAATGCTCTTTATTCGTCCTCCACATTTTTCAAAGCAGAGCACTCCACTTAGGTTTATTAGCAAGTCCTCTTGTCTTCTCTGAAGATGGATAGCATTGCTTATCATCCTTTTTGTTGGGCGTTTGTCTTGGTTACGTGCACTCCTTGGTTAGTGTGCTACTAATAACCTTGAGATGGGCCCCGCACAGCTATACATCAGTGCAGTAGAGCCTCCCTCCCAGTGGCTAGCCACCTAACATTGTGGGGATTTATCACACACTACTAACATACGCTAAGCCACGCAGCAGTGATTCATTTAGCTGTCAGATTGACCTCAGGTATGCCCACCTGCCACCATCTTAAAACATACAATGACCGTTTCAAACGTGTCTTCATTCTAAATCCGATCCCCGCTATCTCATTGCCGATGGGAGTCGCAAGAGCTCACTTCCCGTACATAGTGACCGCTCTTTGCGAGGTGTGAGGTAATTGAGAATGTAACACTTTAAATTGGATGGTGTTGTGGCTAGACTCTCCATCTGCAAAACAAATAATTGCAGGTCAGCTGGAGGACAGTAAGAGTCGAATGCGTAGTGCGCTCATCATTAATCACACTTACCCTGAGTCCTTTACTGGCTGAGCCTTTAAATGGGATACATGCTCAAAAATTCACTCAGCACTGCGCCTCTAAAGAACAAGGATAAAATAAAATGCTTAAATAAGAACCAGGAGCAGAGAAGCTGAAATTAACATTAATGCACACCGTGGATGGACTTTGGATGACCTGAGTTTGATTCCCAGCTCATGATCCGTCCCACCTCGCTCTTATTTCGCTTCCTGTCCAACCTCCAACTAATTAAATCTTTTGGAAAAAGTTGCAAAAACTATTTGCAAATGTGCAAGAAAAAAAAAAATGAACAGTGCAATTTCTGTCTAGGTGTTAGAGGATGCAGCAGAGTACTACAATATGGTGTACTTTCTTGGAACAGCATTATTCCACCGCTGCAATCTAGACTCCTGAATATCCTTCTTAAAAAGCCTACAGTGTACTTGACTGCAAGGTCCAAATCTGAATGTCTACCAAGAAACACTTATTAGAAATACTATTATTTGATTATCAATTGATTAATAACTGCTGCCATTATCATATATATATATATATATATATATATATATATATATATATATATATAATGCTCACAGTAGTGATGTTCCCAAAGTTAACTTATTCAGAAAGGCACAAACAATGACTTCATGAATAATCATGAATTCTACTGAATAACAACAAAAATATATTAAACTCATTATCCAACAAGCACAAGCGTACAGCTACATTTGTTATAAGCATTTTGTCAAGACAAACTTTGATGTTGGCCTGAGAAAGCCGAAATCCCTTTTTGAATGACAAATACGGACTACTGGCACCTGCTGGTATTACTAGTGTGTCCTCTCATGCAGGTGCTAGTTTGCCATTGGCTGTAGTCTTCGCTGCGTGTTCATGCTCAACTTTCTGGTCATACACACATTAAAGAAGAACACCTAACCAAGAAAAACATCCAACAAAATGGATGATAAGCAACACTGTCAATCTTCAGAGAAGACAAGATCACTTGCTAATAAACCTAAATAGTGTGCTATGCTCGGAGGACAAATAGGTATTTGCACTCCATATTATTAAAAATATAATATGAAACGGAGCAATTACAGCTGTGTATACATGTGGATTATTGATTGTTGTGGCTTTTGTGAGACAGGTGTGTCTGGATGTATAGACATCTGGAACCCAAGTGTAACAATAAACTAAAATGTGGTAATATACTTATTTTCCTCTTTCCTTTTCAAATTTCTTTCTAAACCAAAGCAAACACAGTTAGGGCCCACTTTATATTGAACTTTTCAACTACTGTGAACTAAAATTGTAATGAATCATGTATACAATGTACTTATTGTATACATACAAAAAAGTATTTAATTATTTTTACATTAAGTATATATATATATATATATATATATATATATATATTTTTTTTTTTTTTTTTTTTTTTTTTTTAATATGAATTATACAGGGTAAATGGAATCTCTAAGGGGAGTTGCATCGAAAAAAAAAACATTTATTTTTAATTAACATTTGGTTTAAACCCTGCCTACATCCTATTCTATCCGAAAACAGAAACAGACTATTTTGTCATTACCACAGATGCCATTAATGGCTTTGCTCCCCATCACTTATATACATACAGCTCATTTAAATCTCCTGCTTTCTGCGGGCAGTAATATACCATGACGTTAATTGCACCTGGCAAATAGCACTGAGTTTTATGAATAAAGGCACAATCTGTAATGAGCTTAATTTATACAGAAAGGGGGTGTGTTTGCACTCAAAAGAGTGAGAATGACTTCATTTATTGTACTGTGGAAAATTAATTGAGGGTTCTTACCAAACAAGATGCAAGTGAAATAGCACCCAAATGTGACGCAACTATTTAGTGAATTTGCCACTGTCTCGCACTTTCCATCCTGTGGGTCTGATGTAATCAGGACCTGACGCCGGTGACTCGTGTAATACACTTGGCAGGTCTGTAACTGAGCACAGTAATGGCAGCTCCATGCCTGACAAGACAGGAAACCTATCAAGCGACTTTATTGATCACCTGCGAATTGGGCCACAGGGGAACAAGGAGAAAGGTGGATGCGCTTGAAAGAGGATGGCATGAGATAAGAAAGATGGATAAAGACTTGACAGGAAGAAATAAGAGACGAGGCAGAGAGAGAGAAAGAGTTGCGGTGTCTTGATTAGCCGCCTTAGGCTTTCTTATCTGAAATATTTTTGTATTGTTGTCTCACAGAAGTAGATAGTGTAGTTCTAGTTTCAGCCCAAGACCTGCATTTAAATGCCAGGGGAAAACCCACACCTGCGTTTGATGCAAAGATAAGGTTGTTTCAGAGGTGAAACAGAAAATAGTTATTGCATTATTTTTGGACATTTAAGTCCCACTTAAAATCGTGTGAATGTCATTAGCTGTTTTCATCCAAAGTTGCACATGTAACTTATCTGCAAAAACACTTGCAAATAAAGCACTGTTTCAATCCAGTGAGTCAAAGAGAACAAAATCGAAACTTTCTGATAAACTAGGGCCAAATATCAATTAGCCGCTGTGGATCGTTTTTCGTATAATAAATTACTTGCGCCTCAGAGCGCACACAGACAAAATGCAATAAACGTATGTTATCTTGCATTTGGAGGCAGATGACTGCGGTTTGGGAAGGGAACACAGTCATGTAAGACAGGTCTGGGAGGTAAACCATTTTGATGACACAAAGTTTATATCCAACCTGCTTCAGGTTGTGATTTTTAAGCAATCCTGAACAGCTTAGGGGATAGGGTTGGAGCAAAACAAGCAAAACATTTCACGAGAAGAAATGCTTGAATGTTGATTCACATGATAAACATTAAGCTTATTGAATGTTTATATTAGCATGCACTTATGGCCTATTAATGCATTTTCTGTTAGTAAAACTGTTGTTAAATGCTAGGACATATTCTGTGTGCAAGATAAACTCAATTCCTTTGGTTCTTACTTAAAATAACGTTTACTGATTGGCTAAAATTTAGATCTCTAGCACTATGTAGATTGTCAAATTTAAACTTAAATGATAGAAGTGTATATAATGAACAGAAAGGCAAAATAAAGAGAAAAATATTAAAGAGAAGGCTAAAATAACAAAAACTCATGCATTTCATATGGTTGTGCAAATTATTGATAATGAAAATTAAATGAAAACATTTTCATTCACAGAAATAAAATGTTAATAAACAGAACAATTCCAATAGGATCCTCGCACTTTGGTGCTCGGGCCCTAAAAATGGACCTGAGAAACATATTGCCACTATTTAACACACTAACTTTGACAGCACACAAACACTAAACTAAATAAACTGAAAATATGAAATACTGAAAAACAGTTATACAAGTAAAAACTAATGAAAAATTGAAAGATACATCTAAACTATAAAAACCCTGCTCATGAATCGCAAAAGGCTCAGATCTGTGGTATGCCAAAAATTATGCAATCCCTATCTTTTGCTTAAATATCCAGTTCAAATGTGAATTTTTCATTATCAGAGGAGTCATGTTGAGATGCAGCCATTATTTTGCACAGTCTCTCTGGTGCAATTTTAAATGATGAAAAACTGAGTTTTTTACATTTGTGCTCTGCAGCCACACATTCAACAGAGGGAACGTTAATCTATAAAGAGGAACCATCCCTGACTTAACACCCATCTTCTTCCTGTTTCCAAACATTTGAAAATGGCTCCCCGCTCTGTCTCAGCATGACTTTCTTTTAGCAGAGAAGAAAAGAAAAGAGAAAATAGCCTTTTCTCGTTTCTCTCCTGCTCGCTTTTCACCGGAGAGAAGTCACTTTGTCCTCGTCTGGTGCTCGATTCGAAAATAATCCAGACACTATTGTGCTAAAATAGGCCTGGCATTTGCTGAAATGGGTCCCACTGTTTACAAATTGCAAATCGTTATTAACGATTGAGCTGCAACCGCTCTCGCTCATTCGCCTGCTTTCTCTGCAGAGCAGTGAGGGGAATTTTACATGGCCGAGGGGCTGAACATGCAGAAATGCACAGACACACACATGCAATTACTGGTTTGGGGTATCCCTTTTTAATGTGATTCCATCCTTAAGGAAATAAAACGCATTCATACACCTCAAAAGCAAAAATAATAAAAATAAAAAAATAAAAACACATGGCACAAGACTCTGCTGAGTTCCTTGGTAAAAAGAAAAAGAGGTGTGCTTGATTGTGAATAAAGTGCACTTGCAGATAATATAATATTTATAAAATAAAAGGCCACTTAAGTGTATTCAAAGAAAGTACTCTTTCATTAGTTTCTTAACACACTTAAGGACAAAATTGCAGATTGTAATAATGTTAATAATTGAAACGTTCACGAGCTGAAGTGACGGCTCATGGGTGTGAGGTGGAGGCGAGGACCCGGAAGACTGTGGTGGACCTGGAGTGACCGAGGATAACAGAGCTGAAGGGATGGAGGGCAGAGGCGCCATAAGTCAGGAATCCTGTGGAGGAACCAAGGTGACGGTCAGGCCAAGGCATAGATTTAGGGACGAAGGAGGCCAGCGGAGCTGGTGGGATGATGGGCCCCGGTGGAAAAAAACAAGCATGGAGCCAAGGTGGAACAGATGGGTCGAAGGGCAGAGGTGGAGTCCAAGGCTCAGTGGCTGAATGCAGAGACAGGGGCTCCTCAAAAGATGGAGCTGGGGACTGGAAGGCCAGAGGTGGATCTACACCACCAGATGGGACAGACTGAGGATGAGCTAAGGGACAGACAGAAACCAGCAGGGGAAGGGCTGGGCTGCGGGCTGGCTGGCTTTGGTGGCGGAGGTGGGAGAGGTAGGCTAGGCAGGAACTGTGGAAAAACAAGAAACATAGGAGGCTTGAAGCTGGGTGGGACCAGGGGAAACAGAAGATCCAGTGGTATATCCTTCTCAAAATCATCTATATAATTTCCAGGGGCCAGGCAATACTCATCCACAGTGGCCAGGATGTGGACAATGCTTCCCTCAATGCCCTTGAACTCCACAAGTACTCCCTCGGGACGGGCATTGTTGGCAACTCATGTACCCAGTCAAACGCATTATTGGGTTCCACTCCGGGGTGGAATTTGACTCAGTTGGGTTCGCTGGCAAGTTATTCGCAGAAGGCTCAGGCTCTGTGTCTGTGGTGGAATCTGTCTGTAGCGCCATCTGGCAGATTGAAGGCTAACTGGCTCTGGATCTGATGGATCTGGAGTGTGGCTTGTGACAATGTCCTCAGCTGGGCCAATGGTGAATGCCGATTTGTTGTTCACCAGCACCCCCTCCACAAAAGCGGTGAAGTTATCTCGAGGACCAATCACTGGTAGGCGAGCCTTAGACCTTGTATGGTAAAAAAAAACACAGAGTGAGCGGTCAGGGCAGTGCAAAAGGCACGCCAGGTCTAAAAAGTCTTCCAGTGAACGGTTCCTCTGCTCCAGGAACAGGAGTTGTACAGCAGGCAGGTCCAAAAAAAGAAAGAAAAAACGGCACAAAAATTCTCTTCTGTTTGGGTCTGGTATTCTGTCGCATGTTACTCAGGAACAGACCAGGAATAATCAAAATACTACTTATTGAACACTAAGAAAACAACAGGCACTTTAGAAACAGCAAATACACGTTCAACACAAACAATAAGGGACAGGGAACTAACTCAAACTGATGGTTTAAATACACAGCACAAACAAAGGAAACTAAAAGGCACACAGGTAAAGGGAATCAATAATGAGGAAAATCAAATCAGTAACCATGACAACCAATAAGGAGTGGGAACATTGGAAAGGTTAAACTAAACAGACAAACAGGAACATAACAGAATGTGCAAGTTACACTTATAAAGAGATAAGTCAAAAAAATTTTTGCATTTAATATAAATTTAAACAATAATCCCTTTTCATTTAATTGCAATCAACATACAATGAAGTGTCCGAGAACTGAATTACATTCCGTTTTCATAAGTATGTTCATTTCATGTAATAAGTACTCTTTTTAAAATTATATTAAAGTGTCCTAAAGGGCCATACATCTCCATAAGCACTATATTCCAAGAAGAAAGACTTCAATTAATAATAACATGAATTAAATTGTGATGAAATACCATTAAAGTAACTTTATGCCTTATAAGCACCATTTGGGGGGAGTTGTGGAAACAGAATTAAGTTTAGAGGATTTTCTTTTTTGAAAAGCTCTGAGGAATCCGTTTATGTGTCACACATTGTGTGATGTGTGTGTGTAGGTGTGTCTGTGTGTGTGTGTGTGTGCGTGTGTACAAATTGATCTGTTACTTTACTCATTGTCTCTGAGCTCAGGGGACGTCCATCTGAGTTAGCCTCCCTCTGCCACAAATCAATACATTCCCCCTAACAGAGGCACACACCTACTCACATTTACACACACATGCACAGTCACTGTTAACATCACCACATGGTGGAGAGACGCTTTTTTCCAGGGAAAAAAATCCCACAAAGACAGCCATGCTTAGCAACCATAAAAAAAAAAAACAACAACTCAATATCGCAGGCCTCAAGCACACCAGGGAGACTGAAAGATTATGTGAACTACAAAACAATAGTCTTATAACCAACGTGGACTATCAAATATTTATATATTATAGATTTAATATAATAGATTTATACCTGCTGCCTAAGCAATGCACAGGGGTAATAAAAATAGCAGTAAGGTCACCTTTTAAAAAAAAAAAAAAAAAAGAAAAAGAAAAAGAAAAGAAACACTATAAAACGTGTATATGGGCAGTTGTTACATTTAGGACCTATTTGAACTTGATCTGAGTCTTAAATGGTACTTTACACAAGTACAAAATATGGCCTGAAATGAATTCATGTCTGTCTTTTACAACAAATGTTCTGATGATCAAAATTTCAAGGTTACTTGCCTCCTTTTTTGACCATCTCAAAATAATGCTTAATAAACATTAAATTGTCAAAATGTACAGAATGGGAGAAAAAAATATTGATTCATGATGAATTGAATATTATAAATTTAACAGATTACATAAAAGTATGTAATTGTAGTGTGTTTTTTATTGTTGGACACTGATGAGAAATTAAAATATTCGACTGCATGGGACAAACCAAAAAAATTACCAAATTTAAAACCCAACCCTAACCCTAACACCTATTATTCATGCTAGGTTAATTTTATGTTAGATCTACAATATTATCTAATGGTTTATTGAAACAAAAGTTTACATTTTATTTCAAAGTGACATTGTTACAGTGTAATTACACAAATAAGCATTGAGTAGTATTAATTAACATGTACTTACTATAGGGCTAAGGTTAGGGTTCAATTTCAGTTTAGTTTTTTTTTTTTTTTTTTGCTTGCAATTATGCACAGTTGACTAATAGCACATGTAATTTGTGTAACTACTTCACCTTAAAATAAAGTGTTTAATTTGAAATAAAACAAAGTGTATCATATTTGTGAAGCGCCAAAACTGACCTTCATTGGTGTAACATAGAGTAAGGTCGAATGATTATATGTTATGACTTGATTTTAAGAAAATTAAGGTGAATTAAAGTCAATTTACACATGGACTACATTGTTGGGTTATTTTACAAATTGTACAAATCTACCCCCCCTCCCTCCTCCCTCCTCCCTCTCTCTCTGTGTGTGCCACTGCCAGGAGTATTTTTCTGTATCACCGAACAGGCTCTTTCCCAAGTTCTGTCTCAATACTGTGTGCACAAACCATGTCGTAAGGATTACCCTGATTGTGTCTGTGGCTTTCAAAAGACCATGAAGAGGGTCAGTGGGGAATTTCACCCTCTCTGCTGTATACTAAATATGGAAAGTCAGGCTGGAGGAGGAGAAAGGGTTTTGAAGAGACCTTCTCTTTAAGCACGAGTCTGCCAGGACTCTTGGCCCCACAGGTATTCAAAGCCAGGCACTGGAAGACAGGGTGCCCATTGAAGCCAGAATTCAGGAGTGCATCAGGAACTAAAATGTCACCCATGTGCAGTTGTCTCAAAAGTTGAATGCTGAAAAAAAAAAACAGCGAGGGAGGGAATAAAAAGGGAAGGGGGGGGGGGGCAAGTAGCCCTCTTTTTCATTTCTTTAGAGGTGTATGTGTCTCCCTATCCTTTTCTTTTATATTCACTTTCATTAATTCTACTGCACAGGGTGACCAGGAGGTGATGGCTCACAAAATCACCCCTTCACTCTTTTTGAAATAGTCTCTCGGCAAACAGAGGCAGAGGCCGAAATAAACAAGTTTTCAGACATAAATATTTTAGCATTTAATTAGAAAGTGGTGACATACAAACAGCACCGAGAGAGCTGAGCAGGTACAAAGTCAAATGCAAATTGGTCTTCGGAAAAAAAACAAGGTAAAGAAAAATTCATTCTCCCAAAGACATCCTGAGCAATTGAATTCAGCGAACAAAAGCCAAATGCTGACAAAACATGCAAATGGAAAATAAAGTTACAATACAAACTGATCCCTGCATTACAAACATTTGCCAGGTCTGTTCAAGGAAACTGTATAAATACAAGCTAGCGTTTTTGACAATACTTTGGAGAATAAATTGCATAGAAATGTGCGTGTTCTAGTCAAACTTTTGTGGAATGACACTCAGGGTTAGGGTTGATTATAATATTTTCTTTAGCAAGTTAAAAGACTTTGAGGCACTTTTCACCTGTCAATCATTTTTCATGTTAGCAAGGCCAACAAATGGGAAGTTAGAAGTTAGTTAATGTTAACTACACTCAGTTCATACACCTGAGCAGCTGAAAGTTTTGATCCTCAAATAAAAATACCAATACTAAGGTGTGTTTCTTTTTTTTTTTACCAGTGATTTTGTTTATTTAACAATAAATTTAATGCTAAAATATGCATTGAATTGGACAACTAACCTTTCTTAGCGAATGATTTGTAGTAGAAATATTTCCTGCTCATTTGAACACACGTAAATGCGGAACCAATTAATCACAGAGAGCGTTCGCTCACTGCTGACACTACATTCAAACGGGGCTGCATTTAGTATCGTAAGAAAGCATTGATGTTTTTGGGAAACGCAGCCCAGAACAATGCTTAACAGAAGACAGAAAATCATATTATTATTAATAGTTATTTCACAATAAACGAAATGTAGTAGTTTTATGTAATTACATTTATTTAAATTGAACGTTAAAAGTTCATATTGATTCTATTCTGTAATTAATGTTGATAAACTGTCACTTTTATGGGTGCAACAGCCTGTTAAGAAAATGAACCCTTACTACAGTGATTTGTTGATTTCCATGGTTACTGCTGCAAGTAAACATTTTAACCATGTGTAAACAAAAATATTATCTAATAAGTTGCAAATAAGCCATATTGAATGTCTGAAATGCCTTTCAAATATAATGTTAAGTGGGTTTCACTACCCATTTTCAATCAGATTAGACGTATTGTATCAATATCGGCAATAGCCTTGAAAGTATTGGTATCGTATCGAAAACAAAATAAGTGGTATCGCCCATCCCTACTACAACCACACTCTGCAAGTTTCGTGTTCGGGTCAGTTCACACAGCCCCGCCCATCCCCTTCCAGCGGAAGAGTGCGACCTGCTTCCCGGTACATGTCACACATTTTACTTGTAGCCTGGGTGGAGTAAGCCAATAAGACGAAATGATCCAATATGTAAGTCTTAATGTCATAAACTTAAGACAATGTCCGATGTATGCCTACAGTATTGCTTGGACAACATTTATACTATTATACAAATTAGACCCTTTTCAAACAATGCTTCATATGAAATATGCAAGCAAAAAAAAGTAGGCTAACATACTACTGTTAAAATTACTGTGACCAGTAAACTAGAAACTGGAGATTGAGAATATGAAAACATTTCCAAATTGTTGAAAAAGAATACAATCAAGATTGAAAGACCTAGTTTTACCGTCTCCTTTTAAGGCCTTTGTTGCTTCAGCTTTGACTATAACCTTGACTACATGCTGGTCTGAATTTCAATGAGTAAGAAAAAATCTTAGTTTGTGTTATGTCGAGAATGTTGAGTCCTATCAAAATCAAAGTTTTTTCGATATTCCACCTGTATTCCCTCATGAGAGAATACTTTACCTTCTGTACGTGAACTAATATATTACCTTTTCTGTCACATATCCGCCTCTCTTCGTCAAGAACAGCACTCGGACGCTCCGGTAGCCCATTTTTCCCCCTGAGCGGAGACAGCGTGAGGCAGTTTGTCCTCAACAGCAACCTGGAAAGACTCTCTGTGGGAGAGAAAAGAAAGTGCACATTTCAGGTAATGGCTGTGAGCAGAGAGAAAAAAGAAACAGAAATGGAGGAGTAGAGGAATGAGGGAAAAGGAAGTGAGAGAGGGGTGCGAATCTAGGCAGAGGGAAAGCAATTTCATAGGCAGAGTGTTTGGAATGATGTTTTTCACAGCACCGAATCCATTTTAGAAACATCTGCAACATGAGAGTTGACATTTCTGCTGATTGGCATTTAACAAGTGCTTAAAGCCCTCTTAGTTCTCTTTTCACTCTTGTTCCATTTCCTGCTGCACAGGCTAGTTAGTGAGACAAAAAACAGAAACTGTCTAAGAGGTCAATTTCTCATCCTTACTCAAAAATGAATTCTTTGTGTTATTGCAAACCTTCTTCTGTGGGAAGCAAAATGAGAATTTTTGAAGAATGTCCTAGTCGTTTTTTTCCATGAAATTACAATGAATGTGAACTTCCAAGCACCAAAAAGGACACGAAAGCATAAAAGTGGCCCATATGACGTCTTATAGCATATTCCATGTCTTTGTGTGAGAAACAGACTGAAATTTTGTATTTGATCATGAGAGACATGTCCAATCTGTGCATGGATCATTCACACCATCAACTGATTCACTGAAAAGATCAAAAGAACAATTCGTTCATGAATCATCCACGGCTTCTTCTTTCATAAATTCTCACATTCCTTTGATGGATGTCAAAAATGTTCATTTTTGGAAGAATTACTATTCCTAATTTTATGAAGATTGTGAATCACCAATGGGGCCAAACGGAACTATTTTGAACAATAGATCAGCTCCAACTTAAAAGAGAAGTCCATATCTTCCATTTGTAAAGATATTTTTTTTACTGCTAATTCATATTAGATATCATATGTTAAAATATTTCACTGTTAATTTGAAGAAACATTAATGCTATTTTCAACCTAATTGTGACCCTGGACAGGGTCAATCTTTTGAAAATTTTGATATATTTATGGTACAAAATTTACAAAATAGCTTCATAAAACATGAACTTAATATCATTTTGATTTTCAGCATAAAAGAAAAATCAATCATTTTGACACATACAATGTATTGTCGGCCATTACTACAAATATAGCGGTGCGACTGATGACTGATTTTGTTGTCCAGGGTCACAGTTGGTATATGCTGCATCTGTGGCACAATCTCAATTACACCAGACAATTTCGATTCATCTCTCAGTGTGTGCTAATGATCAGGAAATGTTTACATAATCAACACTTTTTTATTTATAATTTAGCTTGAAATTGGTGTGATAGAACCATTTTTTACATTCATTTACCTCATGTATTACAGTAAACATACCGTAGTTGCTCGTACAGATAACAAGAAAGAACATGTTGTAGCTGCATTTGCATGACCGCACCCCGTTTTGAAAATCTCACCCCCAGAAATGATGTCAGTAATTCCCCCACCTACTAAAAGTAGTCACACATCAGAAGGACAATGTAAACTTTACAGATCAAGTGAAGAGCTTCAAATTTCTAATTTGAATCCCACCAGCCTGATTTTCAGAAGCTTCCATTTGTAGTGTATTTACTGTAAAAGCATTTCCCGTTTGTTAATGCTATTCGAGATTCTTTTTTTTTGGGTGGGGTGGGGGGGTTATAAACATATTTTATACATCGTTTGTCATCAGCTAATCCATCTTTGCCATCAAACAATTACTCCCTTTTTCCAGTTCTAATGCCTGTCTGAGGCTTTTAGAGAATGACTGACATTTCCACTTTTTTGTTGAATCCATGTGTGTGTCAGTGTCAGTTAAGTCGGACATGTTCCAGCCCGTGATGGCTGATAGTGTTTGACAGACACAGAGGGTCAACCCAAGGGCAAAATCAATAACACAACTTTTCAAATCCTCTCAAACAAAGTCTTAATATAACAACAGAGCTTTTGAAGAGTAGGTGATAGCCTCTGGATATCCACATTGAGCAATCCACTCAAAACTATTCAGTTAAAAATAAATAAAACAGTGATTACAGATCAGTAATTACACCTAACCGACTTTTTACTGATTATATTTAATTAACCAGTACACAGACTAGGTTATTCTGAGAACAATAGATTGAAGCTTTTAGATATGAAACCATTCTTTGAAATCCTATGAAACCTGGCAATTTAAAGGGAGGCACAACAAGATGATTGTTTCAATTATTTTAATTCCGGATCCCCAGTGGATAGCATCAAATTCCTTAATCCAAATCTCAAATTGAATATGTGTTTCAAAAAGCAGATGGTGATGCAGATTGAATGAGTCAACGGATAACCTCTCCATCCCTCCTTCAGTTCCCATGGCAAAAGGATGCCAGTGGGCTGCAGGTTAATCTGCAGAAAAAATAATAATAAAGAGCTCTAAGCACATTTTATTGCTTTAATTCTCCTAATCAATAAGTGATTACTTCATATGCGTAGCCAGAGGCTACTCTTGTTAAATAGAGCCAATTTACCTAGTTTACGAGTTTGTTTGCCCATAATCTTAGAGCTATTAAAAGGATAGGTCACCCCTATAAATGAAAATTTTGTCATCAATTTCTCACCTCATGGGTTTGGACCATAGGATTTGGAGCACTTTCGTTAATCTTTGGAACACAAGTGAAGATCTTTTTATTGAAATCTGAGAGCTTCCTGTCCCTCCAAAGACAACTACGCAACTAACAAAAACTTCAAAAAGTTCATAGAGGTTATAAAACTAATCTATATGAGTTGAGCTGTTTAGCCAAATTAAAAATGCCTTTGTTTTGTTGATTTAATTACAAGTAAAAAAAAAAAAAAAAAACACAAACCAATATCAATTCTTAAATCCCAAGAATCGATATCCTGTTTTCAGTTGTTGATTGACTGGAATATGGTAGCTAACCTCCCATACAATAAACCGCAATAAGATTTGTGCATTGTTAAACAAAGTCTCAGATTTCAAATTATGTCTGTTTTATTACAAAATGTAAAAAATAAATACAGTTTTGGCGCTCTTTAATGTGTTCGCTGAGGCGATCACGATAGTTCGAGAGAAGCTGCAGTCTGAACTGATCCTCTCCTCAGCTTTAATACTGCTACAACGCAAAATAAACATGAATGAACATCTGAAGGTATGTTGAAATATACAATACAACTTACTTATTAGTATTATGTCTCATGTAATTGCTCAATCAGTGTCGATAACACAACAACAAAACAACAAGTTGTAACGTCACGTATACCTCAGGAAACCATATTCAGACTATAAACTATATACTATAATTGTCAGCTATAGAAAAACGAACTCTACAGAAAAGCACTTTGCTAAATATATGCACCATAAAACATATTCATTATTATGCTCTTCAATATTTAATGCATATTTGAATCTGTCAAGCTTTATGACAGCCACCATTTAAATGTTTATGCTTCAAAAAACAAATTGGAGTAGAAATAATTATGTGATTGTAAAGCTAGTATAAAAACTTCCTTGGGTGTGTAATGTAAGTATAAATCAGTTAATTTTAGCCTTCAATATTATATAGTAATGTAGTTGGTCTACCAAATGTCTCCCATGTCCTTACAGCATTAGTTGAGAGATTTTCTTTTCCATGAGAAAATTTGCCATGAGCCATGTTGATAACATACACAATTAGTGGTGAAATGGTTGGAGTGTAACCAACTATTAACTGCTGTATATTACAGGTGCTACAAACTGAGGTGCTTTCCATGGCACATGATTAGGTAAAGTCAAGAAAATGTCATCTTCATATTTGATTGTAATCTGAAAACCTGATGCAGTGCCTCTAATTTAACCTATACCTTGCACAGTTTAACAAATATATTTTGAACGAAATTACATTTTCAACATCTTGCTGAAGCTGAAGTAAAACTATGTTTTATAAATTAGTAAATTACTTTTAAGGAAAAATGTATTTTGGGACCGTCGAATCATAGACTTAATAAGAGATAGACATAAGAGATAGTTCTGCTCGTTATCTGAACTTTCCGTTTGCAGTGACATTTACTGAAATGTCTAAAACGCATTTAAAATAGTCTCCATTTCACTCCCACACCAGATAAGAAAGAGACAGCAAGGTGACTTTCAGCATTAGGAGTGACAGATAACCCATTAAAACCTGGTGAAAGAGAGATATAGAGGAAGTGTGGGAAGCACAGAGAGAGATAATGCTAATAGGTTAGTGTCATGCAAAAAAAAAAAATCCGGCTTCAGATCACATGGACTTAAAGCTTTTGAATGGTAAAATGTCTTAGATATACTGCTGCCTATGGTCTTGCCTATCAGACAAATGTCAGAAATGGTTTCCAAGTGCTGTAGTATTTTTCTTCTGTTGGCTTTCATCATTGTCAGTTTGGCTGTATTGAGTTAATCAGACAGACAGGCTCCCCCCTCCGGTGCCAGACGAGGTCAGGACAAAAACTGCAGTTTGCAGCTGTGAATCAACTCATCACACTGGAGAGAGAACTGAGGAAAAAATAACTCTTTTACTTAAAGAGTGTCAAATGCCAATGCATATACCAACAAAAAGTCCACTATCCCGCTGAAAGGACCAGCACAAAATTTAATGTTCCAGACTGGTTAGTGCTTTTCAGAAATCATATGGTTTGGATTTTGTTTAATTAAAATGAACTGCAAGTGATCTGTTAGTGCGGTTCATTTGAGTGTGAAGTGTGAATACTGCCATCCGAATCCTGGTGTGTATCAAACAAGTGGACTGAAACCCACCTTTTCAGGGGGTATTGGTCCACTTCCAAACACTCTCTGGTCCACAAGCAAACAAATTCAACTGCAATGTGAATGCAACATGGACCAAACACATCTAAACGAACCAAAAACAGAACATGATGTCACAAGATGCAACCCTACAAAGGAAAGAATGCACAAGAAAACCTAGTTTTCTTCATCATAGGAGCAATGTTGTCTGTTACAGATCGATACAGCCATCATAACCGCTGTATCCTTGCAGCAATTCTTCATTTTTGTGTGTAATGGAGGAATTCCTGTAGCTGTTTTGCTGTTGCTGTTTTTTTTATACATTTTATAAGGTCTTTGTGAGTTCTCAGCTTTCATATGTACGCTCATAAAATGAGTCCAGTTTTTCCATTTAGTTGTTTGGTGGCAAAATATATGTCATAACAGCTGTTTTTGCACTTTTATCTTTAGGTTCAGTGATTAAAATCATTTTCTCTCTTCTTTTTTTTTTGGTTCGGAACAAAAGAACCAAGAGAACTGAACTACAAGTGTGAACACACCCTTAAACTGTTGTCCACTTCAAGTCTGAGAGATGTGTGTGACACTAAACTGCACTGAGAAAGTATATCATCACAATAAGTATAAAAGTAGAGGTATGAAAACATTGCAGCAAATACCCAGGGAGGATAGAATTCAATCCAGAGCACACACATAATAGCAGAGCCACAGGTAAGTGCATAAAGACTTGTCTTCAGGGGCAGAAGATCATTTAAACGGAACCAGCAAAACCTCAAGGCACTGCCAGTTCTGCACCGATCTCATCTATTGATTTAGCCAATGTTTTAGGCTGGATTGGATCGTCAACAAAGTCATACTGTCACAAATCACCATTTTGCAGTCTCTATATGCCCTAGAACCCATTTGTTGAGACCTCACTGGTGATGACTATTACCCAAAAGCCCATGAAGTAAAGGGCCAACAGTTCCATTTTGGACAGTGCCACAAATTAACCTACTTTATAAATGGCTTACTTATAGCTGTCTATATATTAAGTTTGTAAGAAAGTGTCTGAGTTATTAATTGTCTAAGAGAAGTGCCAGGGATGTCATAAAGCGTTTCATTTTAGATGCACTGAATCAGGAAACATGACAGTTCTGTGAAAGCTCAGAGAGAAGTGCCAGACCTACAAACTCAGACTGAAAAAGAGGAAAAGGGGCCATACCAGATGACCTATTCTGCTCCTTTTCACAAGCTGCAAGTCTCTGGTGTCCCTAGAATGTGTCTGTGAAGTTTCAGTTCAAAATACCCCACAGATCATTTATTATAGCTTACCAAATTTTCCCTTATTTGAGTGTGAGCAAAAACACAGGGTGTGTCAGGTTAAGTGCAAATGAGCTGCCTTTTCCCGAAGAGGGTGGAGCTTTATCAGCTCACGCTTTGGTTGCTCAACAACGACAGCACGCAGCCAAAATGACGATTGTCAGTAACGGGGTTCAGCCTTACATTGTTCAAATCAGAGTCGAACACTGATGGAGAGACTCAGGAACAAGTTAGAACTGTTAGAATTGCAACTGGATGTTTCTGGTTAGTAGATAAACGTATGTAGTTGCTGTAGAGTAGATTCAGCTCATCGACTAGTATGTGTCGCCATATTAATCTTTTGTGCAAATACAGCATTGAAGTGACCCTCGTTTGTGAAGCAGTCTGGCGTAAAATGACATTTCTGTCAAACTTCTATTAGTGCAAGCATAAAGTAATAGAACATATGGAGACTAAAGGAAAGCACATGGAAAGTGGAGCTGCCCGCACCAAAAAAAAGAAAACAAACAAACAAATTGCGCAACATTGCGTTACTTAAAAATATTTATATTTTCGTTATTTGCAGCTTTGCCATGTTCAGATGGTATTGCTCCCATGTTCATGAACAACTTTGAAGCAAATCCTGCTTTGTACTGTCCAAGGTTGAGAAAGCACTCCGGCTTGAAATGAATAGCGCACACAAGTAGGTTTTTGCCTTCTGTTTCTGGGGGATTTCCATTGAAAATAAAATAAATCCAACTTCTTTCTTGTCTCCTCTGAGGCTGGAATGCTAAATAGTGTTCTGTGCCCATCTGTGCAGCCAATGACAGAACAGTTCGCATGCATTGCTTAAATTTTTACCATGGCATTAGAACTGGTACACCGTTGTCGCTTGTGAAAACAAAATGGCAGCACTGTGGGTGGAAAAGTGCAGATTAAGTGGCCGTAATATTATAATAAAACCCCCTTCCTACGTCACTAGGGGAGCGAAATATGAGTGGCTCGTTTTTTCACATGCTTGCAGAGAAAGGCTTACCAAAACAAAATTATGGGCTTGTCCTTTTTCACGCCTTCTGGGTTGGTAGATGCACCGGCACCTAATTATTGCACTTAAACACTGAAAAATACATATTTTCATGATATGTGCCCTTCAAGAAACTTTCTGAGAGTTTAAGAATTTGAAAATAATTGTGCTTTAAATTAATAAATATTTTGAAGTTGTTAAGAATGTTAATAAGAACTTTTTGTCTTCAAAAGATTTTTTTTTTTTTTTTTTTTTTTGACCAGTGGCTTTTTTATTGGCAATAGCTGCACTCATGGAGTATGAAAGGAAAGTGAGCCTCCATCCAGATGAAGCAGAATGCAACAGAAGCTATGTGCTGCCCTGGCTGGCTGACTTGAACATCCCATGAGTCTCTGAGCAGGGACAATGGGGCAGAAGACCTGCTAATACCAGATAAGCCCATCCAAGGGCAGGTCCACTAAACTCCTTTATTGCTGACAAACACAGACGTGAAACTCATCAACAATGCTCCTTCATCACATTTATCTGTTCCTCCCCTCCCTCACTCTGCCTTTTTCTTATTCCGCTCAACACTCCCTCTTTTTCCTTCTATCTTTCAATTGCTCCTTTAGAAGTAATCCCAAATGCTGTCAAGCCTTTCTTCACTTGTGAACCTCAAGTCTGGCTCTTGACTCGTCAATGAAAACATGTTCGGTGTACGACTGATTTCGGTATGAGCCAACATGCGTGACATTCATACAGGGCATGACCTTTGACCTGGAATTTATAGAAGGGTAATGGAGCAGAGGGAAGATGCCAGATCCGAATTCCTTTTATCCATCCTCGTGAGCAGAACAGCCCAATCCATCTGTCAGGATTACAAGGAGCTTTATGAACACACAGCGGGCCTATTCTCCACTGTTTTTCTGTCTTACTCTCCTTATCATCATTCAAGTGCTCATTCCCATTTCATCTAATCTACACACGCAGGCCCTTTTGCTGGGATTTGTTTCCCAAGCCACATAAATGGCACATATCTGAGCTTTTCTAGCTCTTTCACCTCATATTTCAATGTCCTGGAAGTTCCTTTTGTGAATTAAGTTTTTTATGTGTCCATCCAAATTATCCAAAGTCCAGTCCACAAGCTTTTAAATAGAATAAACACCATCAAATCAAGAAAACATCTTCATCAGTTTGACAACACACGTGCTGCAAAAGTTCACAACACAACCAACTAAAGACATGCGCTGCAAATAGTCAAACCAGATAAACGCACTGCAAATACTCACCAAACCAAATCAACACGCTGAAATAAAACTGGAATGTGAGACTTTTTCACCAGCATAACTCTAGCGAAAGGTTGCACATTGTGTGATATTCACTGACTCGCCTTCATGGTTTAAAAAACAAACAACTCCAAAATTGACGTGACAACTGTCTTTATCATCTCATGATAATGAATTTATGAATTCACATTTTGCGCAGGTCATATCCCGTGAAATCAAGTAAATTATTAAATTATTATTAATACTAATTTGTTAATAATAATAATACATTTTCACAACCAACATATTGTTGGTTGAACTTGAACTTATTATTGAACTTATTGTTCAGTATTTACTCTTCAGTGCTGTGCCAATAGCCTGAAAGGTGAGATTTTTGTTGATTTTAACATTGTATCGAGGAGACAGCGGGATGAGATCCAAATGCAGCTTTATTAAGAAATGAGTAGTTAAACAGGCAATGATCGGAGAACAGCAAACAGGAATGGCAAGGGATTAACATAATCGTAGTCATATACACAGGCGGGGATGTTAGGACAGGCAGCAAGAATCAGACAACGGGAAAACAGGCAAAATCAAACAACAGGAAATCAAACACGGAAATAACGCTTGGAAATGACAGGGGAACCAAATCAAGACTTTGCGCTGAATGGACGCGTGAGCAGTGCTTATATGGTGTGGGTGATGAGTTACAGCTGGTGATGGTAATTAGTGACTGGGTGATGAGGTGCAGCTGGTGCGGTAATCAGTGACTGGGCTTATGGGAAATGTAGTCAATGTGAATGAATGAGAGTGTGAGTGTGTGAAAGTCCAAGGTGAGGTGCCCTCAAGTGGTTTTTAAGGGGCACTTCAGCTGACAATCGTGACAAACATCCTGATCGTATGTGCATTGTGAATAGGTCTTTTGCAGTGCATTTTTGTATTTTGTTGTGTTATGAACTTTTGCGCCATGCTTTTCTATTTGGTTGCGTTATGAGTATTTTATTTGCTGGTGTTTTTTCTATTTGCATGTGTTTTCCTCAGTTGAGCTCTCTCGGCCACCGCAGTAGTAGCTATATTTACAAAATGACAAAAGTAGTAACAAATGAAAACCAGTGGTGAATTTGAATCTAATCCATAATAAAAAAAACAAACCCAACATGCGTTCATGACTTTTATGTGATTATAAAAAAAAGTGAAAAAACAGAAAATGAAACTTGTACATGAACTAAACAAAACCAACATATGTTGTCTGACCTATAAATTGCCCCTATTATACAATTTTCCTAATTTCGTTCTGGGCATCTTCTACAATAGATTTACATGCATCCAATTAAAAACAAACTGTAGGGATGAAAATATCCAAAGATATTTTAAAATGAACAAAGACATTTGCTTTGCTGTCTCAACCCGCTCTCTCATGCTACAAGGGCCATTTGGAAGGCACAAAGGTACTGATAGTGATCAAGGCCTGTAGGCCAAGATGCCTGTGCATCGGGGGTCTATGAATCGTCACACCTTCAGTACAGTGGGGGAAGTTTTACTTCTAACTGGTCAGTTTGAATGTCTCACATTTGGGTTACAGTCACATGGTCAAGGAAGGGATAAAAGAAGATTGTTAGTATTGCTCTCTCTTCTTTTTAAGCTCTGCTTTCTCTTATGGGATTCTCTCTGTCCCCTCTCTCTCTCTCTCTCTCTCTCTCTCTCTGGGTACGATTAATGGTTTTTATCATCTCATACATCTATTTTGTAACCATTTTAAGTGTAACCATAAACCAATATATTGTCATTAAACTCTTTCACTACAAATAATATGCTAACTAGTTTGATTTGGTATTAACTTTGATGTGCTACTTATTGCAATATAATATTGTCACATTATAACAATGCTCTCCCACATGTTCAGCTATTATAACTGCGCTTATTTCCGTCATTGGTATAAGTTGCAGTGGGTGGTAATAGACAAAAAATGTACAGTTTTCTACCTATCTTGCTGAAAATATTTCTTAAGTCAGTCGGCAACCCTGCAACTTGAACCCCTGTAGGTGTTCGACCCTTAAAAAAAATAAAAAAATAAAAAAATAATTCTCTTAGAACATACATTGCACATCACCACAGTTCTCAAAGAGTCTGAAAACGGATTGTTTGAAGATTCAGTCTCTCTAAATCCTTCCTTTCTGCGAGCCTGATTGTTCCGATTCCTCAGTCTGTTGTGATTGGTTGACCAAAGGCCATTAGACCATAGGCTACCATTAAGCAAATTTGTTACAATGCCTGTATGTAACAGGAAGTGAGACAGGAATTGCTGACGACTCCTTTTGGCAGTTCAAAATCAATTCTTTGTTTTAGAAAACAATAACTTTACTTTAAAAAAATACTAGTAAAAATGATTTAAGATGTTTATCAAACAGACCTTTTCTGTTTAAACAGGGGGTTCTTGGCCAGAATAAGCTGCAAAATGGACTACAATTCATGCTGATACAATATATGACAGTCTATAGGGGTTTATGTGTGAGTGTCAATGACTGTATAGGGAGAATGTGTGTCTGTGGGCTTTATGTTTGTGCTAATGGGTTTGGCCATGGGCCGTGAAGGTGCTGCGGTAAGGCCAGCCAGCGGGGAAAGATCAATGCAGCCACACGGATAACGAGCCCTGCTGCCAAGAGAAACACACAAACTGGAGACCACATAGCAAATCCAACACAAAGCATTTCTCTCTTCCTCTGTCCCTGAGTCAAAGCTTTATTGGCATGACTGTAAATATTTTCAATATAGCCAAGGCATGTAATATAGTACTTATAAGGTATAGTTGTGGAAATATGGTGCTGTATTTTAGTGGAAATGGGGACAGTGGCTACACACAGACAGCATGTAAGGCATCATAGGCACACTCTGTTCCAAAAGTTGTTTATGATTATGATAAACCATCCCATGAATATCCATGCTGGCTAAGCCAGAGCTTTTCTGGCTCATTCTGGTCTGGTGTTAGTCTAACTGGTAACCAACTAGTCTTTCAGCAGGGATTATTATGCGGCCTTCTAAGGTAATTCTTTGAGGCAGAATAGCCATTGCAAAGATAGCAACCACATTATGCATTTCAACAAGCTAAGAGGAAAAAGCAAGAGAAATGTTCATTTTGAATGTTATCCATTCAATAACAAAAAGTATAAATGGAAAAAGGTTTAGCTTAGATTAAAAATGTACAAATTTACAAAATATTTGTGTTTGCTGTGTATGCATATTGGAGCATCACACTGTTAGGTTAGCATCTTGCTAAAAGCAAAATGTACATCTCCTGTGAACTTCATGGGTAGAGTTGCTGCTTATAACAGTTCCAGATCAGTCACTTATTTGGTTGCTTTTCAGTTAGGATGCTGGCTTAGAATCCTGCCTATGTAGGGCAAAGAGACTCATAGGTTTTGGAACAGAGCCAGTGTGTCAGTTTCACTCGAGGAGTAAGCAAGGAACTTGGAAACTGAAAAATGTTGTACTGCATTTGTTCCAGAAGAGAGTTTCCACTGCCCAGAGATCGCAGATTTTGTGTGTGTGTGTCTTTTTCAGTAACTCGACAGTAGTTGCTGAGTCTGTATATTCTCAGAATTAAAAGCAAACCCTGACCGAAACAAAGTCAGAAATTCATAAGCACATTCAACCTAATAACTTTCCCTTTGTAGGTTTCATTTTAATTTTACTTCACTTTTGACTTTTTGATAATTTTCCCAACATTTCATTTTAATGCTTTTGTGTCTGTTCAGTATTTATGTTTTTACTCATTTCTGAGTTGCTGGTAGGACACTGATGTTCATTTAATACAGGGTTACAATGTTCCACAACCATCTGGCACAGAATTTGTTTTCAGGGTTTACGTGTTCTCTTTGCAGTTCTTTCCATTTGTATGTGCCATGCATTGATTTGAAATGTTTTCAGAAGTTAGTAACACTTCCTTGATGATGTCCAAGGAAGTTTTTCTAACTTTTGGTGTTAACTCTGCTCACTTTTTGAATGTATGAAAAATACATGGTTAAAATAACCCCACATTGTAACTCCATATAGCTTTTAATTTGATCAAAAGTGACAAAACATTTATAATGTTACAAAAAGGTTTCTACTTTAAATAAAAGCTTTTCCCTTTCAGTCGGTCACATTCGACGTACATACAAATTTACTGAGAGTATTCAGACGAGTCGTTCTTCGGTGGTGGTGGTTGCGATCTCTCCCCGAGTGTGCGCCTTCAACGAGTCTGCTCTTACTTCAGCTTTAAGAGGTAGCGCCTTCAATGAGAGTGTGAGTGCTCACAACAGACTTGCACTATTCTGTTTGTATTGCCGCACCAATTCCCTGTGCGCTTCAGCACCACAGAGAGCAAATGCGTGAAAGTTCATACATGGTTTGATCTTATGTCTACTTCAAGATGTCATTCAAACTGTATGTTTCGGGATGCAGTCGTTTCCTGCCCTCATTGATGGCCACATTCACTCTCACGTGTCTGGGCATAAGCATGTTGAGAATGCGTTCATGGGTGACTCATGTTCTCGCACGAGAGCATGACCATGTTTGCACGCCAGCCGGTTCTCAGCGTATCATATCATGTGCCGTCGAGCTGCCGGCTGATAGCACGGGTAGTTCGGCCCTCTAGATGCACGGTTGAGACTCAAGTGCCTCAAGAAGTCCCTTCGCCTATTTCCTGATCTAGTACTTCTGGTAGCCACCAGAAAAGGGCTACTTTGGCTAATAAGCCTTGGTGACCTTGGTGAGGATTACAGTAGGGCTTTCCCCGCCAAGTACGTCTCCGTGAGCCCCTCACTCCTCTATTGCATCGCAAGCATGCTGAGATTGCGTTCGTGGGTTGGTTGTTTTTGTTCTCTCATGCCTTTCTCATAAAGGCTTGAACGCTTAGCACGTTGTGTCGCGAAGCATGCTGTGGTATTCATGGATTCTTCTGCCACAAGCTGGGGGGCCACGTACAACAGGCGTGCAGTGTCGGGTCTGTGGACAGGGCCTCAACTGCATTGGCACATCAAATTGCCTCGAGTTTCGAGTTTCAAAGAGCTGCTACATGGCAAGCACGTGCTTCAAGTGTCAGAAGAATCTGAGGTCACTTCATGTCATTCATATCCCTGGCTTGCTCAATCGTGCAGCCAACGAGCAGCTGAGGAGTGGTGACTCCATCCCCAGGTGGGCCAGCTGAAATGGGACCTCTTCAGAGCTCCACAGGTCGACCTGTTTGCCTCTCCGGACTTGATCCATTTCCAATTGTTTCATTCCCTGACCAAGGGCACCCTTGGCCTAGATAAACTGGCAGACAGCCGGACGGGACGGCTCTAAGTGACCCCAATCAGTGTTGGACACCATCACTTACGCTAGAGCCCCTTCTATGAGGTTTGAAGTGGAACCTACTCATTGAGTGATGGAGAAAGACTTTTGAAGATGTCCAGTCAGAGTTGTGCTTCCTTTCTGAAAGTGTATATAGCACATCACGATGGTGTTGATGGTAAGTCTCTTGGTAAGCACGACCTGGTCGTCAGGTTCCTCAGAGGGGCGAGGAGATTGAACCTTTGTACCTCGGTACCCTCTTTGGACCTTTCTCTGGAGCTCACGGCACTGCAGAGACCTCCCTATGAACTTTTGTAGTCAGCTAAGTTGAAAATTCTGTTACTAATGACAGTTACACTCCTGACTACACAGGCTTCCATCAAGATGGTAGGGGACCTGCAAGCATTTTCGATTCACGAATCGTCCCTAGAATTTGGGCTGGCCAATTCTCACGCTGTCCTGAAACCCTGGCCTGGATATGTGCCCAAGGTTCCTTACACTCCACCTCGCTGACAGATATTTGTAGACCTGCTGGCTGGGTGACACCTAACACGTTTTTTAGTTTCTTAGACTCCATGTAGAGCTGGTATCTTCCCATGTATTCGCCCCCAGTGACCAATAGTGCGAAGGACCCATTCTAAGTGTTGGTTTGCAACGGATACATGCGTCTATTGCTCCAGTTGGGTTCCCCAGAAATGGCTAACCCTGTTGAGTTCCTCCGTCAAATATGAGACGTAGGGCAGAGCAGCTAGATGCAATTATCACATGCCAATTTGCATTGGCTTGTTTTTGTTACACTTGAAGTAGATTGGTCTCCCCAATGCATCGGTCAGTTCTGACGAACGTCTCCGTTCCCTCTCCTCAACAGAACCGAGAGGTTTTGTTGAACTTTCTATTCATCAAAGAATCGACAAAAATATAAAAAAAAAAACTAATAATAAGAATATTTTCAACATTGATAAAAGAAATGTTTTTTAAATAGAAAATCCTCATATTAGAATGATGAAGACTGGAGTAACAATGCTGAAAATTCAGCTTTGACATCACATTATATTAAAATATATTTCAAAACAAAAAATCTTGCTGAACCAAAATTTCTGATCAGGAGTTTTTTTGTTTGTTTTTGCCAGTATTTGTTGCTAGCTAGTATTATTTATTAATGTTGCTAGTATTATTGCTCAATATGTTCGACTGTCCGATTCTGCATTTACTCCATTATATGATCACAGCATAATCGTCAACTACAACAAATATATCCAGTAGTCTCTATGTTTCACTCACTCAATCTGTATTTTTCAAAATTTTAAGCTAATTGCCCTTGCTTTATATCCAGTTGCATTGGTATGCCTGAAATCTATTTATCTGTTCTACTCACTAAGTGGTTTAAGTGGTCATGTTTTCTTTTCATCCGCACACAGATAATGAACGCACACATGTATGTTAGACTCACACAGATTCACTCGGCAGGAGAGTTCTGTACCTCCGCCCACTCCTCTCCATGGCCTATCTGCTATTGTTTGGCAGAAATGTGTTTCTGTGAGCAAAAGCTCACCTCCCCACAAAGTGTCAGATAAAGAGATTGGGCTTGAAAGGCCGGCGCCTCTGGAGCGCCGCTCAGGCTGAGACAGAGGACATGATGTCCCACTGAGAGATGACCACTGCCCTGAATTCACACACTAACCTTGCAGGCACAGGAGAAAGATCCACACCGACCCCTGGCTGAGTCTTTTGTGGCCAATATAGGTCACGCCACTGTTTCCACACACACAGAGTTCCTGTCTCCCGTGGCACAGACTTACACACACATACTTACATTCAAACCTTTACGCAAATATGTTCTTTCTGTGTCTACTTGAGATTTTTTGTTAATAATGGACAGCGGGGTTCGGAGTGGCATGTGTCCCTCTATTCCCAGTGGTGACGGGAGTAAATGGAGGTTCACAAAGAGCCCTCAGTCTTTACAGACTCCAGATGAGAGGAAAGGAATAACCCCCCAAACTCAGGCGAATAATGCAGCTTTATATTTAAACCCTTCTAGCTGACAGCTGATTCGATTCACCATACACAGCGCTGACATTTAACAAAACTCTGCCAAAACAAACCACAAATCCCGATTTGCACAAGATGGACTCACGGTTTACTGCTGTTTACACAACAAATACATTCATGTCAGATAGGTACACCACGAAAATACATGCAGCCAGTGAGGTGTACTAGAACGACAGATAAACAGACATCGAAACTAGAACAACAAATAGACAGACAGTCATCAATCCATACTAGAATGACAGACAGATAGAACTGCAGATAGATTGATTGAATGATAGACAGACATCCATATTTGAATGATAGACAGCAGAAGAGAGCAACAGATAGACAGAACTACAGACATGCTATCGCTTTGGCTCAATTCTCAGATGAGACTCTATTTTCTAAAAACACTAAGTTCAGATCTTTAAACAGTTAGTTTCTTGTTCACTTCAGATTTGGATTTCTTACTGATTTGAGCAATTTGCATATGTTTTTGCACATGTATGCAAATGAGTAATTACAATTGTCTACAATTTGAACAACATCTAAATGCATATGGCATGTTGATCAGAACTGATGAGGTGATGCAGTGAAACTATCAAACTCTTAATGATGTTTTATTAACAGAATTCGGGAGGAGCAGGTTCAGATAATTAAACCTAATTAACACGAGTGGAGAGCTTTCAGCTAATCAACTCATTAACGACAAGAGGTCTTTATATACAACAGCTTTACCTCTGTTCGTTTGACAGTTTATCAGCATCCCTCCACCTCACTCTCCTCACAACGCTGGGTCCCAAATTTCAAGCTTGGAGCCCTCCCCCTGGGCAGCACGCCAAATACGCTTAATCTTTACTCTACTTAATTATATGTGAGTGTGAACTCGCGAAACAACATCGAAACATTCTTTTATTGTGTGAGCCTCCACATGCAAAATGATTCATTCAGTTATCAAAATCTGTCAGACATGCATGACATGGAATGTGTAATGTCTGCTAAACTGGCAAATGGCCTGCCATTATAATGAAATATAATAAACAACCTTACATATATTTTTTTTTACATTGTACTTGATTTTTTTTTTTAAATACAGCTGTAATTACACTGTTGAGCCTTCCATTCTCCCATACCCCAGCTTTAAACCTACCCATACCACCAAACCTGTCTCTAAACTTACCATATCCACCTCAATAGCAGCACAAGTGTTTTGCAATGCAATATAAATGCAATAAATACAGTACACTTTACTTATTTGTGATGTAAGTACATCAAATATTATAACACCTAATATAAAATGGGACTAAAAGTCCATTTTGTTTTTGTGTACTACAGTATTGACTTTTCCAAGTATGTTTTTATTTACTACTGAATCTTGTATCTAAAAAGCTCAGTGTGATACACAGTAGCATTTCTACTAGACAAAAAACAGACAGTGTCAACTAAATAGTAGAAAATGCATGAAATTTGTATATATTAAATATTTCCATAGTGAAAAAACATCTAAACATTTTGACCAGTATGACTCACACAATGACAAAAACACTTTATTTTGGTTTCATTGGCCGATTTACTGACACAAAAACTACATTTTGATGCATAATTGTTTTGGGTGAGTAGCTACATTTTGCAAGCATGCAAGAGAGTTCTAATGTTCCAGCGAACTGTTGTGACAGTTGCACTTACAGTTTAGAGAACGTTAAGACTGATTTGAAAAATGTGCCAAAGCAATTGAGGAAAACTCTAAAACAGTGATCCATACAACTCAATGATAGATAGAATGATTGACAGTTGACAGAACAACATATAAAACTAGTGAATGAAAAATAGACAGACAGATAGATAGAATGACAGGTAGAAATCCACTCTATGGAAGTCAGTTGTAGAATGATTGATAAATCAACAGATTGATGGACAGACAGACAGACAGGAGGTTGATGGATGGATGGATGGATGGACACACCCACTAACTAATAAATACTAAAAAAAAAAAAAAATTGTTCTGAATTAGTTACAAATATGCCATATATCTTTTCTAGAGTTTTGTGTGAGATTTTTTCTCCAAAGGAATTTTAAGTGAAATATCAGGAAACAAAACTGATACTTAAATGAGCAACGACTGAATGATCAAATTCTCCTCTGGGAAAATATTTCATTCCATTCTGTTCATTTAGCTGCCTTTTGTTTCCATCTCTTTTGAACTGTCCTCTCATTTCTTTTCCTCTTGGTATTCCGGTCAGCTGGCAGAGAGGAGAAAAATATCCTTCAGGATGCAAATGAAGGCACTAGATCATGGCCAGGGGCACAAATGGCAAATTAACAGCACTCTAATTAGACTCATTAATGAAAGCTATGGGGTGTAGGCTGGAAAGCTTTCATCCTTAACATCCCACTCAACTTATTGTCTCTATCCTAAAGAATGCAGACACAATATGAACAATTCCATAAATCCCATAAATCAGTCTGCATGGAGAAGGTTTGGGAATGTTTCTGTTGTTTTCATAAACACATCACATTCATCTTAATGAATCATTATACTGTCTTTTATGCCTGGTAATAGCTCGATTTTCCCCACATGTACACACACCCACATGCTATACAGAGAATAAAAATGGTTTATTTTTTAGTGCAGGTAATGTGGGTAGAATAAGATTTCAATAGGCATTGTTAAATAGCCTAAAGGAAATTGTAGAAAGATGGATTCAGCTATAGGTGAACTATCACCATTTTTCGACATGCCTCTGCTTTGTCTCTCACTGGCTGTCTCTCACCCATTGATTGTGATTTCTTGAGATATTGTGGACCAGCAGCAAATCGCTAATGATTCTTGTCATCAGTAACATGCTTGAATGAGGATGCAAGTTGTTTGTGCAATGCTGAAGGTTTCGCTCCAAACTGGACTGACCAATTCATGAATGAAACTAATCTGCAATTCACAAACACTAAAAACCACAAAGAACTGCCAGTTTTTGTGGTTGAGTGGCTAGAAGGAAGAGACTTCCGAGGAAGACCAATGTTACATCATGCCAGCGGTTTGCTGGAAGATATATGACAACATCTGAAACCTCCTACAAGAAACATTTGTAGTCTGATGAGAGTAGTTTTTGGAGCCAAATACATCTGTGAAAAGAACCAATAACAGAAACAAAGTATGAAAAAAAAAAAAAACACTTTCTGTATGTGTGCTCACATGAGGTGTTCTGTGGGCTGAATTTAATTAGATTTCCGCACACTGCTCTTGCACGGTCTGCTTGACAGAGAAAATAAAATGTATTGATCACAAAGAAATTACAGTTCTGGGCTTAAAATTATTTCCTACAGAAAGACGTGAATATACCATGCACAGACACGGTTCTCATGTGCATATGCACTTATTTGCGTTTAACTTGTTCATAGAAATGTTCACGCAAAAATCAAGATTTATAATAAGTTTGCGCTTACATTTTTCTAAATTTAGCATACATTACCTAATTGACCTAATTACACTACTGTTCAAAAATTTCTGAAAATGTCAGGAATTTACTCAGCAAGGATACATTCAATTATAAGTGACAGCGAAGACATTTATCGCACAGACATTCTATTCATTAAAGAATCCTGAAAAAAATAATAATAATGTAGCCTATAATGGTTTCCACAAAAAGTAGCTTGTAATCATTTTCAACTGATATATTATAAGAAATGTTTCTTGTGCAGCAAATCATCATATTAATAACAGCATATAAATGTTTTCTGTAGGATCATGTGACACTGAAGACTGGAGTAATGATGCTGAAATTTCAGCTTTGCCATCACATTAAAAAAATTGCTTCATATAATATATTCAAACAGAAAAAAGGTTATTTTAACCCTTAAATGCATACCTCCAGAATTTGTCATTCATTAACCTGCCCTTATTCATTTTTTTTTTTTAATTAGACCTTCTTATCTCAGTGTATTCATTATAAACAATATGACAAGAAAAAAAACAATAAAATGGTTCAGCGATTTACTAGTACTGATTGTGAACACAATCAAAGTGTCACTGTCACTAGATGGTGGATCTAGTGAAGAAGCTGTCAGCGATCAAAATATTGATTTTGAAGACGTGAAAATGATGGTTTTGGCGAAGATGCTGAATGTAGCCAGATGTTGAGTGGAAACATGAGCTCTGACGATGACAGTGATGACGGTTAAAAAAAATCTGCTCAAAAGGAAGTAAAAAAAACCAAATGAAATACATTGCATTTTATGTTCTTTTGTAGTTGTTATTAAAATATCAGGAGAGTTTTATACTATTGTGGTAGTTAGAGATCCATCAGTGTTAGATATAGATACGAGTAGCTAAAGACCTGAATATGTAATAATGACTAGCGAAACATTCACACATTTAAGGATTTAATTGTAATAATATTTAACAATTGTACAGTTGGTGGACATAAGACACTTACTTTCTACAGAGTGTAAACAAACACATTTGGAGAGAGTGAAGAATGGCTGTACAAAAGCCCGTTTACCATCAATTTCAAATAATACAGATTCATCGACATTAAATGAGAGTAAGAGTGTGTCAGAATGCTTTTAGTGAATCAGACCCAGTATCTTTTCCTCCTTACAAAGAAAGCAGAAATTGCTATCCAAGAATGTTTCTTTTTTTCATCAACCTTCGAAATGATGCTCTATTTATATCTACTCTCTTCTGATTCATCAGCGTTTGCTTGGGTATCTAATAGGCTCTAATTTTCCCCTCTGACTGATAAGGATACTAATACAGAGTGATGATAGGGCCTATGAGTCTTTGCCACGCTGTGAACATCCCTGTTTCTTTTTTCCAGTCCAAAACAGACACTAATCGAGGGCATGAGTCACAATCAGAGGAATAATCCTGCATCAAAGGCCAGTATTCTGAAGCACGAAGAGGACTCCAGCAGAACAAATCCCCCTAATGCTACACGTCCCCACAGCACTGTCAGGTTCACCCAACAGCAGCTGGGGAAAACTGCAGATTAAAATGTGAGGAAAAGCGCCGCGCCGTCACTCACACCTGTTCTTAGTATTTGATCCTAATTAGTCACAGTCAGTCAGATCAGTGATTGGCATTTGATGCTAATTACACGCCATTTGTGTCTGCAGGTCATTTGCGAGCAGGCAGTTTGAAAACTGGATGACAAAAGACGAGTGTTTGTAAAACTGTGCGTAAAATACAAATACGAATAATCCGTGGCTAATGTCCTCCCTCAAATTCCAAGAATGAACTTAGTCTGGACGCTGCTATCTCATCATAACAATTACGGTTATTCGTTCCATTATAAATGTGCATTACTGAGGTCACACACTGCAGAAAACAGATTTCACGCATGATGCATCTGCATTTTCGGCATAGAATGCATTTGTGATGTGGCTCTGCCTGGGATTCTTAAATGTGGTCAAAATGCGTCCATCTATCTTATAAGATTTCATACATAATGCATCACGCTGAACTTGCAACTAGGATGCTGAGGAACGCATTTGCATACATACAAATTAAATTGCTCCCTATACACAAAGGAATTGTTCCCATTTCACACCAGTCCAAATCACTTACCGGCAGAGCAAATGTTGCTCAGTGCCGTAGTGATGTCTTGTTCTGACCAGAGCGTGATGAAGATTCAGCTCTTGTGAAGTTAGTTGTGAAAACTGAGACCCCTGGTGAGGTCTGAGAGGGTTTCCATGCTGTACAGCACTCAATATGTCTTTGAAAACACTGCAAGGCACAACTTGTGAGATCTGCTGTACCACCAACAAGATTAGCATTCACACGGCACAACATGGGAACAAGAATATAAACCACTTACTTAGTGGCACGTTCACAAATAGCTCATTTTTTCACTGCATGTTTGTTTGCAGGACAGAATGCCTGTTATTATCATGCCAGACCAGGATGGAAGGGTCTTGACCCTCAAAATGCTCATATCACGACGAGGACAACACAACCCCTTTTAGTTACTGCATTACATCTCATTTAATAAATGATTTCATATCAAATAAGGGACAAAAAAGGACAAATAATAGTCCTGATGTGATATGCTGCCATTGCATCCCATTTTGCTTCTGTAAAATGTTTTTTCCAAGTAATATTGTTAGAGTTTCATGTTCTGTTTATCTGTTTCCCCAGTCCTGTCTTCATTCACATGGTCTTTGTTTTGAGTTTCAGTTCGTCATCGTCACATTATTTGTCCATTGTCTTCAGCTGTGTTGTGTTTGTAATCATGTCTGTCACCTGTGCCCTTCTCATCATCCTAGTGTGTTCATCTGTATATATTCCCTTTGTATCAGTCCAGTCTTTGTCGATCGCTAACGTATTGTGAATGGTGTTTTCCCTGGTGTTCCTAGCTGTATTCTGTTTGTGTAATTAAACTGTGAAAAGAGTTTCTTCTTCGACCCTTCTTCCTACACGTTCCGTTACAAATATTATATATATTCATATATATATATATATATATACACATACATTTCTTTTTAACATTACATTCAGTTTGCACTTCAGTATTTTGTTTATAGTATAGTATTTCCATTTATTATTAATTATTCTTTTTAAAAGTATGCTACTTCTTTTTCATAATAGAATTAAGAATGGAGAAATGTATTATAATATGATGGAAGATTATGACATCAATACTGTTTCTCTTTGATATAACGTGCACCAATGAACTTTGCACAATAAAACCAGGAATATGTTTTAAGACATACTGTAATTAGGGACATTTTTTTTTCCATGTTGACTTTAAGCTGCTTATAAGCTTCTTCTAATTAAATCTGCATTAATAAATATTTGTTCTGTTTGGTTCTGTACATATTATGGTAATTAAAAGAAAATTTTGTTGTCACTACCTGAATTTGGTTGAAGTTACGGTCGTCAGTCCCATATATTATCAAAATCCTAAGCACATAACAGCATTAAGCCCTCAAAAGACGACTGACAACCGTATTTAACTGCAGTGTGTGCATGGCCAAATGTAAAGTCTTTGAAGGTAATAGTGTACACAAACCCTCAGCCAATTCCAGTCAAGTAATTGGGTGCAGTAATTTGTAACATCTTCATATACACTTGTAGCAGTTTCAGCAGTGTGAATCACTATACGTCGCATAATCCAAAAATCTATAGTCTGAAATCCGCAGTACCACAAAAGCACAAGCATTTCTTATCACCACACCACTCTACACATAGACATAACAAGATACGGTGCACACACTGTATACAAAGGGTGAAACATTATCGAGCTGACCCGCTAGCCCACAAAAGAAAGGCAGGGATGGAGGGGAGGGGGATAACAATCAATAAACGTGTAACCTTACGGCCAAGGTCGACTAGCACTGCTTCTTTTTTTTCCAGCCTGCCTTGCTCTTGGTTAATGAAATCTGTTTAGCCATGGCTTGTGTTGACCCTAAGGTCTGTGGAAGTAATGAATGGAATTCATCATTTGGAGCAGAATAACTACAGTGCAAAAACAGAAGGCCTTTAGAAAAACCAGAGAGTTGCGTTGGGAATTAGAAATAAAGTAAAGCAACTCTCCACTAAAACCATTGTTGTACCTTAGCGCTTTGCAAAAGATTTTTAATTCAGGGCAGTAAAAATAATGTTAAATATTTCATTTTTAGCATTTTAAAAATCTTATAAAATAGCAAATGTAATATTTAAAATTATATTTAATATTTTATCAAAGATATATATATATATATATGATAAAATATTACACGTATATGAAAACATATACACATATTGTAACGTGGGTACAGACTGATGGGAGACGAGGGTTACAAAAACCACAAGATCACAGGAACAGGCGCAACAGTGTGCATAGCACAAACACACACAGACAGACACTGAACACACCACAGGCAGGAACTTATATACACACAGATAACGAAGACTAAACGAGGACAGCTGACAATACTTAACTAATTAGACATGATGATTAACTCGAACTAATAATGACAAGACAGAACTAAACTAGACCAGACATATGTGTGACACATATATATAAAACACTATATAACAGATTTATGTAATATTTTATAAATTTTACAAATTATCTTCTTGGTGTTTTTGTTTGTTTGTTTGTTTGTTTGTTTTACAATTAATAGGGTAATAATATTACAAATTATTTAAATTAAATAGTATTATGTTTTTTAAAAGAATTTAAAAAATATTAGAAAATAGCAGTGTAAAATCTATTGTATACAATATATTTGCTTTTATTAATTTTGAATTATTTATTTTAAGGAGCTCACTTTATTGTATTTTTACAGTAGTTTTATTTAATTAATAATATTGCTTGTGTGTTATTGATTAGATATACTGTATCATGTTACACAGCAGGTCTTGATTTAATATATATATATATATATATAAACTGTATATAACAAGTTATTGGACCAAATTCATTATACATAGGCATTTGGCAGATGTGTTTATCCAAAGCAACTTACAGCACATTCAAACATTATTTTTATCAGCTTGTGTTCCCTGGGAATTGAACCCATGACCTTGTTGTTGTTAGCTCCATATTCTAGCAGAGCTACATGAATTACAAGATTTACTGCCAGATGTTCCTTGGCGAAATGTAATGCCCTTATTCTTTTCAGATGCCAATATCAGATTAGATACTGCATGATACAGCAAAATTATAGTTTTTCTCAAAGCTGGACTGTAGATCAACTTACTTCTGTGGCGAACCTTATCGATTCCCTTCTAGCAGATTGATAATATACTTGACACTGCTAATGCGTGAAGGAGGCTAAGGGAAAAAAGCAGTACAATTCACAAACAAATAAAGGGCAGCTTTAACTGCCTGCATTTACTGACTCTCTCTCTATGTCACAAGGCAAATATCGATCGATGCCCATGTCTAAACTTCCAACCTTGCTCATCTCTTTGAAACCGGGCAATATTTAACTCCGCTGTGGTTTCTTTACATCTCTCAGCCCTGCATGCATTATCCATTAGCCAAGTCTTGTCTGAGATTTGGGCCTGTGTAATCTGATCCACGGCGCAGTAGATTGCATTGCACTGGATTAATCCGCCGTGGCTAACCAGGGGTGAACGAGGCGGAGAGGGAGCACATCGATTTTCTGATTTCTCTCAAAGCGATGTACCTCCATCCTCCCACAACAACGCAACTTAGCCTAATGAATATTCAGCCCAGCACCTGCGAGCTTTGGCGAGGTTTAGTTCTCATCTAACCAGGAGAGGCTGCTGGGGACAGATGTCGCAAGGAACAGAACAGATGACAGCACAACACAATCTCGTTTTTCACAGTCTTTCCTCCAGGAACAGGAGAGGAGCGACTGCAATGAAACCCTCTTATCAGGCGGCACAGGATCTAAATCGCACGCGAGGGTGAAAATATCGCCAGTGTAATTGATCAGGTTCACCTCAGACAGAACCTGCACTCCAGATAGAGTTTCCCAATGAAGATCATGAGACTCGAGACGCCACTGATCAGGAATTTCATCAAATTGGCTCCTTAAAGGGATAGTAAATTTGAACTTGTATGACTTTCTCCTGTGAAAATGAAAAACACATATGTATACAGTAAAATAGAGTAAAAGCGGTAACAAGGTTCATTAGTTAAACATTAGTTAATATATTAGCGAACATGAACTAATCATAAGCAACACATTTTTTACTGTATTTTTACTATTCTTTGTTATTGTTAATGAAAATGCAGGTTTTTGTTCATGTTAGTTCACAGTGCATTAACTAATGTTAACAAGATTTTAATAATGTTTTAGTAAATGTTGAAATTAACATTAACAAAGATTAATAAATGCTGTTTAAGTGCAGTTCATTATCAGTTCATGTTAACTAATGTTAACTAATGAACCTAATTGTAAAGTGTTACCGAGACTTCTTTTAAAAACATTTAAAAAAAAAATTTTACTGACGCCAAACCTTTGAAGTATAACGTGTATATAACTACTGCTTTAATACACAAATCATACCCAGCTCACATCTAGAACAGAAATTGTATTATTATATATTGGCGACCAGACCTAGTTATCACACTTTTTACTCCAGTGAATATTTGTTAGGGTAGGTTTATTTTTGAAAGCCAATTTCTATATAGATTATTACACATGCCTTCAAGCCTTGGCTATAAAAAAGAAGCTACTGAACATTTCCACTTATTGCACAGGAAAGAAGACACAATTCACAGATTGTACTGTGACCTTTTCTGACAACATACCTTTTTAATCAAAACCTTACAGTACCTGAGATAACTTACAGTCCTAAGATAACCATATAGTAACTTTCCTCTATGACAACTAGCAACAGTATCACTTATACTGTAATATAGAACATAAATGTAATTTATTTTTACGTTGCATGTAGTCCCTTATACACAACATTAGCATAAAACTAATGTGACCCTGGACCATGAAACCAGCCTATATTTGTAGCAATAGCCAACACTGTATAGGTCAAAATTATCGATTTTTCTTTTATGCCAAAAATCATTAGGATATTACATAAAGATCATGTTCCATGAAGATATTTTGTAAATTTCCTATCCTAAATATATATCTATTAAAAAAATTGTGAGTGGATATGCATTGCTAAGGACTTCATTTGGACAACTTTAAAGGAAATTTTCTCAATATTATGATTTTTTTGCACCTTCAGATTCTCGATTTTCAAATAGTTGTATCTCGACCAAATATGTCTTAACAAACCATAAATCAATGGAAAGCTTGTTTATTCAGCTTTCAGATCGTGTATACATATCAATTTACCCTTATGACTAGGTTTGTGGTCCAGGGTCACATATGATATATTTTTTTAGTATTATAAAAATTTTAATCTCGCATAATAAGAGCTCATTTAAGATGTATTCATGCTTCATTATATTATTCAATAGTGATAATAGGTGTCTTGCTAAGTTTTCATGAAACTGATTTTTTTTTAAAAACAAAAAAAAAAACATAATATAAAGCCTCTAGTTGCAGCTCACAAAATATTTGATAGCATTATATTCAAGATATAGAACCCACTTGATAAATTTGTCTTGTTTTCAATGAAGTTCATGGTTTGTGAGAAATTGTGCCAGCATGAACATTAAACTCCTACTTGCACTATTCTGTTTGAGGCAAGTAAAGATGGGAGTTTCTAGTTTCATTATTCTTTTTAATGAAATATTCAAATCCCATAGAGCCCCGGAAAAAAAATTACAATGAAGTTTGCATGCATTGAGACTATTTCTTAACCGAGAAATGAACGAGAGCGTCTCAGAGGCACATACAGTCCCACATCCAAAATGGTATCCAACAGTTGCAACATTGTTTTCTTACACAAATTAATGGAATCAACCTCAGGATGAAAGCTGATCACCATCATTATTTGTTTCTCTTTTTCTGATCCCATCAAGTCAAGAGTTCCACAGGCGTAAAACTGTCATACAGGAAAATAAAAAGAGCAGAACTAAATGTAATAGCTGCAATTTGCAGGCCATTACTAGTACCGAAACACAAATTATGGCGTGAAAACAATCCCGTTAGCTTTACAGCAACTGATCATTTCTGCCAAAAGTCAAGTGGTGCTGCATCTGCAAGCTACAAGTACGTGAGGCAAATACAAGAGTGTCAGAGATATTCTAAAGATGAAGTGGCAAATATTCAAACAGTACAACTTGTAGAGTGTAGAATTCAATTATTTAAAACACTTAAGGCAGGTGGGTCAATGACAAATAAGAGCATCCACAATACAGAAAAGGGGAATTGTTTTAAAAATCTGGTTTAAAACACATCAAGTTCTTAGAAATGCATTCATTATGTACATGTACATGTTGATTTTATATGAATCTGAAAACTTTACTATTTTCAAGAAAAGTTTAAATTTAGAAAAGAAGAATTATAAAATTAGTTACACCAATTCATTTATGTTTTTAAGTAAAATAAGTATACATACTACACACATTTTACTAACCAAAGATGCATGAAATCGATCAAAATACAGTAAAGGCATTTATAATGTTAAAAATAAATAAAATAAATAAATAACTGCTGCAATAAAATAAAAAAAAATTAAGTAATGGCTGTTGAAAATTCAGCTTCATAAGTCACAGGAATAAATTACATTTTTAAATATATTAACATTTAAAAAAGGTTTTTAAATGATAATAAAGTCACAATATTATTTAATGTATTTGTAATCAAATGAATGCAGCTTTAGTAAGCATAAGATACTTCTTTCTAAAACATAAAAAACTACTGACCCCAAACATATATACAGTGAGTACGGAAAGTATTCAGAACCCTTTAAATGTTTCACTCTTTGTTATATTGCACCCATTTGCTAAAATTATTTAAGTTCATATTTTCCCCTCATTAAATGTACACACAGCACCCCATATTGACAGAAAAACACAGAATTGTTGACATTTTTGCAGATTTATTAAAAAAGAAAAACTGAAAAATCCAATGGTCCTAAGTATTCAGACCTTTTGCTCAGTATTTAGTAGAAGCACCTTTTGATCTCATACAACCATGAGTCTTTTTGGGAAAGATGCAACAAGTTTTTCACACCTGGATTTGGGGATCCTCTGCCATTCCTCCTTGCAGATCGTCTCCAGGTTTTTCAGGTTGGATGGTAAACGTTGGTGGACAGCCATTTTTAGGTCTCTCCAGAGATGCTCAATTGGGTTTAAGTCAGGGCTCTGGCTGGGCCATTCAAGAACAGTCACGGAATTGTTGTGAAGCCACTCCTTGGTCATTTTAGCTGTGTGCTTATGGGTCATTGTCTTGTTGGAAGGTAAACCTTCGGCCCAGTCTGAGGTCCTGAGCACTCTGGAGAAGGTTTTTGTCCAGGATATCCCTGTACTTGGCCGCATTCATCTTTTCCTCGATTGCAACCAGTCGTCCTGTCCCTGCAGCTGAAAAACACCCCCACAGTATGATGGTGCCACCACCATGCTTCACTGTTGGGTCTGTATTGGACAGGTGATGAACAGTGCCTGGTTTTCTCCACACATACTGCTTAGAATTAAGGCCAAAAAGTTCTATCTTGGTCTCATTAGGCTTCTGTCGGGCCACTCTGCCATTAAGCCCCAACTGGTGGAGGCCTGCAGTGATGGTTGACTTTCTACAACTTTCTCCCATCTCCCGACTGCATCTCTGGAGCTCAGTCACAGTGATCTTTGGGTTCTTATTTACCTCTCTCACCAAGGCTCTTCTCCCCCGATAGCTCAGTTTGGCCGGATGGCCGGATCTAGGAAGGGTTCTGGTCATCCCAAACGTCTTCCATTTAAGGATTATGGAGGCCACTGTGCTCTTAGGAACCTTAAGAGCAGCAGAAATTGTTCTGTAACCTTGGTCAGATCTGTGCCTTGCCACAATTCTGTCTCTGAGCTCTTCAGGCAGTTCCTTTGACCTCATGATTCTCATTTGCTCTGACATGCATTGTGAGATGTAAGGTCTTATATTGACAGGTGTGTGGCTTTCCTAATCAAGTCCAATCAGTATAATCAAACACAGCAGGACTCAAATGAAGGTGTAGAACCATCTCAAGGATGATCAGAAGAAATGGACAGCACCTGAGTTAAATATATGAGTGTCACAGCAAAAGGTCTGAATACTTAGGACCATGTGATATTTCAGTTTTTCTTTTTTAATAAATCTGCAAAAATGTCAAGAATTCTGTGTTTTTCTCTCAATATACCCCTTATTGTATCAATAAACCCCATACTGTGTGTACATTAATGAGGAAAAAATGAACTTAAATGATTTTATCAAATTGCTGAAATTGCTGAAGTCACTTATTAATTTTAATTTTTAATAAATTAATAGATGGGTCAATAACATGACACATTTGACATCACACATCTGTAAAAAGTCATGACAAGTCAGTTCAAAAGAAAAGCCTATAAGAATGCTGCTGTCCTTTAATGAATGTTCACCATGGACTCAACACCACAGGTTTAACAACCAGTCAGCTCAAATCTCCAAATTCCCCTCCCGGACATCGGCCTTGACATCACTCAACGGCACTCTTCCACTACACAGATAGCATTTTCAACAGGTATTTTTTTTTCACACTCTGGGCCTGAATGACATTCTCCAGGGAAAATGTGTGACTGATGTGACAGAGCAAGGGATGAGGTTGGGCTGAAAGACTTAGGGCCATCCAATCGTTCACGATTAGGCCACAATTTGCTGCCAGCAACACGCTAACAAGACCCTAGAGACGGCACCATGCAGGTCAGTGACGCTGCTTCTGCTGACAGAGGGATAATTAGTGACTCAGACAGAAGATTAAGCTGGTAATACAAAACCATCTATTTAACACTCCAGTGGCAAATAACTTTCCTTTCCTTAACCAGTCCATCAATCACAGCCAGGATTAGCTAATCAGAGCCTCCTGGAAATGTGTTGGAAAAGTAATTAGTGTAAACACTGGAAAAATGAAACTGTCCGTTGGGTTTAAGAAAGTTATTTTGAATGATGGATCATCCAGATGTGTGCCTCTTTTTTTGGTAGATTTTAATCTAACCCTAAGTGATTAAATGAAGGCAGGCGAGCTTTGTCCAAGGGTGCGTATCGTGGCTCTGGCACCAATAGTAGTAAAAAAAAAATATGCACCACACATGTTGAGTCATGATGCTTGTATTGGAGATGTGGGTTCGAGTTTGGCATATCATTCCTCTCCTCTCTCTCAATGACAAAAGTAACAAAAATAAAATAAATGGTCCAACTTTATATTAAGTGGCCTCAACTACTATGTACTTACATTTAAATTAATCATTTGATTCAATGCAGTTATTGTGTACATTCATGCTTTTACATTGTACTTATATTTTAAAAAATGCCTGCATGTAATTACATAAATAATTAATTTCTGTAATTAATTTATAATTGCACTGTTGACCCTTCCCTTACACCTTAACCCACCCTTAAATCTACCCATACCACCAAACCTGTCCTTAACATTAAGCGTATCCCACCTCAATAGCAGCAAAGTGTATAGCAATACATTATGAACACAAAAAGTTCATTGTACTTTTTTGTATTTTTTAAATAATCAGCTAAGATAAAGTAGGACCAAATAAATTTGCATTTGCAAGGAAACAATTCAATTAAAGTCAGTATGAGACAGAAGTTGTGATAGTCTTTTCTTCCCTATTGTGACATATATCCAAGTGAAATGGCTTCTCGAACAAGAAAAAATGTAGGGGGGGAATTGACTGGATCGTTAAATCATTGTTGTTTGCTATTGCTGTGATCTCATGTGAGTGACTTGTACTGGTATTTTCTTTACTACACCAGTAAACGCTATCAGAGAAAATAAAAGTCATGTCGCTACAAGTGAGAGGGGTTATTTTGATATTTAGCAGCTATAAAATAAATAAACTGGCTGGTAAAATCAAGCCACTGAGGTAAAAAAAAAAGGTAATTTTGTTCCCTCCGAGCGCTGTAATAAAATAAAAATGGCTTCAAAAAAAAAAAAAAACTGACCCTGTTCAAGCAACTCTCCAGTCTTATAGTCCTCCTTACCACACAAACACCCACACATGTCACCCTCTCACCACTCCATCCCACACTCAACATCCCAGAGCGACATGTTCCTCATTGGGATGCAGCATGTGGGTCCCCAGTGACTGTTACCAGATTTAACTCTTTTAGAGGACGGGGTGTGAGGGCAGAAGATTGAATAAATAAAAGAGCTACTTCACTCTCTTCCATTTCTCATTCAGACTCTCAAACCTCTTGCACATACACCACAACCAACGACTATAGTTAAATCAACACACAGATATTCACATTTTATGGACAAAATACACCTCTTAATTAAACTTATTTTTTTTGGGGGGGGGCAAGGTACTGTGACAAGATGATGTAATCAGTCAGTTTGTGGAATTTCATCCATGTTAGATATTCCAGAGTCAACTGTCAGTGGTGTTATTGTAAAGTGGAAGTGTTTAGGAACTGCAGCAACTCAGCCATGAAGTTGAACACCTTACACATTCAAAGAGCGGGGATACCGAGTTCTGAGGCGCATGGTGCGTAAAAGTGCCTAACACTCTGCTGATTCTGTAGCTGAAGAGTTACAAACTCCCACTGGCATTAATGTAAGCAAAAACTGTGAGGCGGGAGTTTCATGGAATGGGTTTTCATGGCAGAGCAGTTGAATGCAATCCTTGCATCACAAAATACAATGCCAAGCTTTGGTTGAAGTGGTGTAAATGATAAAGCATCATTGATATACGTATATCAATTTAGTTGAAATGCTAGAATTATACATATTTTATAACAACCAAATTTAACTGCATGCAATTCATCTACATTTAGTTAGTGTACTGAATACTTTTCATAGATATCAATGTCGCATTGCTTAAAATGGGCAGGTATTTTCTTATTCTCAGCATGCTTTGTATATGACTTGATGGGTAAAGTAAATGCTGAATATGAACATTTTGATGACGCTGCAGCTGTGTGCAAGTCCTTTTGCAGGCCGGTTTCCAAGGAACCGTTGAATGTTTAAGGACTCCTACATCATCTGGATGCAGCCATGGTAAAAAAAAAAAAAAGAAATGTTTTTTTTTTTTTAAAAGTAACGTTTTAGTTATGTATAGATGAATTTAATGCTGACAAATTCCATTTCCATTTTGTAGAACCACTGTCCACTGTCCAACTGACTGAAGTTCAGCCCAAGAATTACTTTTTGAAGCGTATGCACACTCAAAAACACACACACACACACACACACACACACACACACACATACCAAAAGTTATATAAGACAGCTCCGAAAAAAAGTGATTTTGGTAAGACAGCATTTTATCATAGGCGGTCCAAGGAGGGAAAAAGATCTTACGAGTTGGGCTGAATCCATAAATAATCTGGGATGTTTGTCAAATCTTTTGACAAAGTACCCTTTAAAATCACTTTGTTAGATCAATACATGCTCTTTGAAGATATTTCACTAAACAAACTTTTGGGGAACTTGGTATTTTAAAAACTTTCTGTTTAGATGCTACTCCACAAGAGATGTGAGGGAAATGTTGTTTTTCCACTGAAGCTGAAAACATGATATATTTTTACAGCCGTTGGGACTGATAAATTGACTTGTCCAAATGAATCAGTTGATTCAGCAAAAGTTCTCCATGTATGGACATCAGTCAGCCAGTTTACGTATATATATATAGGACGGGCTAATGGACGCTCACTGTAAAGATGTATAATAGATGATGATATTATATTTCGCAAGGATATGGATACTGGTGGCTCACCTTAAAACGAATAATGCATACTGCCACTTTCTTTAGCACCTTTTTTTTTTTTTTACAATAGTACACAGAGGGAATCTCACCTATGTCTGCATTTTGCTCTGTTTTGTTGAAATAGTCAAAGAAAAAGATGTCCTCAATTGAACAGAACGTTAAAATTTTTATGAAGGTGTCTGTGGTGCTCCACACTCTGTTTCTTGCTTTCATGCTCTCTCGCACTCTTTCTCCATCCCCCTCGCACTCCTTCCATCTGTTGAAGCCGTTCGCCTTTCTTTCGGGGACACCGAAGCATTCATGCGGCTGAGAGCCATTCTATTATTCAGCTATAAGTTCTAGATGACAAAGGAAAGAGAAGAGGTGCAAATCATCCACTGAAGAGGAAGAAAATAGCCACACTCTTTGATGCCTTGACGATGAAACCTCGGATGTTTTTCCCTACTGTCCCTCTATCGGTCCGTTTTGATTAATGGACATGATTAGAAACAGACACAGGCTATCAGAACATGAATGAATTAGGCAGCGGCAGCTACCCATGATGCTCGACGTAGTCGGTGTGGTGCAGAGTGGTGCAGCTTTAATTGGTACTTATCTGAACAATAAATCATAGAAAATGACTTTTTTTGTTGTTTGGGAAAAAATCCATGGCAACCCCTGAAACACTATTACCACAAGGTTATCAGTCTGCCAAGGACACCAATCGATATAATTTTGGTTGTGCAGCAGCTACAAGTTTGAACTGAAGAGGACAGTGGGCAAAATAATAGAAAGTAGGATGGATGGGAGTAAAATAAAAATAAATAAAACATTAGTGAAAGAAAGCAAATTACAGGGGATTATTTTTCAATATAGGTGCTGTTAGTCAAGCCATGTAAAAAAAAAAAAAATTATTTCATGGGACATCAGATTATTCTCACATATTACCTACAGTTGGTAGGTAGATTATAACTGTAGGTACAGATCTGGAAAATGCTAGCATTGAAAGCATACGATGCCACCCTCCCTGCAAATCGCCGTCCAAAGCCACACCTCCTCCAAAACACATGATGCACCCACACTGCTGCTCTCTGCAAAGCGTCACAAGATACAGCGTTAAACTAATTCATGTCTCAAAGCAGATAACATTACAAAAATAATGAACATAAACAACTTAGACCTGACTGCTGCAGATTAATTTCGGTGTTGATACTGTTGACATGGATTCGCATAATTCTGAGTATGACTGACCAGCTCTGGTTAGAATGTCACGCCATCTCTTATTTACGGTAGTTATGGAGTGAACGCAGCATAAGCTCAATGTTTTGATTCGGTAGGAACTGTAAAAGGTGACTGCTGTTTGTTAGCGGTGCTCTGTGACTGAGGACTCTGCATAGCATTAAACGCGCTGATGACGTACGATGTCTGCGTGAACAAGGTGCGTGACGGAACAAACGTTAACAGGCAGTTAGGACATCGCATTACTTCATTTGGACTGATTATAATGATTGGATGAACATTTTATGGTCCTACGCCTTCCACAGACGATATATATTTTTAAAATACATTTAGATTGCTTAACATAGTGATCAAGTTATTAGGAGACTTTCAACCAGTATAACAAAAATGTTTCTGTAAAGAATCACCAATTGCACCTTTAACAGTTTTATGGGAATTACTAAACAGAAATATTATGAAATAACTGCTTAGCAACATTTTACTGTTGAAGCCTCTGTCATTTTGAGTGTTTCTGCAAGGTTTTTTGCAGGATTTTGCATGGCTTTACAAGTTGGAGCTTTGAGAATATCTTTAGTTTATTTGTTGTATGTGTTCCACAAGGACGTGAACCCTTTTTACAAGTCAGAAATTAAACACTTTATGCATTATGAGAAATGAAGTGTTCTTCCACCCTAACCCTCAAAAGACTATTTGTTAAATATGATGAAATATAATTGAAATACAAATTTTTATCTGTGGCATTTCAAATATCACAATCTATTCACCCATTTATCATTCTCTATGTCCGTATAAGACCATCAAAAACTTTTTAAACATTTTTTTTAAATTCTAAAAGAAGTCTTTATTTATATTAATAAACTATGCCTCATAGTAAAAAGTTATTTTAACAGATTTTCAATTAATTTCTGTTCATTTTAATTCTATTTCCTGATATTCAAATTCTGCATTCCGTATGCTACCTTAATTTAAATTCAGTAATTGCTTAAAAGTCGTTTGACTTTATAACAGAGAAGCACCTTTATTTACAGAAATAATATTGAAACGCAAGTTCTGAGAGGGAAAAACAGCATGAAACTGTATGCGTATCAGCTTATTTGAAGCAATGAACATATAGTGTTCCATGTTTTGAAGAAATTGGATCAGGCACTTTTTCCTCTGTGTGACCTGTGGCATTTTTCAGACACGCATTTTCTATAGAAATGCTTTTGTACTGTAAAGCGACTCAATGACTGATGTTCTCAGTGCCTCGGCACACATATCCAGCTAACTGATAATGAAATTTATTTATGTTCTGATTAGTTTAATTATGGATTAGCTGTTGTAGCCCTAAAGCAAAGATTAGTGGGATGTAAAGAAACGCAATAAAAGAAACGAGAGATAACGCAAAGCATTTACATATATATGCATTACATTACCATAAAAGACATTATAGGATGTTCAGTGGAGTGTCACAGCAATTTGATACTGTGTGTGTTGTTTTTCCACTGTGGCTGTATGTCTCTTCAACATGGCCCACGATACCAAGCAACGTTTGTGCGTAAACATCTGTTTATGTGCTGTGTGCATCCACATCTGGCCTCCAGTCTCTGCAATCTGGATAATGTTGTGTTGCCTTTGGTGTGAAATTTGCTATGGGAATGGGTCATGTGATTGAGATACACAGCGTTTGTGTGTGTTCGTTTGGCTTGGCGTCTTTCTTCTTGGCGTGCTCATGTATCAGCAGAGCTCAGGGATTCACAGTTCATTGGGTTATGGGTCAGGCCCATTTTCCTTGCACTTTCCACACATAACTCAGCCTTCCCATCTCATTCTGTTCAGGCTCTGAGGGTTATGATTCATATGTACAGTATTTCTTAGCAGAATATCTTTGTGTGGGAGTCCAACTTTTAAACTGAAGATGCAAGACTGAATCTTAATAAGAGTCCATAGAGATATGTATGAAGTAAGAGAAAAAGGAAAACAGAGTTGGGGAGGGGTGGTAGGGGGAGAGACTTAAAATTAAACATGATGAAGGCGGTCTTGATTTGTGTGCAGCGCGTTTTTAGATAAGATCTACATAGTGTATTTTCATTCTAATTAACATCTGTCAGGTCAGATGAGTGCATTCTGTTTGATGATATTAAAGTGCCAAAAATATGCCGGCAAACAGCACCTGTCAATCATCCGTTCCAACTCAAACGAGAGCTTGGCTCTGAGCTTGGCAAACTTCAAATACCCGGGGAAGTTCCCATCCCTCAGGAATAGATGAAAACAAGAAGTGGGTGAACCCTCTAAATTGAGAGGTTACATAAAGGTTTGGAGAAGGAACTGAAATAGTCCCAATCATTTCAATTTCCATCTATACTATTTGAGCTCCTTTTCCAAGTCCAGACTCAGTCTCTCAGTGTGACTCACCACTACCGCGATGAACTGAACATCTTTTCGTCTCATTTTCTCAGTTTTTTCCCCTATCATTTTTTCAGTCAAACTCTCAAACTCAGTTTTTTCAAAGATATAGAGGCTTGTTCAAAGATATTATTAGGCTTGTCCTATGCTGACCGAAGAAAGAACAAAAGCAAGTGGCAAAATAAACCCAGAGTTTTTCTCTGTAGGTAATGTTCTGGGCCACTGAACCATCATTTTTATATCAAGCAGAAAAAAATAAACAGTCCTCCATTTTGTGGGGAGGCTCAGTCCTATTGCACCCGATATAAGTAGGCCAGGGCTCTTCGCAGCAATCTGTCAGGAGAACCACCACTAACATACAAGAACGAAACAGGTTGCCTATTGTCCTCATTACCTGCGCCCCCTCCCAAGCACACGGGCTCTCCACGCATTTAGAGAGGTTAGCAACACAATAGGCCAGTGTCCAGCTAACATCTCCTAACCCCCTCTCAGCCGGCCCACTGTTGAATATGCAAATCGACATCTGCTTCAGGACTCTTTCTCCAACCTCTCTCCTTATGTGATATGCAAATTTCGCCTCTGCATTCTCTCTCTCCCTCATTCTCTCCAATCCGCCGCTCATCCCTGCCTCCTTCCCGGTGTCTGTGCTCCCCGAGCTTGCCAGGCGAGCAGATGTGCACGAAAGGAGAGCAAAACTTCAAACAACCGTAATAATGATGTTGCGGATCGCAAGCGAAAATAGTCGGCAGAGACAAAGTTCTGTGCTTATTAGCAAACAATGATGGGGAGCAGGGCGGAGAGTCAGGTTTCATGCTACGGAGCTCAGGTCTCTTTTCCTGAGGCCTCGTTAGGAGCCGAAAAGTGCTTCTCATCTTCTGTTTCACCACATTTCTCCTAATGAGGATGAAGGCTGGCAACATCCTCATATTCTTGGCGTGTTGTTATGAGAGTATTTGTATTATGAAGATAGCATTTAAATAAATAAGTAGAGGAAACTGGCTTCTGCATATAGGCCACTGTTGGCAATGTGGCGGCTCTTTGATTAGTGTGAATGTGCAAATGATTGGATTAATGAAAATGAGGATCTTTGCATGAAAATCTGTGTGGCTCCTTTTTCTGCCTCATCTCATCTGTCACATTGGTATTGTTCTAAACATACAGCTTATGATTTTTATCCACTCAAATATGAGCCACAAACTTAAGCATTTATTTAATTTTTGTCCTTTTTGCCACTTTTATCTGTGCATGTATAAAAATAAATATATGTAGGCTAACCGCTAGGTCAGTGCTCTAACTGATGCATTTGTATTTTATGTCATTTATGCAAAGTATAGCTCTTCATATGCAATCAGTACGGTAAACAGTCATTAATCTGGTTTGAGTCCTATAAGTCAGTTTACTACCACATTGTTTGTGGAAATGAAGATCAGTCTAACAATAGCAAAGTATGATGTGCAACAAGGCTCGGTTTTAGGTCCCTTGTAATTCATCTTGGACATGTCTTCTTTAGGTGATATCATTAGGACACGTGCATTGCACAGCATTAGCTTTCAATGTTATGGATACAGTATCCCCTCAAGACCAAATTAAATTTCTTCCCAGAGACTGGATGCAGAGTAATTTCCTTCAGCTAAATTCTGATAAAACAGAAGTACAAATTCAAATACAATGTATTAAACCTTTATATCTATGATGCTATATGATGCAACAGGCTGATAACTGATTACACTAAATCTCAAGCATAAAACATGGTAAATCCTCATTGACATGGGGTACAGACAGTTAATGCTTTATAGGAGCTGAACTTTAAGAGAGGCCACAATAACCTAGAAAAAGTTCTTGGTAAACAATCAGCTTAATAAGGTGCTCCTTGGTTTCCGAAAGAGCTCACCAAGACTGCCACTCAATGTCGGGGAGCACTGTCACAGCCACATTGGCCGGCTTCCTCATTAATCACAAAGTGTGTGTGTGTGTGCAGCTGGACCAAGAGAGAGAGGAAAATACTGTCCGACTTCCACTCAAGAAATCATACAGAAACATACCAACAGCAATGCCTCGGCAGAAACAGTTGTTCCAGAGTAGGTGCGGATCATGCTTGTGTGTCTGTGTGTCGAATTGGCAGAGTGATGGCGAGAGAGCGCGAAGGAGAAGGACAACGTGTAAAGCATTTCTTTATCACATTTCCTGTAACAACTGGCTAGTGGGTGGACAGCTCTCTTTGACATCGCATCTCTTACCATACCCACACAAACACACATTTACACGGCCCATCATTAGAGAAAAAGAGAATAGCGGGGGTAGCTGGGAGCAAGTGTCACTGGTCTGAACGGAGACTGTGAAATGCAAAGAAAAGGGGGAAAAGCACAATTATCTCACTAGCAGCGTGGTGAGAAATCCTGTGATTTAAGCAATGAACATGGCTCTATGTTCATCCACCGCAGAGAGCGTATGACTCATGACCGAGACAGTCAAGCAAAACTGCGTTATGCAGCCGACAAGTGCCACTGAAGCCCAGCTTCATGGTAACATACAGCTACCGCAGTTCTCATTACATCATAAAAGACAGGATCCTATAAACAATACCTCATGGAACTGGAATTTTTTTAAGGACAAGCTAAACCTGGACAATATAAATCCATAGCCCTATTTTCAGATAGGAATAGTTTTCCCCGGGGAGGTCTGGTAAATTTGTGTTTTCCTCGCACAACTTGGAATTAACGAACAAATTGCCTAATGTTTTTCAGCTAACTCGAGGGTCCTCTGAGAAATGTAATCTTGTCCAGATAGGAATGTTTGTGATTGCAGTATATTATTTTCCTTTCACAATATATTACTTTCTCTTCCACTCATTTATTTTAACCTTCATTGAACAACATAACTAAATCAATTTTTTTTTTTTGAGCTGCATTCAACTTTGAACTCCAATTTACTAATTAAAGGGGACCTATAATCCACCTTTTACAAGATGTAATATAAGTGTCTGGTGCCCCCAGAATGTGTCTGTGAAGTTTCAGCTCAAAATACTCCACAGATCATTTATTACAGCTTGTCAAATTTGCCGCTCTTTGGGTGTGAGCAAAAACACGCCTTTTTGTGTGTTCCTTTAAATGCTGATGAGCTGCTGCTCCCGGCCCACTTTCCAAAAAAGGGCGGAACTTTATCAGCTCATGCTTTGGTTGCTCAACAACAACAAAGATTGAGAATCTCACTCAACCAAAATGATGATTGTCAGTAACAGTGTTCAGCCTTACATTGTTCAAACTGGAGTCGGACACTGATGGAGAGACTCAGGAACAAGTTACAACTTCTTATTTAAACATATATCTAATAATTAAGACATTACTAACATGTAAAGTAAATATAATGGATATATAAGATAAGTGCTTATATTTAATTAAATGCTCCTCTCTAGGGTTTATTCCCCTAGTGAACTAACTTTGATGTGGACACTAAAAGACTTGCCTTAGGTAAATGTAATACTATGTGAGATATTATTCTCAAGCTATTTTATTGATGTTTTTCTGCAGTTGAATCACTGGTTAAGAGATTAAATGTAATCATATCTATGCATAGATCAATTGTTTGTTCTTCTTTTTTGCTTTTTCATGTTGTGACAGTTAACGAACAGCATTGCATTACTGCGCACACCCCTCCTGGATTTGGAGTGTGGATGGCCTGTGACTGACTGTTTTCGTTGTCTGACTGTATGCACCGAACTGTGTCGTCCGTACTGTAATATATACTATAAATATACTCTATTATGTATGTATATATATATATATATATATATATATATATATATATATATATATATATATATATATAATTTAAAGCCCTGTGATATTCATCTTTTGCAGTTATTAAGGTTTATAATAGACTGTGGTATTCACGGATTTTAAAATCTTAGCAATTTGATTGATTTCATTGCATGCCAAAGCAGTCTGGTTACTCTAATAATAGATCCGAGATTAATTTCCGCTGTCCTCCATGGTTGAAATATTCATGACGGAAATGTTTAATATGGCACGAATATCTGAGATTACACCACATACTATGTGTGTGAATATTTAACATGAGTTTTAATAATTTAAATGACATAGATGGTGAATTAGTCAATGTTTGGGCATATAATTCTAGCGAAACACCTTCACTGTTGACAGTTTACTCCAAAAAGAACAATGAAAGAATACAATCATTCCATAGGGTGACTGAAACAGCACAAAACCCAAAGCCATAACAATAAAACATTCAAGCCATTATGCAAATGGAGGCTGCATGCCACTCATCAGCAGTTAGCTTCCTGAGTCTGTCACATTTAGATGCACTCAATTCTGCTGAAGTTCAAGAGTAAAACTAATCCAACCATCCTTCCATTTTCTGTAATATCGTTAACAACATGTCATTTCCTGAATAGCTGAGTGTTGTTCATTATAAAGGGGTCAGATCATAGTAAACAGCATTTTCTTGCTCTTCTGAAATAAGAGACTGATATTCACAATACAAAGTTACCTCTTCAGATCATTAGGGGTGTTATTACTCATTTCACATTTGCAGAAGTGACATAATAGTGGTCATTTAAGAAAAAATATTAAAGAGGCCAAATCATACCATTATTATTGTTATTATTATTATTATTTTCACTTAATTTTATCCACTTATAAGGTCCCCAATACAATTGTAATTTAGTCTTTCATTACATTTTCCACCTTTTCTTGGATGTGTATATAATCAAATGGCCCATTCCTGTAGCTGTGCCTTTAAGATTTTTATTTAAATGGCCTTTTCACAGTTTTTTTGCCGTCCCATCCTTGAATAACAGCTTCTTTGCAAAGCCTGAATTACCCTATACTGTGAAAGAATCATAAAATCTGTCACTCAAAACAAGACTGGACTAAACAATGATAGACCTGAAAAATTACCTTTTGTCAGTCTTATATTATAATATATTATATTAGCCTTTTGTTTCCTTGGTTTTTGTATATCTTCCTGTGTTTACTTCCTATGTCTAGTTAGCTTCTTGGTGGGTTGTTTTTGCCTCAAATTTGAATTAAAGTGCTTGCATGTAGAGCCTTGCCTCAACTACACGTCTTGTCTACAGCAAAAGTGTTATTGGTAAGTGTTATATAACTCTTATTTTAAAGGTACACAATCTTTTGGCCCTCTAGCGGTTAAAAAAACAAAACTGCATGCATTTTGTGGAAGAACATTGTTTTGGTTGTGCTTCGGCCTTTCTTGACAATTTATCATTTCAATAAAATACCTTACTCATCTGTTGAGAAATAAAAACACCATTTCCGTGTCGCTTTTACATTTCAAATGCCTCAGTTATCGCCATCTCCAAAAAGCCAAGCCAATGTTGATTTCTCATTTTATTACGAGCTCTGTTGCGTTCTCTGTTTGCCAGCAGACTCTCCTCTATTTGGTGTTTTTAAATGAGTAATTCCCTGGAAGTTGAAGATTTAGCTTCATTGTTCCATGTCAACCTTTCTCACTCGTTGTGTCATCTAACCTATGCCACTCCCACACCATACACATGCCAAAGTTGTTATGGTTCATGGTATTGAAACAGCCAAGACCGAGTAGAATATAGAAATGTAGACTTTAATTCACTCCAGGGAAAGCACATACACACAAATGTCCAACACAAACAAGAACCAACAAGGACTAGATGGAAACAGAGGGCTTATATAGAAGGAACACTAGGACATAATGGGACTAATTAATGATACACAGCTGACAAGAATTAACTAATGATGAAATCAATTAGAAACCATAACAAAAGAGTGGGGGGGGGGAACCAAACAAAGACATGTGGCAACTGAAAGCAGGGACATAACAAAAGTAGCCAGAGCAACTTTTCTCTCTTCATGGATAAGATTAGACACAAGTGAGTGGCATATGAACACAATTTCTCACAAAAACCATCCCGCCCGGTCTAAAATATAAACACTTTTGGTAGGCTTACTATACTGAATCAGGGTAAGACAAAATATAAAGTTGTCACACAAATCTTTAGACTAAACATGTGTTTTTATTACAAGAACCCGTACGTAAGATCATAAAAGTGAACATCAGCGAAAATGATAAAATGCTGAACGCTTTAAACCGTGTCATTAAGAAAGCAAACTCGAAACCACACAAACATGGTTTGTAATTTTTACTGGGTTTCCAAAGTCTCTTCTCAGGTCTCTGGGGGGTAGAGGGGCAGCACGAGAGGTGGGAACATGTCTGTAATTCATGTAAATGTAACCTACTTCTTACTGCAGGTCCACCTGACTCCTTCTCTCCTGACTGCTGTGCTGCAGTAATGGGCCGGCTGTGGACTGCAAACACATCCATCCATATGACCCCTGAGACAGAGGCGTGATGATAATTCCCAAAACACACTGCACTTACACACACACACACACACACACACACACACGGAGAGAAAGGGGAGAGAGAGAGAGAGAGAGAGAGAGAGAGCATGGTGTGAAAGAGAGACACTCCCACTCTCCCTTACCAGTACTGTGGTATTTTAAACCAGCACATTCCCTAAAAATAAAAAGAAGAAATAAAGAGGTGAAGTCTATTTCAAAAGCAAACTCCCACACCTGGAGGACCTGTCAAGCACTGTCTGCTATTGAGTTCCAGCACTATATCAAGCTAATGGGGGGAAAAGTGGGTCAACATGAATTATTCATGAGGTTCCTCCATTTAAAAGCAGACACTTTGTGTATGTCTCGGAGAAAAATAGAAAAAGTCTCAGACAACATGGTGGATAAGATAGATAACTGAATTATAATTCACACAAGTCATCAGTTCAACCTGCTACTACAACCGATGCTACACATGATCGATAAGCCAGAGCCGTTCAAAGTTAGACAGAAGACAAGACTCAACTACAGAACGATACCTATTAGTAATTCAATGCATGTGTATTCAGCGTTTGCTCTCGCACATCCTTTTGCATGAAAATATTTTTATGCAGATATGGATTTTTATAACAGAGTGGGGGCGCATTAATAAGAAATACTGGCTATTCAATAACTAAAATTCACCCACTTCAGTTATGACCCACAAGAAGGAAATTCTTTAATATGCAATATGGCCTAAAGACAGTTTTGAGATTAAATAGAGAGCACTGGAGACTCTAAGTTTTATAGTTCTCCCAATTATTCTCTGAGAAAAAGACTTGCATAATTATCACACCTCAAAAGGTACATTCAGTAGTTTGGTGCTAATTTTAAAAGTTTTACACATTAATAAATAATGTATTTCACCATGTTGAAATGACGCATGGTGTTTCACTAAACATTGGAGAGAACCGTAATGCTCATTGGGTGCCGCCGCTGTAGATTAACCACTAGCGTAGTGTTGTTCGGTGATGAAAAGTGCAAAAATTTGATAATGGAACACTTATTATCTTGCCTTGCCAGCATAGAAAATGGGAGAATCAGTGTCTGTATGGACAAAGAAGACAAAATACAGAAAGACTGGCAAAGACAAAAAGAAAATGTAAAATTTGGTATGTTATACATAAGGTGAAAAAATTTGATGACATAAAATTCCTTAGTAGAGATGCCCAAGTTGCTCAGTGTAATTTCAGTGTTGTATCACTGTAACTTACGTAAAACTTGATTTACATAAAAAGTACAACACAATTGTCGAATGTTCCCCAACTGATCAAAATAAACTGACCATAAAAATATTCACAATTTTGATTGCAATTCTGCTTGACTTCTTGACTTCTGGTTTCTTAATAATTCTGAAGCAGAATTAATGGACAAATACCTCAGCATTTTATGAGATAATTTCAGAATTATGAAAACAAAACCATAATAACATATCAGAAATAAATTATATTATATAATTCTTGAGAAAAAAAAAGGTTATTGCCAATATATTTAGTGCCATATAAACACAGAAAAGTACCCATTTTTAATCATGGTAAAACAATGATTTTTCGAGGTGGCAATTTTGTATGAATTCACATGATGTGATTCATACAAAAATATACTATTTTTTGAAACAAAATAAAATGCATGAGGGTATAATACCCTTAAATGCACCGCTGAATGCAACCATCAGTGGGGCGCAAACAAATGTGTAAAAATATACAAATGAGATTGTACAAATTCAAACAAATTAATCTCCAATATGTAAAAAAAAATGTAAAATAGGTGTTTAAGGACACGAGCTAACACACATGTTAAGTGTGTTTAAGGACACTTTGATGCCTATATTCTGTCCACATTAGATGGAAGAATGTAGACGTTGCAGAACTAGAGCTGTCAAAACCTCTTCAGAAAAAAACAAGAAACCTGATCTGATAAAACAAGCCCAAAATAAGCAACTTGCTCATTAGGCTAAATAAGATGGGGCAGGGAAATATATATCAGTCTACAGTAAGACTTTTTTGCTCCGTGGCTAATCTTTCAGGCAGACAGACAGACGCTGTCACCTCAGCATTCAGGATTACTCTGTCGCCACAGTTGCTCAGGCAGTCAGTGGAGAAAACAGGCCTGTGCAAGAAGTGACATTTGGATCCAGGTTTTCTCCTCTCCTTTGTCTCCTCCTGGTTGTGATGCTGACATTTAATTAGGAGTAGAATGAAGACAGTACTCCAGATTGAGCTTGTACTGACTCTGACCTTTTCAGCCCCTTTGCTCTGATCTGTCATTATAATACCAGGCCACAGAAAAACACTCTCATGATAAGAATACCAAATCGCTCGCCTTACTGCCGGGAGCAGCTCAATTTAACGCTGGGACATTAAATCTGCATCCATCGAGTACCTTGCTCCATACACTCATTCCCTCAATGTATTTTGCTCTCTTTAAATCACTCCTGTCTGTCTCTAACAATCTCTTCACATCTCACAAACATACCTGTTGACCATGCCATAACTAACACACACTTGTCTTACATTATCAAATAGTCAACAAGCAAAAGGAATAATTTTTTGTTGATTTATTTGAAACTTAAATAAATTGTTTAATTCAAAATACTAATTTCTGGCTCAGTTCATAAAGGTGCAATTCATAGGTACCGGTAATAAAACTTCTGCAATGTGATGATGATAATAGTAGTAATATATTAAAAAAATGAAATTTTGAAAATAACATCTTAAAGGGTTAGTTTACCCCAAAATTAAATTTCTGTCTTTAATTACTCACACTCGTGTCGTTCCAAACCCGTAAGACCTGTGTTCATCTTTGGAACACAATTTAAGATATTTTTGATGAAATCCGAGACTTTTTTTTTTTTTTTTTAATCCCCATAGAAAGCAACATAATTACCACATTCAAGATCTAGAAAAGAAGTGAAGACATCATTAAAGTAGTCAACGTGGCTACAGTGGTTCAACCATAATGTTATGAAACGATGAGAATACTGCGCAAAAACAAAACAAAAATAATGACTTTATTCAACAATTCTGTCTCTTCCCTGTCAGTGTCCTACACTGTTAAAACCGGGAACACACCAAGCCGACACTGACAAACCAGTGGCGATGAAAGCAGACTGCGGGGTTGGTTCACGTCGGCAGCTTCTGGGTCCAAAGTTGCCCTGACACACCAAACACCTCAACACCCACGTATAAAGGAGATAACTGTCTATTTAAGTCAGAAAATATTTGTCAATATTCGTCATTCAAAAACGGAAAGTGAAATTAAGACTGCATGTATACAAACCATAAACAAAGCAGTGTTTGCTTACCATTTTGAATATCAATCATGCTGATCACGTTCTTTATTCCACTCCGCTCATGTTATAATGAAAATATTTGTGCATTCAAGTGCTCAGGTAAAATAACGTAAAATCAGAACAACCTTCTGTCGGTGCCATCCTGACTTCTTTGCTTGCTTTATTAACTTTTGCTTATATTCTTGTGAACTGATTCGTTTGCTATACTGAACAGCCAATCAGAGTTCTCTCTCTCACCGACGGCCCGACACCAATTCAACATGTCGAATCGGACGAAAAACAACCAACGGGGACCAACTTCAGCTGACGGTGTGGAACACACTGAAAAAACTTAGTTGCTTTTTTCATCAAAAATTTGTGTTCCAAAGATGAACGAAGGACATACGGGTTTGGAACAAAATGAGGGTGAAGTAATCTGGGCCACAAGCAAAACTAAATGAAATAGCAAAAATAATGACTGTTTTCAAACATGTCTCCCTCTCTTCAAGAAGAATGAGGCTACGAATGGCTTATTTCTTAACTATTTTAAAATTGCAATGTAACAACAAATCTTTTCTTCTGTACCATGACGTGCATCCGAATGAAACAATTATCAAAAAATAAAAAATATGTTGGATGAGGACTTGGTTTTTTTTTCCTCAGTTGTTGATTGGATTGAATGAAATAGGTCTGAATGAGACCCTGCAGCCAATTGTGGAAAAAAAGAAAGAAAAAAAGAAGAAGTAGACTTATGATTGGAGAAGTCCGGCATCACTGGAGAGAAGCCTGTCGTTTCACCAGAAGATCGAGTTATGACATTTTGATTAAAAATGACAAGCTTTTTAATTTTTAAAAGATGAAAGATGAAACATATGAAGGGATGAATTATTCACAACCAGATCAATAAGATGCATTTAGAAAATAGATACGGTGAACTTCCACTTCGTGCTAGCTTTAAGCACAGAGAGGAGATTTTTTTTTTTTTTTCAGATATCAAAGCATTTGTCTCCCAGGTCATTAATTGTGATCAGAGACGTGATCAGAGAGGAGGCCGATAGTTCACTATTCAAATGATCATGCTTTGTTGAATTACACACCATTACATCATCTATTTTCATCATTTTCTTGAGCCGGCCAGGATGACAAGGAGTCGAGGTGAGTTGGGCTATACTGACAAAACTATACTACAAACAAAAGAAAGACTCAACTGAGCTTTGAGCTTGAAAAAACAAATGCTTGAGATCTTTCATCCCTTTTAGTTCAGCTGTGCCAAGGAGCACAACCCAACCCTGGAGGACAGTTTCTCTCCACGTTCACTCAACATCTCGAAATAGCTGCTCCACACCCTAGGTTGCCCATCGGTCTTTAGAAATGTGACCCCAATACCAAGGACCATGGAGACTTGACATAGTCTTGGCAGCCAAAAGTGCCCAGATGTCCCTACGATATTGGGCATGCGTCCAAGCCGTCTGAGTGGCCGAAATACTTCTTGCCACCAGATAGAAAGGGGGGCTGAAGGCAAACAACTCCAAAATGGCAGCCGAAGCAAAGCAGGGAGAGTGTAAGGGGAAGTGAACAGCTTGCAGCCAGAAGGTCAGCCACCCAGAGTTCAGAGAATAGAGAGCGGTTTGGAAAGGTGTACAGATGATGACAGTGACTGGCTTTGACAGTCAGACATAGGAGAGAGGTCCAAAAGCAAGTGACAGAGGAGAGTTCCTGTGCGAGTGAAGTTGAGAGCCTGAGACGCTGCACATATGGTGAAGGGTGTCATAGTTCCTGTCTGTAGCTCTCGGAGGAGGCCATATGCCCCCGCAGCAGGCCTGGACACCAATGGACTGCCATTATCTGCATAATTTAACAAGGAAAAGCCCAGGACCAGAGAACATGGTAAATGAGGCATGTGTTCCTGGACAAATGAAAATCCATGATTGAGAGGGCAATAATGGCCCTGGCACGACACGACAAAAACTTCTGCAGCGTTAGAAATGTCTTTGTGTTTTGCACATCGAAACATACTGAAAGGTCTTGTGGAGTGACAAAACTATTTTTAAAAGATATAAGTACAGTCTTTTAATCCTTATAAGCTTATGAAACTGCACGTATAATAATTGTAATGCAACTTGAAAAATCTGTCAACAAAATGCTGACTTGAAACGCTATTAAATTACTTCAGCACACTGTTTACAACAGTTAAGACTCTCATATGCTAACAACATTCATACAAATAAGTAAACTTTCTGCTTATTAACTCAAAAAATTGCTCTATTATGTGAAATGTGTCACTGCATAGTTGAATAAAAGTACTTGGAAGCAGTTCCACGCTAACATTAATTAAAACGAGGAGGTAAACCTCTCTTTAAAAGAAATGCCTTCTTCCTGTTGGGATCCTGATTAGCAGCATTTTGAGAGTCCTCAAGAGATCTCAATAATTGGTAACCATTTTTTTTAACACTTCCCAGGTACTATGTAAAAAAATGAATAGTAATTTTAACAGCAGTGGTTAATAATAATCCAAATAATAATAATAATGCACACACACACACACACACACACATATATATATATGTGTGTGTGTGTGTGTGTGTGTGTGTATATTCATATATTGTGGTTATGTATACAATTAAGGTTCATAATTGTGTATTTACCACCAAAACTGCTATGGTATTTTGTGCAAAATCATCTAACATGGTGGCAGAAAATTCTAATCTGAAATCTCTCTTACAACTGTTTCTGTATTGTACTCTCTAAAGCAGAAGGATTGCTTTAATGAAGCTGAATATTTCTCTTTCTTTAAAACAATATCAATCTATTAAAATCTTAGTTGCATCTGGAAGCCTGCGCAAACAACTCTGCTTGTGCAATTTATGTTGATGTTTTCAACTAGACGCTTAAGAAATTACACACAAATCTGAGAAAAGCATCAAAGAGAACTAGCAGCTACAAAGAAAACAAGAGCTGACAGAGTGTTTTGCAGTCATCTTTGCTACTTCATCCTAAATCTCCTTCATCATCTGCATTTGTCTACCTGGCACATTTCACAAATGCGCCGCATTTTAGGATCAATGTCTTTGTCTACAGCATTAGAGACCCAATTCCTATTTTTGCGTTCTAAGAACTATAAATATTAAAATGGTGGTTGTCCTGACCAACCTCAAGTCTTCACCTACTTAATGGAATCCAGAAATTAAAACCATTTTTTCCTCTTTAATTCCAAAGAAATATATATTTATCAGTATCTAAAGGTCAACATGCAGTCTAAAACTAACTTCATCAACGAAATGAGTTTTTTTGTTCTTTTAATGGATGCATTTGTCTATTTAATATGTACATTTATTCAATATTTATCGTGAAAAAAAAAATTAAAAATACATAAATGAAGGAAAATTTTAATAGGCCGTAGGAAATTAATTGAAACTAAAATAACTTGTATAATATTTCGTAGAACAATCATCAAGCACTCGTTTCATGAACCATTTGTTGGAAAAACTTAATTTTCAAAGACTTTCACAGCCTATTTTGTGCCGAATTTATGGAAAGTCACACCTCCATCGTCCCCTTTCATTAATTGTTTTCCATCACACTTACTCTCTCTGTTCAACCTCAAACATCCCTGCTCGTCCTCTCTCTCTCTTCCTCCGCACATCCAAATCATGGCACAACATCTGACAAAAAGAGAAAAGCAGCACCCTCATCATTAAGTTTATCAAAAAGCGGAGAGCTGCTGCTGTACTTACTCTCTGGTGGGTTGATTCTCTGTGCAAAAGTTCCTCTCCCACAACTCACTCAAGCAAAGGAAGGAATTAAAATGGCGGGGGAAAAATATTCCCCACTCTGTGCTGGAGACTGCCTTTTTCTGGTGTATGTGAAAACACAAACTGCACACTCTCACCCCTTCTAGTGTAAATATGCACGCTCATTAAGAGAAGAGGGGGAACATTAAAAAGTTATGTGGCGATGGGGGAACAGAGAAGAGACATCGACCCTCAAACTAATGAAAGTGAACGAGGAAAAAACTCGATATACAATTTACAGCTTTGCAAAACTATATGAAGTCTTCTGGGGGTTCATATGAAAGAGAGTGAGACCTCAGATGAAGTTTTATGAGCTTGCTGGAATAGCTCTTATTCAAACAGGAGAAATATGCCGAAGACCATTTTGACTTGTCAGACGGAAATGTTTTCATTCCGTCCAAAGGCTTGTCTAACTGGGAAAGTATCCCAATCCAGCTCCCAAGTCTGCATGATACCAAATACAATATGTGTTGTTCAAGGTGTAAAAAGTTACTGTAAATCAGGGCCGTAACCACCATAGACACTGAGACGATTTAATTTTAATAATTAGAAATTCCTAAATTGCCCCTCCCTACCACCACCACCACCACCACATATGTTGTTAGGATGACAAAAGGTTTAAAAGTTACATTTTTAGTTGGGTGGCTGGTCTGCCTCAGCAGTCTAACGCTCTTCAATGTCAAAATGATTGAGATGGCCAATCAAATCAAAGTAAGCGGGGTCTACTGTTCATCGAAGCAGAGTGTGGATTCCAACGCAAAGCGTAAGTATAATGTTGAAAGAGAGTGAGGTAAATAGCGAAACATTTAATACATGCTTTGCGATAGAAATGTTAAAAGACTGACAGTGATATACAGTGACGCAAACTTTTTTCTCAAATATGGCCAAACTTTCAGTTTCCAATTCCAATTCAACTTCCTGTAGGTGTGATTAGTTCAATTAAAATTCGCAATGCATTGCCAATTTTTCAGCACTGTATTTTGAACCCTGAAATATATACACAATTAATTTTGATTGGATTAACTAATCAGCATACGATGTAATTAATTCAATCAAAATTAATCGGCGGTCAGTCCTGTTTTAATACAAAGGCCTGACTGAACCAAACACAACGGAACAGCTGTTGAACTGACCTTGACTGAGACCAGACCAATAACATATTTTCATTTCCTACCAGAGAGACAGCATTTTCGGGACCTGAGGACACGTTTAAATTGCTCTGGGTGTCATTATTTTCAAGAACAAAGGAAGAGAAAACAAGTCTCATTCGTCTTTCTGTTCCTCCAAAATATAGTCTCTCTCACTCACCGTCTTTTTCAGCCAGTGACCCTCAGTGGTTCAGTCAACCCTGAGCTGTAGCAAAGGGCAAGCTCAGAGGAGGGGTGCACATTAAAAATTCATAGCCCGCCTGCATATATCTGTCACATATTAATGTGCACAAAACGCACAACGCCTGCAAGGGGATTGAGGCTCTGTCCCCACAGGTGGGACGTACTGACAGAAATCAATGGAGTTGCTTGTCCGTATCTTAGCCAGGGTACACAGAGGAGAAGAAAAGATAGGAAAAGAGAAAGAGAGATAATCAGTAAAGAACAAATCTGAGTAAGCATATTCCTGCAGTTAAGGTTTAGTTTTCACACAGCGGCAAAAAAGAGTCTGGCCCGGGGCCAAACCCAGGAGACCCAGCCAGAAACGCTCACTCTCCTTTCTGCCCGTGAGCTGATGGTCTCTGGGAGATGTGATTTGGATAGTTTCACAGATCGCACCCACATCGATTTTTGAAGACTGGATTGAGAGACTACAACCTCTAAGGGTGAATTTAATATCCTTCATCATCTCTCCACCCGAAAAAAAAGATCCACCCAAAGGGGCCACTCCAAACCATGTCTAAAATGAAACAAATTGTGCAGCTCCAAAGAAATTAAAACCATATCACACTGAAATGTTTACACAAATAAAGGATGACTAAAGAGATGGAGCTTTCCTTTTCTGTATGGGGGTGCAAGAAATTGGATAAAACCCAAATACTCGCCAATTGGAAACTGATGTATGTATGTATGATTTGTGAAACCCATGTCATCCATTAAAAATGGTAGATGGAGAATAGTACCAGACATTTTAATTTGTTTAATTTCAATACCCAAAAAATTAAAGTGGGATTAAAAAAAATGGCATGTCATACGTTTTTCACATTTGAGTCATCTACGAAAGAACTACACCCAAACCATTAAAGGGATAGTTCACCCCAAAAACTTGTCATCATTTACTCACCCTCAAGTTGTTCCAACCCCGTATGAGTTTATATCTTCTGCTGAACTCAAAAGTAGATATTTTGAAGAATGTTTGTACCAGACAGTTGATGGTAGCCATTGACATCCATAGTATAGTAACTGTCTGGTACAAACATTCTTCAAAATATCTTCTTTTGTGTTCAAAAGTAGAAAGAAACTCATACAGTTTGGAACAACTTGAGAATTTTCATTTTGGTTTCATTGAATTTGGTTTCATTGGAATCATTGAAAAAGTTAAATAAAACTGAATCCAGTTCTCTTGTGATTCACATTGTTCTAATCTTTTCTTTTTTCTTTTTTTTTTTTATTGTGGTTCTCCGTAAAGTTAAAATTCACACTACTCTTGGTTTGTTACTCTTAAAAGTTGTTGTGATAGGTTTCAGAAATAAGGGGTAACAAGATAAGATCATTAATGTCATCATAACAACTGATGAGAAAGCCAAGTGTAGAAACCTATACTTGGAACTTGTCCTCTGCATTTAGCCCAACCAAGTTACGGCACGCACATTAGGATCAATGAGTCATGAACACACATACACAGCAAACCATGGACATACAGCACATAGCCGAATCAATGGGAAGCCATTCACTCCGGCGCCCGAGGAGTGATTGGGGATTAGGTGCCTTGTTCAAGAGAGCCCTGTTCATTCACCCCACCTACATTTTCCTGTTGGTATTGAGAACTGAACCCACAACCTTGGGGTTACAAGCCTGACTCGCTAACCATTAGGCCACGACTGACTCTTAATATGCAGGGCTTGAATACAATTTTGATAAATACAGCCTTTGTTGAGCACAACAGACTCTTACGGGATAGTTCACCCAAAAATTTAAATGTGCTGTTAATTTACTCACCCTCTGGCCATCCAAGATGTAGGTGACCTTTTTTTTTCTTCAGTAGAACAGTAAAGAAGATTTTTAGCTGAAACCATGGTCCTTGGTGATTCATATAATGGAAGTCAATGGGTGGCGTCCCTTTGAGATTCAAAAAACCATATGCAGACAAAACAAAATTAATACCCGGAGCTCCTGACGATACAATGAGGTCTTAGGAAGCGAAATGCTTGGTCTATGCAAGAAACTAACATTATTTACAAAATTAATACCTGTAATCCACAGCCTCGGCAAATGTTCTCGAGCAAATTCACGTCAGTCTGCAGCTCAAGCTTCCTGTCGCATAATAAAGTTTTATATGGATTGCTTACGTGATATATTTAGTGGCCGACTGTATAGACTGTAGATTGTGATTAGCCTGGATTTTAGTCACAGTCCATCCCTATAAGATTGATCACGATTAGGCACAGTGACCACAGTTGACTGCATGACTTCATCACAAAGGATGTGTTAAATTGCCATTGACTGGCGAGTCCTAAGGGGTGACCCGAACAATAAATCCAGGTCTTCTCATTTAGTATCCTCTCACTGGCCTGCTGAATGGAAACCAGACCATGGGCTGTTAGTGTCACAAACAGTCACCCGTTCCAGCAGAGAAGCTCAAGGGGTGATATTATAAGGGTGAGAGTGAGTCATGTGACACAAGTGAGGAGTGTGTTCAATGCTAGGCAGCGGCTCGTCTGGATCTTTAGCAGCGACGACGTTGAGATGTATAGGAGCACAGAGGCCAATGCAGGCATGTGTGTATACGAGTTAATATGGCCTGTGGGGATCATGAAACAGCTCAGATGTGTATTGTGCTTATGTGTGAGTGAGGATGGGCTCACTCGACTGCATAATTGAGTGGGATCTCAGCCAGCCCCTCAGTGCAGCCGTTCCCTTTTAGCTCCACTTCACTTTCTGCACTTCTTTGATATATAAAACTATGACTTCTGCTCGCATGGAAAGCCAGAGTGCAGATGATTGACACTATGCCATAAAGTGTTCACAAGTCCTCCCTTTTGGTGTCAAAGGAATAGCTCATCCTCATGTTGGTCCAAATCTGTATGAATTATTCCGAGTAACACGATGCACAATGTCCAAGCTGCTCTTTACGATGAAAAAAACAGTGACTAGAGGCTGCCAAGCTCCAAAAAAAAAAAAAAAACATCATAAAAAGGGAAACATGATCATAAAAACATAAATCGCATGTGTCTCTGTAAATACTACTTCATACAAATTCATCTGCATCTGATTGCATTTGATTAGTTTGGGTCACTTATAACGTGCATATGGGAATGCAACATGTGCCATCCATTTCACCAGATTGGTAATGAAAAGCATTTATAAATCTGTTGCCAACAAAGTTAAAACTTTAAGTTCTTAGGTTTTCAGACAAAGTAAAAGCTAGGGCATTTAACGTTTGAAAATGGACAAATTATGACATTATTCTATGACGTAATTCTAGAGTGGTACAGTAAAATAAAATAATACATTGAAAATTAGCAATATTATCGTGATATATCTTCGCTGACAATATAAAATTAGGTAACATAATGCATGTTGCAATAATGTTAACAGTTTCACTTATAAAGACAGTAAGTCAGTTTCACTCACCTTTTCGTATTATGACTATGAGAGCTGTTAAAGGCGTCATGACATAAGAAATCAAAACCTTTTGACATTTAAGAGGTCTTTGTACCATTAAAACATCCTGCAAATTTTAGACTGTGACATTTCCTTTTATAAAGCATTTTTGTAATCCAGCTCAAAAAATGTTTGGATATTGTGGGATCTGTGACGTCACATGGACAAATATATTTGCAAATGACAGTCAAAGCAAGACATCAATGGCCATGTACACACTGTAAGATTCAGGAGTGACAACGGCATTTAAATGCGGGAGCGAATCCCCTTAAATAGTGTTATATTTGTGTATGCAACACGACCCATAATACCTAAGTTCTGCTAGTGGGGAAATGAAGCTGACCAAAAATCAACATTGATTCAATGTTTGCCTTTTTCGACAATGAAAAATGCTTTTCAACATAAAGAATTTGGATTTATTTCGTTTTTATGGGCTTGTTCATTGATTTTTCTAGAAAGATCTGGCAACACGAAGGAGGCAAGGCACATACAGAAGAGAGACACATCTCCGATGCACTTTAAAAAACGTAATTGGCAACTAGTTGTTCAGTTCGGTTCCATACACACTGCATAGAGTTTATGTAAATGCATTAATTTGGTTGTAGAATGCGGTCGTCATTCCCGAAAACCATAAGCTACTTGAGTAAAAGTACAAATAACCTACCATTTCAAGTACAAGTCACCAATTCCAATACAAGTTGAGTAAAAGTCTTACAGTATCTGATTTTAACTGTAAAGTATTGTCAGGAGAGCAATCACGTTTATTTTCTAAAATCAAAATAAAACTGGAAATTGCAAAAAATCAAAGTCGACACAACAGCCTCTTAAACGTCTGCAAACACACAAGACTCAAGTGTTTAAAAAGGGCATAGTAAACCATTATCATTAAAAAGGGTCTCTTTAATATAACAGATAAATAAAATGATTTGATTTGAAACATGTGATTTGTATTAAAAAAGTAAGCATAGCTCCACCCCTAAACCTAACCCTTGTGATAATGGAAGTATCGAGAATTGTGAGATTTCACTGTTACTACTGGCGTTTTGTTATTTTGACAGCGCTAGTTCTACGTTTAACCACAATTACAGCACTTGACAAAGTACACATGTGCAAGTACCTGTACACAAAATACATTCATGAGTCTTGTGATCTTATAATCAATCTCTGCTGTGGTGGAGGGACCAGTTTCGAGCTGTCGACCGACATGGTCTGCCTTCAGGGAGGGTGTGAAGCGAAACTAGTGTGACATAGTGATTGATGCTCCCAATCTGTCTTCATCACGCACAGTTCGACATGACTGTCACTCTGCGGTGGTCTCGCTCCCATTAGCTCTGGATGCTGTGATGTGGACAGGGAGATAGGATAGACGGGGAAAAAGACAAAAAGAGTGATGCAGAGAGGATGGTTAATGTGTCACTGAAACAAGAAGTTGGGGCAGGACATAGCAAAGGAACCGTTTAAATAGGTTGTGTTACAGCCCGGCAAAAGTTAGAGATTCATAACTTATTGGGAGGAGACATTGTTATTACAAAGAGCATTTTATTGGACAAAAAAGATGACCACGCCCCTGAAGGCAAGATGAGTCATCAGGACTTTGGTTTGTTTTCCTGAAAGAGAAACAATGTGCATTTTAATGCGATAGTTCACCCACAAATAAATAAATAAATAAACAAAATTGGTTATTTAGCGCACCCCTGCTGTTCCAAGCATTTATCTCTTTATATCTTTGATGCGGAATATTTAAAAAAATATACTTTTTTTTCCAGCACAATACTGCAAAGGTTTGGGGTCTGTAACATTTTTTAAATGTTTTTATGTTCGGCAAAGCTGTTTATTTAATCAAAAATAAAGAGTGATACTGTGAATATACTTTTTACTATTTAAATATATATTAAAATGCAGATCATTCCCGTGATGACAAAGCTGAAATTTCTATTATTCCAGTCTTCAGTCACATGATCCTTCAGAAATCTAATCTAATATACTGATTTTGCTGCTTTTTATTATTAACAATGTTGAAAACGTATGTATTTTAATCCTTTTATATTTAAATAATGTCTTCCCTTCACATCAAAGCAAAATCATGAGGTTTCTGTTCTCTTAATGGGACAGCTAAATGCTTGATCTGCAAGGAGAAAACTGCAGTTCTCAAGGAACACAATCTTAGGCATCATTAGTTCAGTAAATGTGCAATATGCAGAGTACGCAGGTTCGAGGGTGAGATGAGCCACTAAACTCAGAAATATTCTGTTTATGCCATTATAACTGTATATATTTACAATTCATGTGTTTTTTTTAAACAGTTTAACTGGCCATCTGACTAGTGTCCTCCAAATAATTTGAGTTTTAAATCCTTAATATAAATGGCTTCAACATGGACGGACTAAAAGCCACAAAACTTCTGAATTCAGGATGCTTTAAACTTCTGACTAGCAGTAAAAGATAAGGCCACAAGTAAGACGGTTGTTTTATCTCTCCTAAAAACCCCTGTGTCCTGTCAGACATCTGTTCACAATGTTTCTTGCATTTTGAAAATGCCGCTAAACTGGCAGACAGAAGACTGGTGAATTACCAGAAAAAAACAAGTAGTTCTGAAGGTTGGCTCGACAACACAGTCTGAGCCGCTCCGCCAGAGACTTTAGCTATGTGTCCCCCTGAAGAGAGAATTAGTCATACTGTCTACCTCTCTCAAATGTTACAGTCTTGTTTTCCAAGAAAAGAAAACTTCAAACGTTGCCTCTGTCAGAGAAGAATCAGCAACTAAACAAAACAACAACAGCAACTTGAAAAGGTCAGTGCTCACATAAAAATAAAGACCTTGTCCCTCGTTCCTATCGCTCTGATTTCCCATCATGCATTACACAAAACACATCACTAAAGGTTAGGCTGAGTGCCAATATATTTCCTTGAATGAGCAGAGACAAAGGCTGGAATGAGTCCTCCCACGTGCAGGTTCTTAATGCATGCAGCAGCAGATAATGAACGCTTATCTGAATCCAGCAGTCAAGCTGCAGTCGTTTAGCTTACGGCAAGTCAAACCAGTAGTTCATCTTCCTTGCATATAACCAAACTAATGATCAATAAACATTTGGTTGTAGTTTCTCCTTCTTTGAAGACCTTTGTATCTTGTACTGAAGTAAGACGGCTAGGGGTCATAGGTCATGGGATTATCTTCCTGACCTCTCAGTAATGTATCATAGCTTCCCCGAAAGATGGAATAATGAAATGTAGATCATTGTATGGGGACTTGTTCTCTGCCTTTGAAAAATAGAAATTCACTTTTTACCTCAAAAATCACACAGATTCACAGGTCTGTGTATGGGTCAAGAACACCCATTTTTCTATGAATGTAAAGAAAATGAATTAAATAAGTGCAATTCTTGCTTAAAATGACTTGAATACACCTCTTCTATGAAGAGCATATTTTGATTTCTCATAAGAAATATTTTAACAAAATTGCTTTACTGACTATTAATATTTAAAAATGTTTGTCCACCAAATCAATGTCCAACCAACAGGCAAAATAAATAAAAAATAAATAAAATAATAATAATAATAATAATAATACAATAAAACAAGGTCAATAAAGATCATTTGACTTTTATAACATAACTCCCAAAAAACGTAATGATATTAATGAATAAATAATTCATGATATTTATAAAAACATAGTCAAGTCAAGTCATCTTTATTTATATAGCGCTTTTTACAATGCAAATTGTGGCAAAGCAGCTTTACATTAATAAGAAAATGGTGTCATTGTGCAGCTTATTCTATATATTATTGATTCATTCCGTTGCAAATATCAATAGTTATTAGTCTAGTTAATTTATGTATATCAGCACTGCAGAAAACAGTGATGTAATCGTCCGGCTCAGCTCAGTTTGTATACAACGGCGCCAATACAGGCATATCAAAAACACTGCTGATTATCAAGCAAGTGTCCCCAACTTAAGCAAGCCAAAGGCAACAGCGGCAAGGAACCAAAACTCCAACAAATGGAGAAAAAAACCTCGGGAGAAACCAGGCTTAGTCGGGGGGCCAGTTCTCCTCTGGCCAACAGTGAACACTTGTCCGATACTCAGGCAGAGTTACAGGTCATTAAACCGTTTTGGAATCGCAACAGTCAAAATATTTAATCTAGTTTAAGATCTTTTTGATCACGGGGACGGTTTGTTGGGATATGTGCCACTGGCTGATGAGTCGGTAAGGTCTTCACAAAGGATGAGCTAGTTAACACAGTCTCCGCCGACACCACAGGGCCACATTGCTGCCGCACACAGGCACAGGTTCCCCGTCCGACCCGGACACAGCCCAGATCCAGCCAATCACGTTAATTGGTAAACCTCGGGATAAGCAGAGAGACAAAAAATTAGCGTAGACGCCATTCTTCTTCTGATGTACCGAGTACATCTGGTGTTATAGGAAGTGATCCCGGTTCCGGCTGACCTGATCTATGCAGCCTAACAATCCTTTAACGGATATGAAGACAAAAGTTTATAGTGCGTCATGTGTATGCCAAGTTAAATAGATGCGTTTTTAGTCTAGATTTAAACTGACAGAGTGTGTCTGCTTCCCGAACAATGCTAGGAAGATTGTTCCAGAGTTTAGGTGCCAAATAGGAAAAGGATCTACCGCCTGCGGTTGATTTTGATATTCTAGGTATTAACAACTGGCCAGAATTCTGAGATCGTAATAGACGCGAAGGACTATAATGCATTAAGAGCTCACTCAGGTACTGGGGAGCTAAGCCATTTAGTGCTTTGTAAGTAATTAGCAAGATTTTAAAATCTATACGATGTTTAATAGGGAGCCAGTGCAGTTTTGACAGAACAGGGCTAATATGTTCATATTTCCTGGTTCTAGTAAGGACTCTAGCAGCTGCGTTTTGGACCAGCTGTAATTTGTTTATCACGCGAGCAGGGCAACCACCCAATAGAGCGTTACAGTAATCTAGTCTCGAGGTCATAAACGCATGAACTAGCTGTTCCGCATTTGTCATTGAGAGCATATGTCGCAATTTAGATATATTTTTAAGATGGAAGAATGCGGTTTTACATATGCTAGAAATGTGGCTTTCAAATGAAAGATTGGTATCAAAGAGCACACCCAGGTTCCTAACTGACGAAGACGACTTAACAGAGCAGCCATCAAGTGTTAGACAGTATTCTAGGTTTTTATGTGAAGTTTTTGGTCCAATAATTAGAATCTCTGTTTTTTTAAAAACATACAAAAAAATGTAAAAATATTTGTAATTCAATATTTAAAAAATGATTATGATTTGTACACCCTTGCTATTTTAGTATCATTGATATAGTATATACAGATATACTATTCTAGTTTTCTTTTATTATTTTGAATTAGATATTATTCTTATATTTTCTGTTTTAACTTTTATTTTAGTTAAAGTTTTGTTATTTACATTTTTTTTTTAAATATGTCTAAATAACTTTTATTCATTTTAGAATAAAATACTAAAATGCTCATTCACAAGTAAAGTTTTTTTTGTTTTGTTTTTTTTAGTAATTTAAGTTAAACTAAATGAAAATGAGAAATTATATCCTTGGCAACTAGCTGAGTTTTGTACATAAAAGTTTTTTATATTTTATTTCTGCAAACGAATGGTTCCATTAACTTTTTTGTTTGTTTGTTTTAGTTAACAATAATAACCTATAGCCTTACATGTGTTCAAGGTGTGATGAAAATGCTATTACTTTTTATTTGATGGTTGCACCACATGACATCTTAGTCATTTCTAAAAAGAAAGTGTTTTTCAAAACATTTGAACCAAAACGTGTACAAAGATTTTTACATATATGTTTTAAACTAGATTTTTTCATTTCTTCATCATTGACACTATACTATGTGTCATTGACCCATATTGTCTTTCAGCTATTAAACAGAGCTCATAGCTCCGATCATATTTCAGAGTCTGAAGTATGTGTTTTAAGTACATTTGTTGTTTCTCTTTTTAAAATGTGCTATTGCATTATGTCTATAGGCCTATGTTAAACACTAAAAAGGAAGTTTCACTGTTTTGTAATCAACCTTCAGTACAAACACAGAAGATATTTTTTTTAAAAAAAGCACAGTTGTTGATCTGTCATTATAAATCTGTGCATCCGTCAAAGCTCAAGCATCTCTAAAAATAGATCAAATATGATTAAGTCTAAGCAGATGCTACTTTCTACAAAACACCCCCTTAAATTCATTCACACCGCTAATTACTGTAAAATGTTCACTTGTGAACACTTCCAAACTCACAATCTTAGCTATATATTTAACATGACATTATGTTACATGTAACACGTTTTCAGTGTCTATTGCTATGAAAAATTAGGTGTCGAAAGTGTTATTTCTCTTTTGCATATGACAGTGTGACCAATTTAGTATGCGGTACTTTAACCTCTCCAGCTCTACTTGCATCACTCCGAGCGGGATTCGAACCGGCCTTTCGGCATTGGGAGGTAGGCGCGCTAACAAGGACACTAAAGACTGCAGCCTCAAACATCTATCGCTAGTGCACCTCGAGGCCAGGGGAGTGAGGTTTTTGAGGCCTCCATTACACTCACCCCTCTAAACCTCTCTCCCATGCGGACCACAGCACCGATGTAACCCCTCCAGACACCAGCACAGCTCAGAGCCGGATTCGAATCCACGTCTCCAGCATGGTAGGCAGGCGTGCTAACAAGGACAACAAAGCCAGTAGCCTCTACCGTCTCTTGCTTGTGCCAGGGGAGTGAGGTTTTACTCGTGCATGCATTCATATTTAATAGTACTGTCACATAGATCCAAAGATTTTGTATAGATCCTGTTCCTTCATGAGCACAGCAACCTTTATGCACAAATCTCCTTTCTACTCTATTTTATGCATTAGCATTGTTGAATTCTATATTCTAACTTACTTGTTGGCCAACAAAAGTTTATTCATTATTTACCCTATAAAGCCTACTGTGTTATATTTGATATATGAATTTCTAAGGTTACTAAATTATCAGTAGCTTTGCTGATAAAACTTTTAAGTCTGATTAAATTCTGGTAAATTAATTAGTCTGATTGATATTTCAAAAAACATTCCCCTCCAGACATGGTACATGTGTCTTTTTGTGGTGAAATATTAATTAACTTTTATAAACACATGAATAACTTGTTTATTCATTATAATAATGTAATAAATTATAATATAATAATTTTATTATTATTATATTTTAAGATGAACACTTACTAAAATGAAGCAACTTAGGTTTACTTTCCTATCCATGCATAATTTGTAAAAATAAATAAATACATTAAATTTAAAAAGCATTCAAATGTAAGTAACAAATTTAAAATAATGGGGCCTTGAAGAAAGGAATTATTTAGTGTACTGTATCTCGCAATCATAAATTTATTGCATTGCATTGCGTCCCCTCACCCCAAACAATAAAAACTGCACAGCTTTGATCATTAAAAAAAAACAAAAAACTTTTTTATATGCATTTCATGTAAATTCTCTATATACTGATGTAAAAATCTAATTGTTTACATGCAAGATATCAAAATGTCATCTTACTTTTTGGCCATATAAAAACATCTAAATTGCATATTTTTTACATTTTTCTAAGAAATATAAATAATAAAAATAATGTAATTTCTTTCTACATTATGATATCAAAAAGGTTGTTACACCAGTTTTAACTTCACACCCCCCAATATATCAAAATTAATTTTCATTCAGAAATCAGAAACATGCTCATGAAAGGTGTATTCAAGTCACTTGTAATGAAGAGACAGGTGGGATCCAAATGCAGCTTTCTTAAAAGTAGACGTAGTCAGACAGGCAGTGGTCAATGATCAGCAAACAGGTATACAGGGGATAAGTTCAGTAAACAGGCAATAAATCCAAAGGCAGGCAGGGAACGATCATGAAACGGGTAAAACAGGCAAGAACAAAACCAAGACAACAAACATGGGAATAAACGCTCGGAAATGACAGGGTAACCAAATCAAGACTTTGCGGGGTGTGATGTGTGAACGGTGTTTATATGTGGCGTGGGTGATGAGGGGCAGCTGGTGCGGTAATCAGAGACTGGGTACGGGGCTTATGGGAAATGTAGTTCGTGTGAATAAGTGAGAGTGTGAGTGAGTGAAAAGAGTCTAGAGTGGAGTGCCCTCTAGTGGATCTTCCAGGCTCTCCAGCTGACAATCGTGACATCACTGTATGTTTGAATTTTTGAATAACTGGATTGATTTATTCTATTCTATTCTATTCTATTGATTTAACTTTCCAATCCATGTTCACGTGCACATACGAACATCAAAATGGATAACTGAGGTGGTTTTAAATCTTACCCTTCACATTACATTTCCCCAGTGCCGTGACACAAACGATCTTGCTAAACTTGAAATTGCATCCTCACTCGGGTGAGGTCAGAGGTCACCACCTCACCGATTTTCTTTGCATTTCAGGAGCGAGATGAAGGAGACGTGCAGCAGAGTCGCCAGGATTCTCACCAGCTTGTTTCTCTCCCATTAACCCAAGAGACCCTGGACAACCAACACTTTAACCTCCTGGTATTTTCTTTTTCTTCTGACATCAAACTCCTTCAGTGACAGTGCTTCATCTATGATGTGATGATTCACGACCGCCCACCTCTGCGTTAACACCTCACAATCATTGCTGCATGTAAATGCATTTAGTACATTTAGTAAACGTCTCCCCTACAATTAAAAGAGACGAGAGGAGGATATATTCCACATGTTGAATACTGTACCTGTCAAGACTTCTGAAATTATTACAATCACCCCCTGAAGCAAACCGGAAAGCCTGTCAGAAGGAGCTGTCTCCCTCTCTGCATATATAGCCACAGCTAATGAGCAAATGAGCCGTACAGACAAAAACCTGTTCTGTGCAGATAGGTGAGGAGACCATCATCATGGACAACCTGAAATGCACTCCAAACTTTAGTTGAACAAAATTTGATGTGCCCTCAAACTGTTTTGTAGCTTGTGTTGATTTCAGCCACTCTGCTGTATGCAAGTCATAAATCTCTGTCATCTAAAACGGTGTCGTTTGTTTTTGCTTCCTGCACAGGGTCATGACTTCACCTGCTTGAAGTTTGAAGTAATGAATTGAGAAGCAAAATAAAAAAAAATAAAAAATGTGTAGGGGAGTATAGTAGCACATCTTGTTTTCACTCTAGCTGTTATTTTTTTCCACTTTGTAATCTTTATTAGATTCCCATACTTCTGTGCTGCAAATTAGTTTAGAAATCAACTACTTACCCCTAAATGGTGTAAATTAATGTAGTACGAGTACAAACAGTGCTGTAGGGCACAACACTAATATGCTTTTAATTCTGTAAACTAATTTGACAGAAAATCAAATGTACAGTTCATAATAATTATTATTCCATCAATTTAACACATCGTCCCCTTGGAATTATAAGACTATAATAATTATAATTTTTTTATCAAAATTGAGTTATTTACATATTCTTATTCTGTGACAAATTATTTAAATTATGTGATGTTTTTTTATGGTGTGTACATTTTGGGACTTTTTATTTAGAAAACAAAAAGGTTCTGTCTTCAAAGTCGAATGGAATGCAAAAACTTTGAAGCTTTTGAATATCTCAGAACTGCTCAGAATGCAGACAGAACCTTATAAGTCCAAGGGGACGATATGGTACACATTTTAATTCAAAAGAAACTGGTAACAAATACAGAACAAACACATAATGCATAATGCAATATACTGCCCTACTGTCCTATAATACAGTTTATGAATCTTTATGAATTCAGAACTACAATAGTGTTCCAACCCTACTTCTTCCTTCTTTTTTCGGGGTGAGGGAACGTTTTTCCTTCGCGTTTTTCCCATACAGACAACAACATCCTCAAAATTATCCCAAAATGATCTGCGAAAAATGACTAAAAACACAGTATATGACCCTGCCAGGCCAGTAGTTGGCGATGTCACATTGTAAAGAAACACAACACACCTATAGACTGAACACGTAATATGCCATACGCATAATGTCACCGCATTACTAAATCGGTGTCATTTTCAAAAACGTGCACTTTGAAACACGTTTTCAAAAGTTTGCCTTTTCAGGCCCTCAAAATGCTGTTGCCGTGTAAATGAACAGCTTTCTGTTTTTAGTTGAAAACGGTGTTGTGTAAACAGCCCCTATAACTGAAACTAAAATGATTAAAAATATTGTGAATTGAAATAAAGTAAAATATAAATAATAGATGAAAAACTAATAAAAAATAAAAAAAACGAAGAGAAATGTTGCCTTGGCAACTAACTGATATAAGCTTAAGTTGAAGTTAAAATTAAATTAAAGCTAAAATCATTTAGGGGAAAAAACTAAATAAAAAATGTCAAAAACATTTAAAGAAAAATGTATTAATATGGTTGCATAAACAAACATTTTTAAAATCTCATGTGCAATTAGCAGCAGTAAATATAATATGACATGAACTATATCTAAACATTTTGTGATACTAAACATTGTGGCGCATAAAATTTATAGTACAACAGAGGCACTAAAGGATCAAATACAAGAAATAAAGAGTGAAAAGGTTGGGCATCCATGCATAGATATTGGGAAATTATTCTCTTTTATTTGAAGTACTGTTGAGAGATAGGACCGTGTTGAGGACAGCCTGATGTCTTTCATTAAAATGCTAAACAGGTGCCAAAGGTGGAGTTGGAAGACAACGTGTTTGATCAATGCATGCTTGCTGTTTCATCTCCACTGGAATGGGACTTTATAAAGAACAAGATCTGGCTAAATCTAGAGAATGTCATATATTATGCCATAGAATAATACAAAATGATGTTTGGAGGCCAATTTACAACAATTACAAATTATGTTTGTTAATGTTGGCTCCATGTGGATCTGAATACCAACAAGAGTGGTGTGACCATCGAGAAAAAGAAAAAATATATATTTTCCTTACACTTACATGTGACTGTATACATTTCAATACTTTTCAAAAATATTTGTAAAATATATTTTTCAAGGCATAAATTTTAACAAATATCATGAGTTTTTCATTCTTAAATATTATTACGTTTTTTGAAAGTTGCACCACAAGACATTTTACAACTTTAACTAACCTTGTCATGTCATAAAAATGTTAAATTATTTGATTTCTTAAAAAGTTTTACAGACCTTTATATGCACTCATGAGAGTGCATGTGTCCTTTCTTTGATGTCAGTTCTAGTTTCATGAATGTTTTCTCTGCATGTTGGTCATACCACATGACTGGACTTAACAGACAACGGTTTTTCAAAAATTAATAAGGAGTGAAGCACTTTTGTAAAATATACACTACCGGTCAAAAGTTTTAAAACACCCCAATTTTTCCAGTTCAAGTCCAGTGAATAACCTGAAATGGTACAAAGGTAAGCGGTAAACTGCCAGAGGTTAAAAAAAAAAAACGTTTAGGTTACCAAAAACTGAAAACTAATGTACATTTCAGAGTTATACAAAAAGGCCTTTTTCAGGGAGCAAGAAATGGGTTAACAACTTACAGCTGTTCTGCAGCAATGGAAGTAAATTAAGCCTTGAAAGTTGATGCTAACAATTCCTACAGGCGTCCCAACTTTTGTTGATTACTTACAAACCCTCTGTCTGTATAAAAGCAGTGTTGGAACAGACTGTGTTACCACACCCTCTTAAGCATTATTTGGACAGTATTGTACCGCAGGAAGTAGTATATTGCTCTCATAATGGCGAGAAAAAGGCAATTAACAAAGGAAGACAGACAGACCAATACAACCCTTAAAAGTGTAGGTCTTTCCTTTAGAGAAATTGCAAAGAAAGCCAAGGTGTCAGTGAGTACAGTTTCCTATACCATCAAAAGGCATTTGGAAACTGGAGGAAACTCTGACAGGAAGAGGTCTGACAGACCCAAAGCCACAACAGAATCAGAAGACAAGTTTCTGAGAGTCAACAGCTTGCATGATAGGCGGCTCACAGGACAACAGCTTCAAGCACAGCTTAACACTGGTCGAAGTAAGCAAGTCTCCGTTAGGTTTCAAATCATGGAATGGCCAGCACAGTCTCCAGACTTAAACCCCATTGAGCTGGTTTGGGATGAACTGAAAGCAAAGCAACCTACAAGTGCAACACATTTGTGGGAACTTCTGCAACAGTGTTGGGAAGAACTTTCCGAACAATATTTGATTTCCATTGTAGAAAGAATGCCACGATTGTGTTCGGCTGTTATATCTGCAAAAGGTGGCTACTTTGATGAGTCGAAAATTTAGATTAAATTTTGTTAAACAAAATGATTCCATGATTTCTTTTTTATCTCAAATTGTTTATTTGTTCTATGTTTTAATTTCAGAGTACATTGAGACATTAAACTGCGTAAATTTCAATAAAAACCGGAAAAATGGAGGCGTTCTAAAACTTTTGACCGGTAATGTGTATATATATATATATATACACATATATAAATATATGCCAATCTTTTCTGCGCGACCACGACCTAACACTCAAAACCGACTCACACGAGCGCTGTTAACTGATTTGCATAATTCCTTTAGTGAATCAGTTACAACAACGCAGACAGTGTATGCAAATTAGCAGTTCTATCAGTGACCGCAATTCATTTATTTTATTTCTACATATATTTTCACAGAAGAGTTTGAAATGGAACAGCAAGCCCATTAAATCAATAGAATGTTTTGTTTTTATTTTTGTAAGGGAGAAGGAAAGTGCTGCCGTGGGATTCGATTAACATTATTTGCATAACTTATTCACAGATAGCCTACAGAATGTGTCTCTGCAGACATTCACAAGGCAGTGAAAAATATTCAGATGCCCCAAAAAAACTGAAAGTGGGATCACACTTGATATATCGTTTGAAAAGACAAATTTACACTTTGTGTTTCAGAACCACACATTGCAACAACATTCACACAAACATTGCAAAAAACCCTACCAATATTTCATGATAATGTGATGCAATACTAAAACACGTCAGAGAAAGTAAGTTTAAAACAGTCGTTATAAATAGCATATCTCCAAGGAATAACCAGCATGTTGGAAAAGGAATATTTTTATCAAAGGATATGGGACATATTGAGGTCAGTCTGATGTGGCAGAGTCCGTAGATAGAGACGGCGGGAATTAAACAGCACTCAGTTTCTCTTTAATACAGTGCCATTTGCATCTATCGCATCTGTAAACACCAAACCGCTCGAACAACATTTTCCACAATGCTTTTTACTTTTGGCTAGTGAATCAGAGAGCTGTTGTCTGTTTCGATGTAGCAATGCCCCCTAACTGAGCAGGGCCTGGCTAATGCATTCCCTTTGAACACCCTGGGCTGGATGGAGGTGTCAATCAGACGGTACACCGACTGTATCCAGCCTCTCTCGCTCCCCTCTCCCTTTTTTTACATGCTTTCTTGCCTGTTCATCCAGCACTAGGCTTGACAAAGGTGGTCAAATAGGGGTGACACAGCACCGAAAACACAGACAGTCCCACGAGAGGCTGTAAAACTGTTACCAACCCAAACATACCGCTGCTCTGTTTTACTGCTGTCTGTCCAATTATTTGATAAAAATCAGGTGGTTATTTCTATTTTATGTGCAGCTCACACGCTGTCCTCTTGGAGGCAGGAAACAAAGTAGGCCTATCCAATTATTTAAAGTGATTTTCTGCTAATTTGATCTGCATTAGAAGCATTTTACCTAAAAAGAATGCATAGGTGGAGAGTTTGGTATCAGAATATCTCAAATAATATAAATGATTTTGCATTAGATAGTTCACCCAAATATGAAATGCATCTATTATTCCATTGCCATAAAACACACAAATATATTTTGGTAACTCTTTATTTTGATGGTCCCTTCTAAACATTCTGTTGACTATAAGTAACTTTGCCACTTCATGTCAATTAACTCTCATTAGAGTATTATGGCTCGTTTCTACCGTACGGTACACCATTTTTGATGTTTCTATTGTCAGAAGTTGTGAATGGTACCCTAGTTCCGAACTGTACTGTACTACTTTTTTGGGACCCTTCCGTTGGGATACCTAGCACAACAGTCCGGTACTAAAGGGTGGAGCTAGAGACAGCAGAACGTTGCATGGTTGACAGAGAATCGTCATGTGTGCAAGGGAAATGACAACACGAGGCGCCATTTTTAATAAAGACCCAGAATGCTGCAGCTCATCTTGTCTTCAACGAGCCCACGTCACGCCCCTCCTCATCTCTGCACTGGCTACCCCTCGCTGCTCGCATCAAGTTCAAAGCGCTGATGCTTGCTTACAGATCCACCACAAGCTCTGCACCTTCCTACCTCCACACACTGCTACAACGCTACGTCCCCACCAGAAGCCTGCGATCACTAAAGGAACAAAGGCTTGTGGTACCGTCACAGAGAGGCACAAAATCACTCTCCAGAACATTCTCGTTCACTGCTCCCTGCTGGTGGAATGATCTCCCTACTTTCATCAGGAACGCAGAATCCCTGGCAATATTCAAGAGACAGCTGAAAACTCATCTCTTCCGTGAACACTTAATCCCCTCAAAAAAACAAAAAAAAAAACCCTATCCTTCCCTTTTCCCTTCCTACTCTAGCTTTTGGTACTGAGCAATGTATGAAACTTGTATTGTGAGCACTTCCAGTGTCTATTTGCCAATTCATGAAGAATCGCTTGTTTGTTTTCCTCACTTGTAGTCGCTTTGAATAAAAGCGTCTGCTAAATGACTAAATGTAAATGTAAACCATTTTGATGTTCGTATGTGCACGTGAACATCGATCACTACTTTGGCATAAAGTTAAATCAATAAGGGAATAGAATAGAATAGAATAAGTGTTGCGCCAAATTTTGACCCCTTGCCAGATTATTACCGCCCTACTATTGGAGGGTAATAATTTGGCAGGGGTTCGAAATTCGGCAAAACACAGGACGAGAGTTTACCATCCCTAATCGTACTGAGCTGTCCTGTATCGCTCAGTGGAAACGAGGCATTATTAAACTTAAAATCTGCTAACTATTAATTGTGATGGTCCACCAACAGACTGATTTTAAATACATAAAAAACTGCAAAAGAACTGATGTGAATTAAGGCATCTCTGTAAAATCTGGGCATTATTGGGTTCATTTTGGACCCTGAAACACACTATTCTGTCCATACATTTCATTTTTGATGTCTTATCAAAAAGGAAGTTCTACAATGTCTACAATGATGGATACAGTTTCTCTCCAGACAGCATAAAAACAATTGAAGGGCATCACAGTGAATTTGAAGACCTCTCTTTTTCACTCTGTTCTGACAGAATGATGCCAATCAACAGCAGACTCCAATCTCACTGAGCCGAGCAAGATTTAAAGATAGACAGAGGAAGAAAAGAAGAAAGTATGACCTCTCTTTGCAACTTCACCTATCTCTCAGTTACCATCTCCCGCTTTTCGCCTGGAAAACTCTTTCGCACTATTGTCAGAAGGACAGCGGGATGCCCTTTCTGTGAGAGGAACTGTGCAGTTGTCACAGCCAGTTGATCTGCCACCTTCTAGTGATGTCACACTCTGCCAAAAACCTTCCCATCATGCTCTGGGGCAAATGCATCAATAACCAGGAAAGGGTGGGGGACCTGAACAAGTAAACATTCTGAATCATAAACAAAGATGAATAGTGCTGTGTGTCTTATTCCTCTCCGACTGCATACGGACACTGCATCCTCTCTGACTCGGGTGTTATTGCATTAGGATGGATTGGGAAGTGAAGCCGACACACAAATGGGGAATATTCAAGAGCGATTGCTTTTCTTTTTTCTCACTCCATCAACTACAATTTTTTTAGACCAAAGTGAGCTCTGTTGGAAATGGGGTGAAATTTCCGGGCTGTAAATGGGCTATGGATGTCGGGATGAGAAGCTGAAGGATTCTGCACTTCGTTCACTTCTTTTGATATATTTTTTTCCAACTCAAACTCAATTTTCTCACAGCCTTCAAAGAAACAACCCTGTAGTTCTTCATTAAATCATCTATCTATTCATAGACAGGAGAAACTATATGCTTGATGGGGGTATTGAGTGAATGAATGTTTCAGAGAATAACAATATGATCAATGACCCTATTGAAACATGAAACATGTTTATTTCATTTTGAATATAGCACTAGAAATTGATTGGGCTTGCTTTCTAAGACAAAACCTAAACAAATTCACTGTGAGGTAACAATGACAAAAACCTTGCCTTGCTTTTAGATGGGTTTTGGGCCAATGGTTAGATTTGGAGTCTATGCAGCACGCTAACCAAATAACCTAGCTTAACCAGGATAGGCATGTTTCCTGGCTGGTTTTTCATCAGGACAAAGATTTTACATCAAGTGGTGACTCAACACAGAACCATAAAGTTAACAAAACACAATCACTGTAATTTATTAAACTTAAAATGTACTGTAAAGGCCCAAAACTATGCTAAATTTGAAAAAAGACAACTTTATAAACACAACACCAATGTATGGGACCATTCCCTCAGAATGGGTTCTTGCGTTTAAAAACCGCAGACACAGCACATCATAATAGAAAAGATTGCGTGTTTAATAGTTGAACTTCTTTAATGTGACATGGCGTCTCAAAAGATTAGTTCACTTCAAAATGAAAATTACCCCAAGCTTTACTCACCCTCAAGCCATCCTAGGTGAATATGACTCTCTTCTTTCAGACGAATACAATCAGAGTTATATAAATAATCATCATGCTCTCAAGCTTTATAATGGCAGTGCATGGAAAGCACCTGTTTGAAAATCAAAAAAGTACATAATATAATTTATTAATTAATATAACACCAATTGTATTCTTCTGAAAGAAGAAAGTCACATACACCTAGGATGGCTTGAGGATGAGTAAATCATGGGGTAATTTTCATTTTAATGTGAACTAATCCTTTAAAAACATAGGACAAAAGCCGTCTATCCTACCAGCACATGTTCCCGTAGAAAACAATTAATAAAGAGATGCTGAACAGGACCAACGCAACCAGATGCCAGAAACAAATCACAACATTTCTCTCTATTTGTGCACTCTATTGCGCTCGCAATGCCCTGCAGCTGGACAATGTAAAACTAAGAACACATACCTTTTATTTCACGCATAGTTAGGATATCAAAATACATAAGTATTTGATATCATATATATATGGTTAGTTGCATTTCCCTGTTTATATTCAACATTGACTTTCACCTGCTGAAACAAACAGCCTTTTCAGAAAAAGCCTGCAAACCATTGGAGAAGCAGCAAACTACAATAGAACAGCTGGGTCTGGCTGGAAAACCAGCTAGGAGTTAAACATGTTTTCGGGAAGGCAGAGCAAGCATTTTTTCAGCGATTCTGTTTAGGCCACTTTTTTAAACAAAAGCAGGAAAAGTGCCAGTATAGTTGAAAGGAAAAGAGATGTGCTGTTGGAAAGAGAATGAGAGCATTTCTTCAAGGGTGAAATTAATGGAGAGAGGAAGGGATGGAGAATTGTTTACGAGGGAGAGAGTGATCACATTTACTGGATGTGTTTCCTAGCCTGTTGTTTTCCTGCAGATCATTGTCTGTAACCAAACAGGGTTTGGGTGGATATTTAACAGACAGAGCAGTTGGTCATTTCACAGTCCATGCATTCCAAAGAACAATGCTAAAGTAATTATGCCTAATTGCATCCTAATCTCTCCCTTTCCATCTTAAATCTTTAATTGGCTGCTGCCATTAAGATAGACAGTTCCGATATTCTATGCACATGCACGTAAATGAGGAAGAAATATTCTGTTTCTAGGTCACGGATCAAATAAGTACATTTGTGATATTGAGCATGCAAACTCTTGTTCAAAAGGTCAGATGTTGGGGCGCATTGTTATAAGAATCTCGCATATCAAATCATGCACACACTATACAGATCAGTTGGGTTGCTCAGATTCAGCCAATGTGTCAGTCTGCCAAAGCTTTTGAATTTTGAGTGAAAACTGAAAGCTGGCATTTTTCTTTTTTCTCTTGCAACTTTTTATCTCACAATCCTGACTTTTTTCTCGCAGTTGGGAGTTTAGATATCACAATTCTAAATTTATAACTCACAATTGCTAGTTTATATCTCACAACTGACCCTTCGCAAAGACCCGCCCCGTTTAGTTACTGTTGCTTTGTCCGATAAGTCATGTGAAAACTAAATCCCGGAGCAAAGAGGACAGACGTAATTTTTTAAAGAAGTTTAAACGATAAATACTGTATAATGCCTCTTTAATGTGTCGTGACAGATCGCTGTAGCTCCTTCAAGCGGCTCATGAACGAACGGACATCAGAAGGAATGGTGCTTCAAGCTCGAAAAAAACGTGAGTACACACAATTTTTCGAGTTCAAGTTCACCAAATAACTCCACTAACTCCCCTGACTGCTTTGTCAGACAAAATGGCGGATTTAGGTTTATGATTGGTCAGATCGCCTGTCAATCAAACTGTTTGTGAAGGTTCAAATTCAAATAAAAAAAAAAAAATCAGAATTACAAAATGTAAACTCGTAATTGTTCCTTTTTTTTCTCACAATTGCGAGTTTCCGGGAATGTGTGGAAATTACGTAGATAAATGTGGATCTGCAGACGGCAGTTGGACCTGCTCACTACAACTGACTGAGAGCAATTATTACTGAGGAAAAGTAATTGCTGTAGTCAGATGTGAGAATGCTGTGATAGACAACTAAAAACATCAAGAAAAGTAAAACAGAACAGTGCTCTACTACTAAATTGCTTCTTTCTGTCCTAGTATTGGGTAAAAGATCAGGGTTGTAGGTTCAGACCCTTTAAGGTGTGATTCGGGGTCCCCTTGAACAAGGCACTTTACTTCTGGTCACTCCAGCAGACTCTGTCGATAATAAACGTACTGTCAAAAGCCAAAAGTTTTTGTGGCTGCATGTGTTTAGTACTTAATATATACCTTTTCAACCTGCCGAAGTACTTTTTACTAAACTTTCTTGTAGTTTACTTGTAGTGTGTAGGCGTTTGCCAAGCATAAAATGGAAGTGAAAATGTTAATGTACTTGACTATCTATGTAGTAACTTTAAGGCCAACTTTTGTCATAGTTTGTCTTGTACTTGGTGTTTGTTTTCATTTGGTTGACCCCTCTTGCTCATGACAGAGTGAGCAGTCAAGCAAACAGAAATGATGAACAATGCATTAGGAGCAATGTTTGTTAGTTTTCCGCCTGGCCGCACCAAACGCCAAAAATTTTCGGTGAGGACTTTCATATGAGGAAGCCGGGGGCGTCTCTCTGACTGTCCAAAACAGATGGGCACACAGAGGCAGCAGAGCCCGAGAAAGACCAACAAAACAAAACAGACAGAGAGATTTCACAAAAGCAACTGACCCCATGATGGATTAGAAACACACATCTTGACATAATTGTTACATAAGACCTCTAAAATTGTTACTTGGGAGGAAATAGCTGGAGGATGTTGCGGATATGAAACATTGATCTCCCCGAGCAAATATGAGTCAACTAGTGATTATGTGTGGATTTATGCAAGCACAGAAAGAGAGCCATCAAAAAGCGAATTCAAGGTCATTTGAATAATATAGCTGGATTATGCCATCTGTCACAAAGCAAAGCAGTCTCAACACAAATGGACATTGTCCCACAGTGAAGATAAGGTCTGAAAAGCAGAGATGGGGACCACTATCCAATGGCAACAATGAGATAGAGTTTTCAAATCCTAAAGAAATAGGAGTTTCATATCTTATTCTTTGGTATCTTTATTATGTTCTTTATTTTAGAAGGCTTGATTCCTTCTTTTGTCCAAACAGGAGATAATTCATTCTGAAGTCCTTCTAGTTGTAAGGGTGGTACACCTACAGGGGTTCAGACAGCAGGGTTGCTGAATGACTAAAGAAACATTATCAGAAAGATGGTAGAAAACTGCCCACCCACTGCAACTTATACCAATGACGGAAATAAGCACAGTTACAATAGCAAAATATGTGGGAGAGCGTTGCTATAATGTGACAATATTATATTGCAATAAGTGGCACATCAAAGTTAATACCAAATCAAATCTAGTTAGCACATCATTTGTAATGAAAGACTTTAATGACAATATATCTGTTTATGGTTACACTTAAATGGTTTCAAAATAGATGTATGAGATGATAAAAACATTAATCGTACCCAGCATATGTAAAAAGTTAGCTGAGAGATAGTTACAGAGAGAGAAAGAGAAAGACAAAGAGAGAGAGAGAGAGAGAGAGAGAGAGAGAGAGAGAGAGAGAGAGAGAGAGAGAAAGTGCCCAAGTAAAAGAGTAGAGGATGAAAGAGAAGAGCAAGAGAGCAGAGAGTAAAAAGAGACAGAGCAACAGTTACAATCCTTTTTTATTCCTTTCCTTGACCATGTGACTGAAACCCAAATATGAGACATTCAAACTGACCAATCAGAAGTAAAACTTCCCCCTCAGTACTGAAGGTGTGACAATTCATAAACCCCACCATGCACACATATCTTGGCCTACAAGCCTTGATCACTATCAGTACCTTTGTGCCTTCCAAATGGCCCTTGTAGCATGAGAGAGCGGGTTGAGACAGCAAAGCAAATGTCTTTGTTCATTTTAAAATATCTTTGGATATTTTCAGCCCAACAAAGTCAAAAATGATCCTTCAGAAATCATTCTATTAGGCCTATGCTGATTTTTGTATGTTAGTATATATATATATAAAATATAAATATATATAAATAAATGAGAAGATGTTGGATGAGGCAAGAGATATGCTGCATATAATAATATAATACTTAATATTTAGTACTGAAAATGATAAAAGCAGTTTAATCTAATTAAAAAAGACCTACTCTATATTTGCGTGTTATGTATTTTTATGCTTATTGGAGTAACACAATTTTATCTTAGCAACATCTAGCTTTAATATATTGTAAGTCAAGACTCCAGTGCATGAGAAGCAGTGTGTTGCATGAGTTTCTGCATGCTCTAAATCAGACACCGAAGAGGTTTTATTTCATTTCAGTTAGGTTGCTGTGTATGCCTATGTAGACTGTAAACATCAAGGCAGGCTTTGGCATACAGCTAGAGACATCAGTGTCACCAGAATCAGGCCTGGAGGGAGACATGAGAACTCCACACCAAAGCTGACTTCATTACGGTACATCTGTCACCGTGGCAACAAGGGGTTGTTGCCAGCAGTGATGAAGTAAGGACTTGAGGAAGGCAGTTTAAATACTTCAGTACGCCTGTCATAGTACCACCCCAACAAAGTGGAAACAGCAAGCCTTGGGAACACATGAAGTCCATTATCACATGCACTCTCCTGCTCTGTAGTTCTCTGGAACAGGGTGCTAAACCTTTTTAGAGCGAAATGTTCTTGAGATCATACCCCAGTAAGACTCTCACTGAGTAAAGCATTTAACAACACAATCATTTGGCTTTCATAAATAATGTCATGTTCCATTTTCTCCCAGACCATTTCAGTCCTATATTGAGCCATCAAACTGTGCTGTAAAATTCACACTCCCACCAGACAGCAGTTTTGAAATGTGTGACATAACACACAAAAAATGAAGCTATAAATGAATGACACAATGAAAATAAGTTTACAGAAATCAGTTCTGCTATAATTTACTCACCCTCATGTTGTTCCAAACTATATGACCTTTCTTCATCCTTGTAAAAGGAGAAATTTTGTAGAATTCAGCTCTTGTCCATGAAATAATAATAATTAAAAAAAACAAAAGTGTATGCATGATACATTAGCGTACACTGTGTCTTGGTTTATTGGTATGCCATTAAACACTAACTAAACCTATACCAAACATACATGCATATATACTTACAGAAAGATAGATAGATAGATAGATAGATAGATAGATAATAGGTATTACACTGGTATTATGACGTAAACATGAAATATGAGGACATTTCATGAGTCCTCATATTTAAAAATAGCATTAAAAACATACTAAACAATGTTTTATTAAAAAATGTAAAAATTCAGAATATTTCTGTGATGGGTAGGTTTAGGGGTAGGGGTAGTGTAGGGGGATAAAATGTACAGTTTGTACAGTATAAAAACCATTACGCCTATGGAATGTCCTCACTTTGATAGCAAAACAAACCTGTGTGTGTAAGATAATGCTAAGATAAAAAGTCAAAATTTACAAAAGGTCAAAATTATGAGAAAATATGATAAAAAAAAATCAATCATGACTTATCTCATAATTTTGACTTCTGTCATGACTTTTTACCTCATAATTTTTCATTGTTCATTTCATAACTATGAATTTATTTGTCTTAATTTTTGTTAATTTTTACTTATGTCACAATTGTCATTTTTGTCATTATTCATTTTTATCTTAAAATTTTGAATTTATGTCATAGTTATGGATTCAAATATTTTATATATTTCCACATTTTTATAATTATCACTCAGTATTTCATATTTTTGAAAGAAATCTTTTACTTTTCTTTTTATGCCACATATTTGCCAAAGCATGTTGTTTTTGATTTACCAAAGCAGGGTTTTTTTTTGTTTTTTTTTTTTGTCGCACAATAGAAGGCAATGGTCATCAAACCAGGTTGGTTACTAGCATTCTTTATTCTTCAAATACCTTCTCTTGTGTTCCACAGAAGAAAGTCAGTAATACATATTTGTCTTTTTTAAGAAATAAACAACCTTCTCCTTCATATTATAAAGACTAATTTTAATACCCGATTCAGTCCAGCTGGAACAAAACATGACCGTCGCCAGTGAATTATCTCATTACTGGTGTGTCCTTAGTGGGATAGAGGTCTTTCTTTGAGAGTGTGTAACATAATGGCTGGACTCAATCAAGTGCCTATATACTCAGGTGCACTGTGTCAGCACTTCACAAGGAGAGCTCTTCATGATGGAGCCAGCACAGCGGCAGACTGCAAACCAACTACCTTTGATACTGCTGCACTCTCGGAGTGTGATAACTGCTCAGGTAGAGAGTTTAAAGGATGCTCCTTTAAGTAGGCAGGAAATAAATTTTCAATCTGGAGAGGTATAGAATGTGAGAGGGGACCATGGGCTGCACGCTTCCTGTGTCTTCAGCACAAGGATAGGTAGGTGTTGGAATGTATAGATTGCTTCATGGTATATCTTAATGAAGTCTCATCGGTCTACATTACATTCTCTGATTATGTGCGAAAGGGATTACGCTAGATAAAAGCTCTCAAAATCAAATAGCACCTGAAAGAAGTGCACTGACCCTAATCTCATCTCTTATAACATCCACTTACTGTTCAGTATGCACAGTCACACTACGTGGATTCTGTAATACAATGATCACGCATAGGAGATTTTCAAAAGAAAAGGTTAGAACTGTTACGGCAATCTGCATAATGATAAAATTACCATTATTCTCCGCATGAGACTTTAATATGGCTGCTGAAAGACTGATTTCAAATGTGACCGTAGAGGAGTCACAATAAAGGTAGCCTTAGCCTCAGAAGACATGCAGCTCAATTCATTACCCATCTGATGTATACTGCATTGAAAATGACAAGAGCTGACTGATATTGGGCCTGCCTGTATTTGGCACAAGTGTTTAAGTGGGTTTAAAAGCTGCAAGTGTGCATACAACTTTTGATTATCTTATGGGACACACTTACACCATAGTGTTGTAAAAAAAAAAAAAATGCAAGAGCATTATTTAGACATTTTTATTTTCAACACTCTTTCAAATAAACTTTAAAATATATGTTTAGTCCGTATGTAACAAACACAGTTTAATTATGGTGCTTCTAATTAAAGGTTTAGTTCACGCAAAAATTTAATTTCTTTCATTAAGTACTCTCCGTCATCCCAAACCCGTAAGATCTTTGTTCATCTTCAAAACACAAATTAAGATATTTTTGAGGAAATCTGAGGGTTTCTGAACCACACATAGGCAGCAACGTCATTGCATCTTTAGAGTTCCAGAAAGGTATTAAATGTTAAATGTTAAAATGTTGCCATGTCTTAGCAATATGCAATTTCATAGAAAGTTTACACTCTTTATTATGTACATAAAATGGACAAACATATTTAGACAGGTTGTGGACCCTGATTTGTTTTCAGACAGTTATAGACAGTATAACTTTCAAAAGTCCAATACAAGCGTTACTGCGGCTCATCAATGGCACTGGTCACACTTGCTTGTTGACAACAATCCTCCGTAGACTAGACCGTTCCATTTAAGAACACACAGTCTGACCTTGACAGACTTCAAAGCCATCGCCTATGATGTCTGCGTCCTTCGAAGGATGCAGCCTCTGAATTGGGACACAGCTACATTTTTCAGTTTTTTTTTTTTTTCAATGAATTGGTTGAGTGAACGATTCAATCAGTTGTCTCTATGAAGGAACCATTGAGTAATTCATTCTACTGATTTGTTTTAAAAACAATAAGGCTTAAAGCGAAATCACATACTTCCCTATATAGTAGGCAAAAAAAAATGAGATTCTCAAGTGTACTTAATGACACTGTGACGAGCACGGCGGGCGAGAGCCGTGGGGGAACGGCGCGAGGCCGGTGACGCGAGAGTTAACGAGCTTCAGGTGCTCGGCGCACCGGTCTCGTATCTCCCACGGAGGAGCTCCGGAAGCATAAAGGAGGAGCGACGACAGTGGAGGACGAGAGAGGACCAGGCCTGGATTTTATGTTGTGTTTTATTTGGTTTGTGTGGGCGGCAGTCGCCGTGAGGAACTGCCGCCCTTATACTTTCGTTTTATTGTTGGTTTTATTTGATTATTAAATATGTTAAATGTTCGCCGGTTCCCGCCTCCTTCTTCCCATATTTACGAACTTTGTTACACTGGTGCCGAAACCCGGGAGGAAGGAGGGACATGCTGTCGAAGAGCCCTCGCTGCTGAGGGGGATCGCGGTGCTGAGGAGATCGGGCAGCGCGGGAGTGAAGACCGCGAGTGGCTGCCCGAAGCGGTGGTACTGGAGCGTCTGAGCAACGGGTGGGACGGAGAGCTCGCTGCCGCGCCCCTGGGACGAGGTGGGGTGGCGGCCGTCCAAGAGGGAGCGGAGGAGCCGCCGTTCGCCGGGGGCCGAAGCCTGCTGCCTGCCACCGCAACGGGGAGGAGCCGTCGTCCGCCGTGGGCCGAGGCCGCTGCCTGCCGCCGGAGCGGGGAGGAGCAGGGAACGGCGGGCTCGCTGCCGGCTGCCCTCATGAGGAGGAGTCATCGCCGGCCGCCAGGGGGCGGAGGAGAATCGGGCCGTCCACCGAGCGTCCAGTGCCATCGCATGGCACCGCGAGGAAGAGCCTCTCGGCGGGCTGAGGACCGAGCGGCAGTGTGTCTGGGAGCCGGACCAAGAATTTTTTTTTTTTTGTTTTGTTTTCCTCTCTCCACTCTCTCGTCCTGGTCGCTCCTTGTGCTTCCGTCTCCTTTTCTCTCGTCTCGTCTGTCCTTACCCCCATGCGCTGCGGCCGCCGAGACTGGCCCCCGGGGGGGGAGTAAGCGCAGTCTCGCGGGTACCCCCCGGCCTGCGAGGGGCGATGGGGGTATGTGACGAGCACGGCGGGCGAGAGCCGTGGGGGAACGGCGCGAGGCCGGTGACGCGAGAGTTAACGAGCTTCAGGTGCTCGGCGCACCGGTCTCGTATCTCCCACGGAGGAGCTCCGGAAGCATAAAGGAGGAGCGACGACAGTGGAGGACGAGAGAGGACCAGGCCTGGATTTTATGTTGTGTTTTATTTGGTTTGTGTGGGCGGCAGTCGCCGTGAGGAACTGCCGCCCTTATACTTTTTGTTTCATTGTAAGTTTATTTGTTTATTAAATACGTTGAATGTTCGCCGGTTCCCGCCTCCTTCTTCCCATATTTACGAACTTTGTTACAGACACTTTACTCAGAGATTTTTGAATGGCAGTGAAGCGACATAACTGGTAGATCACATGACAATGACATGATGACGAATGTACATCCAGATTACACTTATACACACTATAAATAACATACTGTTTAGTGTTCCTGAGGTAATTACTTATTGAATAAACAACCTACTCAGAGAGTATGCATTTTGGGGCACAGCCTAATTCACTCATTTAGGTTCCACTTGTGAGTGAATTGTTGAATCATTCTTTCAACCGATTCATTTCAAAAACACTGAATCATTCGGAAATGTCACTAGCTTTGCTACTGAATGAATCAGTGTTTTTGAACAAATCGGTTGTGCTTATAAAGACGATTCACTGAATCATTCACTCACTGGATTCACTTAAAAAACACTTGGTAACACTTTACTTTACAGTATCCCTGTTACACATACTTGGTAATGACAGCAAATTTTCAAGCTTGAAAATGTCATGAAATACAAAAGAAACCACTGAAGTGCTAAAGATTCAACCTTCTGAGTATATTAACTGCACATAAAGCCTTCTTTTTGCCTCTTCTCCTCAGATATTTAACAATGACATTCTTTTTAAGAATTTTTAACACAGTATCACCATCTTTATCCATTCTGCATTATGTTTGTGCATCTACCATGACTTGTAACTTTTAAAATACCATATGGATCTCCTCACAGGCACTTCACACTCAATCAGCAGAGCAAGTTTACAGTGATATTTATCAGGGTAAAACTAGCCCAACCGCTGTCACTGATGATTCAGTAACAAAAGCATACTTGTGAAAAGCGTGTTTTCACCTTATGCATATATTTATGTGAATACACCATGAGGGGTGAAGTGGGTAAGCAATGCTTCATTTTTAAGCAGAGAAGGTCAACAGGCTACAAACAAAAGGAATAGTATTCCGAAGTGTTTGTGTGACTCAGCATATTGAGTGGTAGAGGAGAAAAATGAAGTGAACTAGGTACTTTTTTCCTATCCTCTCTTTCATTCTGGTTCTTTCTCGGCAGTTCTCTCAACCTTGCACAAACACAGGTGCTGCTTAAATAAAATGCAGAGAGCAAATGCCATTTACAGGAGTTTCTCAGCTGTTAGCAAAGAAAACAGTGCAGCGTTTTTCTATTAGTAATGCAATAAATAAACAGGAAAATGATCACAACTATAATGTTTTGCAAAATGGTATTTTTATCTACTTGGAAAGGTCTCTCACTCTTGTTGTGGCTCAGTTTAAAGCAATAGTTCTCCCAAAAAATGGTCACAAGATGATCATGATGTGATGCGCATTTGTTTTTGTGGATGTATTAATTTATTTAAAAAATACATTAAAAATACAATTCATACATTCAATGACAAGAATGTTTAGAATTTCTGAATTCAAATCCATAAGAAAAAAGCCTCTGAAAAGAAAGTACTTTTGGTGTAGTCTTTTATTATTATTTCTTAGAAAAAGAAAATAATCTTTTAAATAAAGATCTGCCCCGCTTCTGTTGCTGCAGACCAAGTATGGACTTGCTATGGCTACACAGACTTACTGCTGTGAGCACGTAAGATATGCTGCTTCTGCACACATAAATCCCACAGCAGATCTAGGCAGGTGGAGCTGGGGGAGGTGGAGGTTTTCAGAGGAATGTGCGCTGCAGGACTAGCTTACAGCAAACAATGAACCAGACTATTTGAATGTTGAGCAAGCAGAAGTCAATCACTTTGTTCCATGCGGTAATGATGCACTCACTACACACACACAAACACACACACACATATTTATTTATATATATATATATATATATATATATATATATAAAATGCAAGTAATGCGAGTTATGTAATCAGATTGTTTTTTCCAAATAACGAGTAAAGCAATGCCTTATTTTTAAATTCACAAGAAAATGTCTGAGTTACTATTTCAAATAAAAAGAAGTAACTCAAGATTTTCGCATTTATTGACTGACAGCTCTCCTGTTGTCACGGATCTGTGAAGCTCTGTCCCCAAACAATCACAGCGCACACCATCACTGGAATTCTAACCATGCACACCTGCACCTTGTTTATTCAATCACTCACTGGCTTTATAAGCACACACCCCACGCCACCTCATTGTCCGGTCTCGTTTCATCGAAGTGGACACACGTATGGTATTCCTGTGGATTCCTAGTGACTCTAACATAGCACTCTCCTTATCCTTACCTCCCGTGTTTGCTCCAGCATGGGTCTCCTGTTCTCCACTTCACATCTTCCACCGTGTTCCTCTCCAGTGTTTGTTCCGTGTGTGCATTATACTTACTGGGTTACATGAGGTGTGTGCATCCCTCCATCTCACTGTATCGGTTTCCGCCATTCCCTATAAGACAAAAGACTCTATCACTATCATCATCCACACCATTCATCATAACATTGTGCTGCCAACTTACCTGTCTCTGCCTCATACTGCAAATAAAGCGATCTTTGTTGATACATCTCCTGTGTGAGTCTCCTTCTATAACACCTGTTCACATGTTGGGAGAAAATGTGAGTAAGTGCTGAGGTGCTGTGTGAACATGAAGGTTAATTCTAGACTAAATTTGTACATGCATTTACTCATCTCACTTGCACAAAAACAGATTCAGTATTCCTCAAAATGAATAAAAACAGTGAAATGCAGACCTGCATTAATTAAATGTTAAATAACACAAATATACTTTATGTATTTAATCTCACTTCATTAACCAATGCATTTGCTCCTGACCTTCAATGATCCAATTCAAACATACTAATGGCTTTAGTTAAACATCACATTTGTTTCATTTTTTATTTTTATTGTTGAAAAGTGCTGAACTTTTTTTACTGTACAGGCGTGAACTTGCAGTAACTCAATACTGTAATGCATTACTTGTAAAAGTAACTTTCCCCAGCAATACGTTGATGACAAAAAACTGAATTGTACTTTTAAGAACATGGTTACAATCGTTGTTTTGAGTAAATGGTACACAATTAGTTATTTTTTAGGGAAAAACTCAATATTGTATTGCATTACTTGTAAAAAAAAAAAAAAAAGAAAAAAAAATTATATATATATTAATGATGACAATTTTTATTTTCAGGTGAACTGAATTGTACTTTTAAAGACAAGGAGTAAATGGTCTTGTTACAGCGACTGTGCTCTATGAATCCTGGTTCTAATTCATTTATTAAGTCCATTAGAGTTTATGGGGCTGTGGAATGTAACTTATGCTTTATTACTTCCCAATCCTGGATAATAAAAATGCCATATTCGGTTACTGTGCATTTCGGATAACTTAATGGCAGAAAATTGGAACATAAATCTACAAAAAAAAGTAGTAATGTAGTAAACTGTTCTATTCTGTATTTAATGGATTATCAGAGCCTATATATAATTTATTAACCAACACCTTCTGTCAATCATACACTCAAATACCGGAAAACTATAAAAAGCAGACCTCCGAAGTGTAACAAATACTTCCAAATGCCTCAATAACAAGACTATTCTGAAAAAAAAAAAAAAAAAAAAAAAATGTGAAGCAGATCCTTTACAGTCTTGCCCCAGAGTGAAAGCAGACATCCTTGGTTTAACTGTCCCTTCAGCCTTAAACGCTTCTCCAGATGCCGATTTATGGCATTATGCTTTCCACAACCTTGTTCTAGATGTGTCTTAAGCCCATTTAGAAGTGTATAATCGTATTTCTGTGCTTTCAAATGAAAATTCACAACCATTACAGGCTGCTTGCCGTTCAATTTCACTGGCTTTTACATTCCCTGGACTCGGCCTGCTGCTGTTTTTTGCCCCCTGTTGCATTGAGAGAGAGGTTTAAGAGAATAGGAAGTCTAATACTAATGTGATAAATCCTTCAGTTCAGTCAAGCCTGGACTCACGACGACCGCAGCGTCTTGACACAAGTCAGATTAGGCCCGGGGATTAAGACAATATAAGTCTTGAAGAAAAAGCATCCTCTCTGTGGCAGACCGCTCTTGAGGAGATGAAAAGAAGCTCTACTGTAGCGTTAACTGCTAAGCGCTCTGAGTCTCTTTGAATAAAGGCAGTCTTTGGATAATGTACGTGTTCACAGAAGGTCGCTCAGCCCTACAGCCAGGCGCAGATGTACTCTGATTTTTTCTTTCACAATTTCAACATTAAATTAGCTGCTATTTCAATGGACACGAAGGGGTGGCTAATATTTAGGAGCGTGTGAATAATGCCGTTCCAATTCTGCGGCAGAGAATGTATTTTATTTACATAGCATTTATATTTATGGCAGATGCTTTTATGCAAAGTTACTTACAATGTTCTTGGTGTTGTTAATGGCATACTCTACCAGAGCCGCCTGCAGCAACATGACTTTATACATGTTTTCAAAGTGACGTCACATGAGAACCAAACTCATTCTGGAAGGTAAAGATAAAAGTAAATCATGTCAGTTTTTATTTCAATGTGGACATGATCCAGGAAGGACGGATCAGGGTGTCATTAGAGCTCCGCTTGAGACACATTACTGCAGCATCTGCATGAGCAACCTATTCTAAAGCTGCTTTGGACAAGTGAGAACAAGCAATTGAAATTAGGTCTCACCATGACTCACTCTTCCCTCGAGCTCCTCTCACTACCTTACCTAAACACTCGCAAGGCAACGACCACATCCAGCTCGGAGAGGCAGAACAGAGGTGCTTATAACACATCCACTGATGAGAGACAGACAAAAGGGGGGAGGCCTAGAGAGAGAGCGAGCTGAGAAAGGCTCATTAAAAACACGTGTTGCTGGAGTGTGCAGCGGGGCCCAGAACAGAATCCAATTATCACCTGACTTTTTCTCAGCATCTCTGCATCAATACTTCATTACAAATGAAGCATCCACAGAGATTCACTCTCAAACAGGGCCGAGTCTCCAGACCAGCAGTACACCTGTTCAGCTCCAGAGCCCAGATCTGTCCCTAAGATCAGTTCATGGGAAAGAACTGGTAAACTAACAACAAAACACCTTACAGTCCAGTTTAAGCGTTTATTAGGCTCTTGTGACTTTAAGTGTTTATTAGGCTCTTGTGACTTTAAGAATTTATAGGCTCTTGTGACTTTAAGCGTTTATTAGGCTCTTGTGACTTTAAGCGTTTATTAGGCTCTTGTGACTTTAAGCGTTTATTAGGCTCTTGTGACTTTAAGAGTTTATTAGGCTCCTGTGACTTTAAGAATTTATAGGCTCTTGTGACTTTAAGCGTTTATTAGGCTCTTGTGACTTTAAGAGTTTATTAGGCTCCTGTGACTTTAAGAATTTATTAGGCTCCTGTGACTTTAAGAATTTATAGGCTCTTGTGACTTTAAGCGTTTATTAGGCTCTTGTGACTTTAAGAGTTTATTAGGCTCCTGTGACTTTAAGAATTTATTAGGCTCCTGTGACTTTAAGAATTTATAGGCTCTTGTGACTTTAAGAGTTTATTAGGCTCCTGTGACTTTAAGAATTTATTAGGCTCCTGTGACTTTAAGAATTTATAGGCTCTTGTGACTTTAAGCGTTTATTAGGCTCTTGTGACTTTAAGCGTTTATTAGGCTCTTGTGACTTTAAGCGTTTATTAGGCTCTTGTGACTTTAAGCGTTTATTAGGCTCTTGTGACTTTAAGAGTTTATTAGGCTCCTGTGACTTTAAGAATTTATAGGCTCTTGTGACTTTAAGCGTTTATTAGGCTCTTGTGACTTTAAGAGTTTATTAGGCTCCTGTGACTTTAAGAATTTATTAGGCTCCTGTGACTTTAAGAATTTATAGGCTCTTGTGACTTTAAGCGTTTATTAGGCTCTTGTGACTTTAAGCGTTTATTAGGCTCCTGTGACTTTAAGAATTTATAGGCTCTTGTGACTTTAAGCGTTTATTAGGCTCTTGTGACTTTAAGCGTTTATTAGGCTCTTGTGACTTTAAGCGTTTATTAGGCTCTTGTGACTTTAAGCGTTTATTAGGCTCTTGTGACTTTAAGAGTTTATTAGGCTCCTGTGACTTTAAGAATTTATAGGCTCTTGTGACTTTAAGCGTTTATTAGGCTCTTGTGACTTTAAGAGTTTATTAGGCTCCTGTGACTTTAAGAATTTATTAGGCTCCTGTGACTTTAAGAATTTATAGGCTCTTGTGACTTTAAGCGTTTATTAGGCTCCTGTGACTTTAAGCGTTTATTAGGCTCCTGTGACTTTAAGAGTTTATTAGGCTCCTGTGACTTTAAGAATTTATTAGGCTCCTGTGACTTTAAGAATTTATTAGGCTCCTGTGACTTTAAGAATTTATAGGCTCTTGTGACTTTAAGCGTTTATTAGGCTCTTGTGACTATAAGCGTTTATTAGGCTCCTGTGACTTTAAGAGTTTATTAGGCTCCTGTGACTTTAAGAATTTATAGGCTCTTGTGACTTTAAGCGTTTATTAGGCTCTTGTGACTTTAAGCGTTTATTAGGCTCTTGTGACTTTAAGCGTTTATTAGGCTCCTGTGACTTTAAGAGTTTATTAGGCTCCTGTGACTTTAAGAGTTTATTAGGCTCCTGTGACTTTAAGAATTTATAGGCTCTTGTGACTTTAAGCGTTTATTAGGCTCTTGTGACTTTAAGCGTTTATTAGGCTCTTGTGACTTTAAGCGTTTATTAGGCTCCTGTGACTTTAAGAGTTTATTAGGCTCCTGTGACTTTAAGAGTATATTATACTCCTGTGACTTTAAGAGCTGCCGAACATGACGCGGATCTGATAAGAATCTCATTTTCCCACAACTCTTTAAAGTGTGATGGCATCAATGTTTTGATTCTGTTGTATTCAATTGTCTAGCACACGACATCTTATTGTAAAAAACACTCACATAGAAAAAAATGCATCTCAAGACCTTTTGGGGTTTTTTCCCCATTCCATGGCCTCCATCTCGCATTTTTAAATGCAGAAACATGTACCTTGTGAATGATAGCAGCACTCAAACTGCATGATCTCCAAGTTTGTGAGAACAATACAAAAGAGCATCTTGAGCTTCATTGGCAGAAGAACATCTGGCAGCCTTCACAAAATCACATGACCACAGTGTCTTAAATGTTGGCTCCGTTTGATTTATGCTGTAGAAATGGTGCAGAATCGGAAATATTTCTTACTAATTTTACAACATGATATTTCTTTGTTTTAAACTTTTTCCAAGTTAAAATGGAAAAATGTGATTTCAGACATTTAAAACTTAAAGTATATTTAGATCAGCATCACCAAGAAGCAAGGTGGTTCATGCGCAGTGCTAAATCAAGTGATTTAGCCCACAGTGTTGTTAGCTGTGCTAATTGGCTGTAAAATAAAAGATTTCATCTCATACTAAAATACCAGTTCTTATCTTACAGCAGACTGTCTGTGAAAAACTAGATTCAGAACAGCAGCAGCTTTTGTTGCAGGATTGCATCACCTGGCATCTCAGAACGAAGGCTATACACAAGCTTTCGGTTCTTCTAAAAAATAACCTAGAGCATCCAATAAAAAGCAATAGAAAATGCCAGAGTTCAAAGGTCAAAAGCAGCCACATCAACTGTGAGGTCAAGCAAAACCGCTCACAAATTGGATGTTTGCTTTTCAAAACATACACACTGCATAATTGAGGGGCAGCAATTTCAAACTGATCGATTGTGCAAGCAGCTGCTAAAAGGTGGCGGGAGAGAGAGAGAAGGGAAGAAAGAAAAATCTCCGGCACAGAGCATTTTTTCTTTCCGTAGTCTATATTCATTTATATCATTTTCTATATGAAATGTGCAAAGCGCTTGAAATGATGAAAACAGTGTGAGCACTGATTTGTTGCAACGTAAACTTTTGCATTTGTAAAATGACAAATTGTGAATCTCAAAAGAGCTATTATGATGATAATATGATCTGACCCTATAGACCTATTCAACACAATGCAGTATTGCTTTCTCACAATATAAATGGAAAACTGACAAGATGATTGCAATTTTTCTGGCGCTGACAACAAGTACTATCATCATTGACAAGTGATAATTACCATGGGGTGCCAATATTTCCATGGTAATGTTTAATAATTCAGCATTACGGTTACCTTTCTAGATGTCAAACATAATTTCAGTTTAGTAGGGCATAAAATGAAGGTTAGGCAATGTTTACCTTGCTCTAAGGAATACTTGAATCTGAAGAGTCACAGCATTCTCTGGCCTTGAGTGGTAAACTACATCATTCGATTTCAGTGGAGGACACATAATTTAGAGAAGAAGGGAAAAAAAACATCCTTAATGGTTGACATTATGTATGTCATATTCAAAGCATCCGATCAAACAATTCAGCATTTTGGTGCAAATTTATGGGTTTCTATAGTCAAATTAGACATATGCTGGCATGGAGAGGATATATGACAAACCCTATTCCTCACAAACCTTCCAAAGGTCAGAAAAAAATGCAGAACCATGAAAATGTTTGGGGTTTGGTAAGATTTATGTTTTTTATTTGATAAACATACAGTAAAAACAGTGATAGTGTGAAATATTATTACAACTTTAAATTTTAAATTTAATAAAATGGCATTTATTCCTGTGATGCAAAGCTGAGTTTTCAGCATCATTACTCCAGTGTTCAGTGTCACATGATTCTTGTTGAAAACGGCTGTATTTTTATGTAAACTGATTTTTTTATTGTTAAAAAGAACAGCATTTATTTGGAACAGAAATATTTTAACAAATATAACAAATCTCTTTACTGTCACTTTGTGATGAAACATATACCATCTTATCATATCAAAACAATTTTGTTTACCTGTGTGCATGTCTGTCCAAATTTGGATTCTGCATTAGAAAATGTATTAACATTACATTATATTATAACACATTCAAATTGGGGCTAACTGTACATTATCCCTTACATGTACACATAAAATAGATTGATGTAATTGGAGTATATGTTGAAAATGGAGCCATCCCACATTCACACAGCCACAGCAGATTCAGATCCAGGAATGAGAGTGAAATCTGTTTGTGACAGTGGAATATTTTGCTCACCAAATTCCAGAAACACCACAAATAGCCTCAGCAGCCTACACTAAAGACGAAAATCTCTGAAAGAGGTAGGACTGATGCCAAGATTGCAGATAAGTGATTCCTTTACAAAAGATTAAAACCCAGCCAGGAGGGGTTTGAGAGGGAAGGACACAAGAGAGATAGAAAAAAAAAACATCTCATTAGTAGGCAAGTACGCGGAGACCTCAGCCCTTAGTGCTGCGCATCGTCTTGTCATGCTGTCAGGTAGTCTGAATGAGAAAAAAGTGAGAAGAAACAAAACACAAAGACATCTAGAGAACAATGTATGTGTTTATTTCCATGGTTGGTCTTGTCAGGAGTTTGAGTGTAAAGTGCCAGCTGTGCTAGTGCTGATGCTCAGTGTGTTCTGCTCAGTGGGAGTGTTAATGCCACTATGGGCCACAGAACAGACTCAGCCTGAGGCCCACACAGACAGCAGCGCTGGAAGACAGAGAACGAAAGCATGCTACTTGCACTATTTATGGAGGAGAGGGTGTTTTTATATATATATATATATATATATATATATATATATATATATATATATATATATATATACATATATGTGTGTGTGTGTGACAAAAAGAGCAAAAAAAAACATTAAAAAAGTGACAAGAGAATATTATTTACAAGTATTTGTAATTGAATGATTATAATGAAACCCCACAATCAAAATAAATCACACATTGCCGGGCAAAAAAAAAAAAAAAAAAAAAAAAAAAAATCGCTGTTTTTGATTTTAATATGAAAAATCCAAATTCATCAGGGTTAAAATTGTGAAAAAATGGTTCAGAGAGCATGAAGAATCATTCTCACACATGAATTGGCACCTCATTGTCAGTCTTTGGGATGTCCTGGAGAAGACTTTACAGATGCTCACATTTTGCATTGCCAATACGAGATCTTGACCAAAAACTGCTGCACCTCTTAATGGAAATAACATTATAACATTTATTTCCATCAAAAGGTGCATTAATTTTTGGTCAAGATCTAGGTGAGCTCTGTAAAGTCTCCTCCTGCACATCCCAAAGACTGACACTGAGGTTAAGGTCAGGGTGCCAATTCATGCTCTTCATGTTCTCTGAACCATTTCACAATTTTAACCCTGATGAAATATTGGCATTGTCATCCAGGAATATGGCCATAATGTGTCTTCCTACAGGGTTGTTTAAGACAAGAAAAGCTACACACTCCATCCTTTATGGTTAAACAAAATAATCCCTGCAATAATGATCCAGTCATTGACTCCTAATTATTTGCCTATTAAAATCCAAACAGCAACTTATTTTCTTTTGGCCGGGCAGTGTATTTTTTATATAAAAAAATAATCCTGGACCATTAAGGTTAGTTCAAAGAATGCAAAAGCACCATACAAGTATAAGAAATCAACTTGTGAGGTATACATCCGAAATCGTCCGAATCAGAGTCAGTATTCGCTAAAAATCCCCCCCTAGTTATCATGTAGTTAATGAGAAAAGTAATGTTCTTTCAATTAATTGAGTTGATTTGATTTATAAAAAAAAAAAAAAAAAAAAAAAAAAAAAAAACCAGAATCTGACTAATCAAGTTCAACTCACTGAATCCAATACATTTTAATGGAAAAGTATAGTTGGAAAGTGGGTAAAATTAATAGTAATAATTGAATAGTAAATAATAGCAATTATTAATTCATTAAATACTTAAAAGATTGGGAGAGAAATATGACATTTCTTTGTAAGACTCATGCTTCTAGTGTTGTTATTTAGATGGGGAATAAGAGAGAATTCAATGTCTAGCCCTGCGCAAACTAGTGATGTTCTTCTCTTTTTGAATCGCACCCTCCATTCAGGTCACTGCACAATCATGGCGGACATCCCTCCAGTCAAGCCCGATTCAGACTCATGACCCATGGAACGTGTGGCAGATTCCCTACAGAGGCAAAAACCTGGCCTTCTGCTCTCAAGCCCGGCAGCCATTTTATCATCAAAGGAGCTTTATCTTGCACAATAGCCCACTTTATCTGACAAACCGGCTGTTACACAAGCAAGAGAACCAGCAAAATGGTTTTAATTCTACAACGTTCCTGCACCAGAATACTGAATGAATCCCTTGAGCAGCGGTACCATCTCGAACACCGGCAGAAGCACTGAGCTCATCAATCACGACTTGGACTGGATTCTCAACTAGTCAACAGCAAAAGAGAAGCCTGCGGTAGTACAGCACCGAGCCCCGACCGGCTCTCTCTCACTAACAAGGACAGAAAGACTTGAGAGAGATCAATAAAATGAGCAGGCCCACAGGAGCAAGAGCCTGGCCATGCTGCGACTCAGAAATAGGCAGCCTGTCAGACAGAGCGCTGCACAAAGAGAGATAGAGAGGGCTAAATGGAGACAAAACAGATAGAGACAGCAGAGCGAGCAAAAGAGCTTAAAACCAAGAGCGAGACGCAGAGGATGATGGGTCAGGTATCCACGGTGAGGTAGATGGTTGAGAGACGCTATGGATGGAGGGTGAGATGCAGACAGGATTGTCTAGTTGGTGTCTAATGACATCCCTCGTGACAGGTGCTGGCTTTCCCTACAGGCAGGTGGTTGATTTGCCAAACTCATCTCTGCGTCTTCAAAGGAATGAAGAGAGCAGATGTGACTCAATTCGGCTTGACAACTCGAGATGGTGGGAGAAAGCCAGGCAGCAACAGTAGACACATTCTATTAAGTAGCAATATTTCCAAGAGTACATTCTTCAAACATCTTTCTCGCTGGCTTTGGCGGTGTAGGTTGACAACGCATTGAGGTTTCACTTAGCATGCTCCAAGCATTGATTAAAAGGTCACTGCAGACAAGTCATGTGAAAGCAGGGCATTGTTTCCATGCGCAGTGAATGTATTTGGTTATGTACTGTATTAAGACAAAAAGAAACACTGATTAGTCATGTCTAAAGTATTGAAATTACTGTATGCATAAAGGTTCTAATTGTGAATAAAAAATATTTAAAGGCACAACATGTATTTTTTTCGCCGCTAGGGGTCGCTAAACTCTTAAAAACAATAACAAAGCAGTAGTTTGATGATGCAGTGAATGAGTGGAACATGGAACTTGCCGTCATGCCAAATGATCTAATAATGCTTATGGACGAGTGAATGCATGTTCTTTAACATGACAGTGGTATGAAGATGGCTGTGGCCGAGAATCGTGGGCGCAATTACTAATGAGAGACATATATCAGTGGCACACACGAGTCCCGGGGATAAAGGAAAGAGGACATTTCATTCTACCGAAATACTCACAAGTTCTGAAATGCAACTCATACAGGTCAGTTTATTTCACGAATTAAAGTGAGGTAACGCAGCGCTGCTTCATTTAGTCTAACATTACACTATCATACTAAACTGTATTTGAGTGTGTTGAAAGTTGTAATGTTTTTCTGTGTATTAGTTTGTTGGCTGTATGAAACTTAACAGTAAGCTAGATGATGATATTCTTACATTTCATCATGTTGAGCTATTTAACATTGATTAGTCTTATGTAGCATACATTTGCGTACCTTGTCTAATAACGTGCAAGAGCGCCATTTTTGTCAAGTTGATGTTTGTCGCAAAGCTCTCGCCATCTCAGAAACGCCACACCGATATTGATCCTCATTTTATTTCTCCTTTTGTAACAAAATTTGCTTGCCATGGTCCATAGCGTGCAACGTTGTGCAGCTGTGCAGTACAAGCGGAAACCAGGGATGACGCAGTTATTACGTCATTGACAGGCGCAAGTGACAAGGGAGGGACGGGGAACTATTTAAAATTGTGAATTTCCCTGAATTTACAAATTCTTGGAAATATTTAGGATAATGTAAGTACATAGCTGAATGAAACTTTTTATATATTGTGCCTTTATAAATGTGTTTAAATTAAATGTGTTTTTACATTTTCTACACACAAGCTTTAATATTAAACATGTAATTGGGAAATATACTGGAAGCAAAAAATATACTTAATATAATATAATATAAGCTAAGCTAGGCTAATCGGGTAGATGTATGCTAGTCTATGCTAGTACATAAACTAATTAAAAAAACTATGCACAAGAAATGCTTGATTTCACAACCTATAGCTGCGGTTATATATTAGTATATGAACTATGTAATTTAAAAGACATTAATGGTCATTTTAACGCATTTCAAACTATATAAATCATAACTATAATCAGGCACTAAAAATACTTTTAAAAGTAATTTGAACCAATGGGATCACTCGGGGTCTAAAGGAGACCCGAGTCCTGGGGGGAACTTGATTTCTCACCACACCGGGCACTTTATGGGTACTTTTTAAATAATATGAATGTACTGTTCATTTGACAAACTTATTTTGCTTATTATATTATATATTCTGTGTTCTATTTTCAATTATGTAAACTGTGCTTTTTTTGTTATATTAAGTAAAAATATAACTACTTCGCTAACATTTAGCCAACTACGTTTAAAAAAAAAAAAAAAAAAAAACAGTGACTTACTGGCTTTGCTTGTGTTATCTATCAGATAAAATATGTCAGATCCCTTATGCAGCACGACTTTGAAAGTTGTCAGTTTGCTATTCTTTTCACACTACAAACCTGTCTGTTCATTGTCGGTTCCAGTCAAAACACATTTTACACTACAGGACCTGGATAACATACAAGTCTTGATATGTAACCTGCTAAATATCTCTCAGGCATCGCAGTGCTTCTCTCAGATCAAGTTTTTGTTAATTCAAGCAAATCGTCACTCACATGAACAAGCACAGATTTGCCTCCGATTTTAGTCAACGATGTCCATTAACTTGAAAATATAGGCTAAAATTGTGTACCATGTGGGGTGCAATAGAAAAGGCAGATCTCTCCTTACAATTGACCCTTCGCAAAGACCCGCCCCCTTTAGTTACTGTTGCTATGTCCAACAAGCCATGCGCTCTCACGGCACACATCATGTTCTCACACAACGCGTCGACAGACAAGACAGAGCAGGTTACTTATGAAACAGTTTCATATTTAAAGTACTGTCATTTTTTTAAGAAGTTTAATACCGTATAGTGGCTCGATAAATAGCAATAAATATACCGTACAGTGGCTCGTGACAGATTGCTGTAGTTCATTTATAGCATCAAATAAACATGAATGAACATCAGAAGGAATGTCGTTTCAAGTGCGGAAAGACGTGAGTATACACAATCAAGTTCAAGTTCACCGACGTTAATCTACTAACTAAATGGCGGATTCAGGGTTATGACGGGTTAGATCGCCTGTCAATCAAACTGCCAATTCACATGATTTAGTGAGTTACACACCAAAGTTTAATACTTTGTTGTAATACTTTTTGGATTCAAGCCCAAATCCTACATATATGATCAATATGTCTGCCTTGAAAAGCACCATTAATAAACACATCATAGATGATTGCAGAATAAAATGAATCTCAGTTGCACCTACTGTTTAAATGCAAATGACTCAAATTAGCAGCTCTCTTATCAGTTTTGAACTCAAAAGCCCCCAGACATAAACCATTTAACCACTAGCTCCGCTCATCTAGATTAACAGGAATGATAAATTCTGTATTAAAAAGCTTATTTCATTATTATGGTACTCCTTAGCAAGAGGGAAAATAAGACTTAAACTGCAAGGTTGGTAGTCTCCCAGTTGAGAAATTAGGTATAATATGATATAAGGTGTAGTGAATAACTGATATATTGACAATTAAAGGGACAGTTCACCAGAGGCCCTGGAGGAATATCCTCGTCAGAAAAATGTCTAAGTCAGAACTGGGCCAAACATCCATGCTTTCTGACCTCATCCTCCAGGCCTTGGAGGGTGCCTCAGTCCCAGGCATCGGATCCGTTTTCCGCTCCTCTGAAACTCAGCCTCGGGTATAGACTGGCAGAAAGCGGGTGTAGTTGAGTGTTGGTGAGTGGACAAAAAAAGTGGACTTAGAAACACGGACTACATCCAGTAACGCAGACCAAGCAAATGGCACGCCTTTTATGAGTATGTGTGTGTGTTCAGCAGTAGAAAGAAATTATAAAGGTATGGAACAACTTGAGGGTACACTGTAAAAAAAAAAAAAAATGCACTGGCATAAAATTACTAGGACATTATCCAGTAATTTCACGAACATTTCCGTTAACCCTAAAACACAATGCAATGAAGTTCAAAATAAATATGTAAAACAGAAAATTCTGTTGGACAAGTACTTCTACAGTACATTGTGGCCTATTTTTACAGATTTTATTTTTTTTTAGAGTGTAGTGGGACAGAAGGACTATTCCTTTTAAGTGAATAACCAGTTGATATTTAATATTACTGGCATCATCCATAACATAACTTAAGTGTAATGAATATATGTTGTAAATTTGCAGACAATGTGCAATGAATAATGCACATTTTCCAAAAATCTTCACTCCCACTAGCAGATGCTGTATCACGAAACTGCTCAATTGCATAAAGTCAACCCTAATGTTGCATTAATGCATATGTCCGACATCTACTAAACTGCATTCAAGAAATACATCTTCTTTTGATCAGTTCATGAACCCATGAACTTGGTGTTGCTGGCGACATGCTTAATATTTGAGCAACAGGTTTGCAACTTTGCTACATCATCCATACTATCACACTTCACCACAAATAGCCAACTTTTATGGTAAAGTATCTAATTCTAATGCAGTTTCATTCAATACAAATTGCTGTGAATGTGACACCATTATGGATCACTGTAGTATTAAAAATGCATCTAAATTGCTTCTATTCACCTTACCCCTTTCTATTAGTCTCCCTTTAAATTTGTTAATGGGTATGCGATAATATCCATCGTACCTCCAATTTACTCTATATAATAATATTTTCAATTCATTCTCCGCTACCAAAATGGCAATTGCACTAGAATGCGACTCTCATTCTCAGCGAAAAGCTCTGATCTATGGAGAGGTGACTGAGTCACCACTGCGTCTGCCGGCTGGGTTTGCTGCAGGGAGGCTGATACTGAGGTAACAGGATGGGTAATTAGGTTGGAAGTCTGAGTCTCACAGAAAGACCCCCTTGCCCTTCCCCTGCTAGACTTTCTTCAATCCAACTAAAATTAGAGCTGAGCCAAAGGCAAGACACAACAACCGCAGAGGGTCAAACATGAGACCAGAGAGAGGAAGAGGAAGAAAACTGCAGGTTGGCAGAAGAGAATGAGCAGGCGATGTGAATTACAGAGACCTGTATAGAGCGAGAGAGAGGAAGGCAGAGACAGCCTGCGGTGGTCAGCGTTGTGACTAAAACACAAGGGACGTGTGGGAAGCCTACGGCTCGGTAAAGCGCACACTTCCCCACCCCCACACCTCCTTTCAAGGCAACTATTTAACATAAAAATTGATTTATATCAAGCCCTAAATTGCTTCCGAGGGATTCGCTCCCGTGGAAGCGCAGACAGGGGTCTGGAGTCAAGTCCGTGAGCTAATGAGGCCCAGGGTTTCCATGTGAACAGGCAAGAAGAGAAGCAGCATGCGCGGACATGTCAGCGCAGACCGCAGCGGTGACCTGTGACAGACCGTTGGGTTTAAACTACATTCCCAACAAGAAGCGATCTTTAAAAGGTGATTCTAGGGTTAGCTTGAGGAGGCGGATTTGCTTGGAAACGCTAACGATAAAAAGCATAAACTACACCAACTGCAACAACTTTCCACATGAAAACACTCCTGAGGCTTTTCTGCCATTTCAGTCTCACTTCGAGCGAACATATTGGCAGCAGACCAGTGAAGAGGAAGGATGAGAGCAGGCGGATTTGTACCGTCGGCGTGGGTTGTAGGTCAACATGAGAACAGTTTCCTTTTTAGTCATTTAACTTTGCCAGACTAGGCACTGAAAACACAAGGATGGAAGCAATTACTCATCTATAAATACATCGAGGACTAAATGCAAAGGTTCTTCTAAAACACCGTGTTTATCACCAGGACGACATGATACTTCCTCTAAAACTTAATGCTTGTTGAGCACAGCCAAAGGGCAGACTGGCGCCCACTTCCCTTCAAGCTGTGTGGCACCCTGCATGTCTCATTGATTCTCATCTGTTGCACCAGATACCTGAGCGCACTCGCATTAAACACACATTCCATTAAAACACCACAATTACTCAACAGACCCTGCTTACATCAAGGTTTGGTCCAAGCATAGTTTTCTAAGTGCCCGGCCCATGAAAGCACATCTTCGCTGTGCATTAAAAGTATTCGAGACTAAATGGGAGTCTTTAATTATTCATGAGGGCCGCACGATGCAGATGTCTTATTTATCCTCGCTGGTTTCAGAACATGCTCAGCACAGCAACCAGCAGGACAAGTAGTCATTACACAGATTGTCTGATTGTTGCTTGCACTTTCAATGGAAGTCTATAAGGATTCCATACAACAGCTGCCACACGGACATCCTTTACATAAACCAAACATCTTTTTCTTGGGTAATCAACGTGCTGATGCAGTCCATATTAAAAGCATAACTGTATTGAACCATAAATGTTCCTTTAATCAGAGAAATCTTGGATCTCATTCCTGGAAACATAAGCTGCATCCTAAATCACCCCATATGCACTTATATAGTCAGGGTTCCTGCTCTTTTGTAGGGATTATTTTCCAGGACATTTTCAATTTCATGCAGGAAAAAAAAGTTAATTGTGTAAATTGTCCGTACAATTTCACTACAGCAGGAATAAAAGACAAGGATCACGCTCTAAAGCAATACATTCCTCTTTCCACAAGTCTTTAAAAGACATACAGTTTATGGCCATGACTATAAAATATTATTAATTTTATTATTAATTATACATTATGGCAATTGGTTCTTGGCACCAATTTCAATACAATAGCAAAAAATATTGGAACAAAAATATCCCTAATTAATTATCTATTCGAAAATGAAAATTTTAATATTAAGAAAGTAAATTAATTATTAATGATAATACTTGTAAGTACATTAAAACAATAGCTGTCAAATATTTAATATATTTATATTGATATAGGCACGTCACCTTTAAAGTACTTAATACTAAGTAAATGTTGCCTGAAAATGAAACAAAAAAAAACAACTAAAAATCTAATACAAGTGGCAGTTCTGTTAGTCTGCAATTACACTTAATGCACAGATCTATTTTGACACTTTTTTTTGTCCCGTCTGTTGCTATGGTTATCACTGTCAATCAACAATTTGACACTACATGACTCAAACCCACATTTAAATGTCACTCCCGAAGTTTGCAGTATGCATTTAGAAACGTGAATAATAATTTTCAATCAAATCGTTAATGGGTTATATACAGACAGCAGACAAAGTTTGCCAGTTATAATGAAAGGATTCACAAATGGGCAAAACTCAATGGGCCAATGAGAAGAAAAACACTAATTTTTAGCGCTACTGGGTGGATTCTGAACAACTGATACGCCTATGATTGACCGTTGCATTCAGGTGCTCAACAGTGGCTAATGCTCAACACATTTTAAACAGAAACATTTGACAATCTTCCACAGAAATATGAAGGGGAGCATCTGAAAGCAGTCACCTATGAGTGAGTATACCAGATTGATCCGGAACTCTGTATTACCAGTTCTGCAGAAAGTCTGGTATCATAATTTTTTTAAAACTTCAGAACACAATAATAGGATTAGGTTGCTGTTTACCAGTTGACGTTTGCTACAAACATTTGACCAGTTAATAAGCTAACTGCTGCAAGGACCTACACGAGACTAAACTTTTGAAAAGGTCTCACGTGTCAAATCTCAGCATCCCTGAACATAGCACTTTCTGCTACTAACAATGATTGTTTCAGGCAGTGAGAAACTCGTTGATCTCAGCTAAAGAACAAGAACATGACTAAAATAACTTTCCAGGACATTTTACATTCATTTTCCAAGACTGGAAGATAGTAATTTTTTTTTCAGGTTTTCCAGTACACATGTGAACCCTGTAGTGTTTGTGGAAATAGCCATTTGTAGTTATACCTGAACCACATTATGGAGTGCACTCATTCAATCCCATAATGCACTTTAATACTGATGTGTGCAACTGATGTACACTCACTGGAAAGTAGCAAATTAGCTCAAAAGAAACAATTAATCATAACTTATGATTCATTATAAATATTTGGATCAGTTAATAGAATTAACTTAATGCAGTAAAATTAATTTTACAGTCAATTAACCTGTTTACCCAGGGAGCACTTGGTTAATTGTTTATTAATTCTAAAAAATGTTGATTTCCAGGTTGTGGGAAATGACATTCTTACTGTACAGTACTACTTAGAGCATGTAGTCAAAATCTGCATAAGTAGGGAATCCGGTATATGAGCATGAAACACAGACTTCACATGTGGACATGCACAAGACTTTATTAACTAAACACTAAAACTAATCTAACATTCACACACACATAAAAATGCATACAGGGGAAAAGAGCGCTGATGCAGAATACAGGAAAGCAAGAAGTTTTAGCATCGTTTAAAAGTCAACAGATCAACAGCCTTGAGCAACCTATCAGTTTAGTTCTAACACACCCTTCATTAAAAGGGGTAAGGATACTTGATGTATCAAATAATGAGACCAAGTGTGATACTTGCATGTCTCACCCATTTGAATTACACTATCCTGATGCAATTTGTGGAGGCTCCAGTTGATTTTTGCTGATGTTGTCTTGATGAGAAAGAACCTGTTGGAGTCAGAGGATCTTTGGTGAATGGAAAGAAAAGGCCGCAGCCTGGCACAAACTTGAGTGTCTTCAGAAGTCTTTTAGCTCAACATTATCTTCACAACAGCGTTTTCTCAGTAAAAGAAGCCCTGTGATCAGTGATTTTTAAAGTGTGAAGATGCCACAACCTGAGCCAATAAGGATTTATTCCTTCAGAGAAAACTTTTTACGACCCTTTTTTCTCAAGCAAGATATTTGCATAAGACATCGTATCAGGTGTATGAGAGAAGAACCTTCTAGATTCTTATAATACTTAATTCACATTACATTTTGCTAACTGACAGATTAAAAGATTGAGAGTGAAGATTGGAGTCCATAGAGACCAAACCAGCTACCCATGTGACTTTAGTTAGCCATAGTATGTATGGTATAGTATAGTCAAACCCTATAACAGAAATCAAGCAAGTGGAAAATTGGATAGATTTTTATACATTTCTCAAGTGGATATATATATATATATATATATATATATAATTAAAATGGTTTATTTGTCCTTCTCAACAAGAATGAAGTCTGAGTCAGAAGTCTCTGCAAAATTCTTTATGGTCATTAAACCGTATCAGATGTCAATTGGGGAGGGTTCCACAGACCTCAGCGTGACTTAAAGATTTTTTGTTGAGCATGACAAATAATCGTGTCAGATTTGTCGCAGTCGTTAAGCCATAGGTCTTCAACCCTGCTCCTGGAGACTCACTATCCTGCAAAGTTTATTTTTGCATTGCGAGCCAACAAGAGACATGAAGACAAACTTTGAAAAGAGACAGGAGCCAGGTCTAGAATTCAATTTTTTTTATTTTTGACATTACAAAATGGGTAAAAACAAATGCCAAGTAATTATGTATTCTCTGTAGTCATCAGTAATTATTTGCAGGCTGTGTATGAGTGATCTTGGATCTACCAACTTCCAAACAAGTTTGAATAACTTTCAAAAGGTGAAGAAAAATTCTGTCTGCTCCCCTAAGTCACAGAAAGGTTTTTCTGGCCCCAAAGGCTTTAGTTTGCTTCTACTGAGATGAGGGCAACGGCTATGCTGAAAGATGAACACTTCAATAAGCTCAAATCCAGTTTCGCTACATTGAAATACAGGCTCAATGTCCTTAAAACAAAAGAATACAGACTCCTGGCACTTGTATATCATCACTAATCCCAAGCAATTTCCATTGTTTCCCTATCATTTTAGGGTGTGCCTGCTTATGTGGATGATAGAAAACATGCAATGGAATGTTACTTCAGCGACAGCCAAGGTGGAGGTTTCCAACTCTTTGTCCTGGAGGGCTACGGATTACTCAAGCTAGATTCCACATGGATGGATTCAATTCATTTATCACAACTCATTGAGAGAGACCTTTAGGTGGCTAAGTTATTACCAGCATTTCACACTGAAGGAGGTGGCCAGCAGCCATACTTCTCCAGGACATGAGCCAGAAACCATCACAACTTCTCCCCGTGCACTCCCTTGAGTGCGTGTACTGGTTAGGTGTGAAACTAGCAAAATAGCCATGCAGGAAGACAGACATCGGTGTGAGTGTTTCATTTGCATTCGTAAAGCCATGCTTCCCATTTTGAGCATGCACAATGTGTTAGGAGAAAAGAGCTGCCAAACCACAATCCTCCAGTTTCTGACCACCACACATGCCTTGCACATTACCCTAGAGGCATTTCCCCAGCAGCTGTAGACAACGTACAGTTATGTTCAAAATATAGCACAGTGTGTTAAAAAAAAGTGATTAAGTCAAAAAACTACTATAATAAATTTTTTTCTACACGCAACAAATGCATTGGGAACACAGCACATTCTATTCTAAAAAAAAAAATGAAAAAAAAAATGTATAAAAAATGGTTACTTTACAGAACAGAAAGAAAAAGAAAAAGAAGCTGTTAAAAAAAAAAAAAAAAATAGTGTCTTCATTTTTTTTTCTTACAAAGTCAAAAACATTAAAAACTAAACTGAAAAAATGCTTGAAGATTTAGCTTTTTAATAATCACTGTACTAATAATTTATTATTACCAACTGAACCACGTATCTGAGAACTGCTTCACATTGCATGTTGTCTGACCAACTACCTGACATGGGATTCCAGGGGGATTCCAGATTGCACGATTGACTTGGTTTTGCTTTTTTTTCTTTTAACTTTTTTTTTGAAGACACCCCCCAAGTTTTTTTGTTGGATTATTGGGCGGGGATTGGGGCTGGCCAGTCATAAACATTGGATGGGTGATGGTGGAATGATGCTGGGTGTGTTGTGTGTTGTGTGTTGTCTTGTTGTGTGTTGTGTGATTTTTGCATTTCAAAAATTTCATTTAAAGGCATTTTAAGTATTTTTGATTTTAGTATTTTTATTTTACTCAAACTGATCCATGATCCCTGGAATCGGAAGATAATAAATAGCAACAATATCCATATCATAAAACTTTTGCCATATCATTCATGCTTTTGCACCATCTTCACGGTTCTTCTTGGCGTGTGGCTTGGCTTAAATGTTTGTGGGGTGTCTGACAAACTGTCTGCGGCCCCTAGATCAAAAAAAAACAAATCTTCTCTTCATCAAATAATTTAAACTTTTTTTTTTTAATTTCATTTTAGGCCAGGCCTTTTACGCCATTTCTCTATTCTTTGTCTTTTTGTAATTTCAGGGTCTTTCGTGGTGTGTTTTTTTTGGTCAGTGGGACTTTGCGGGGCTCTTCTAGTGTGGCTGGGGCTAATCATAGGCTTCTTTGTTAATCTAACTAAACTTTCAGATCTTACTTTGATTTTGATTATTTTGCTGATCTTGCTGATCATTGGGCCTTTTTTTCCATTTTCTCGCTTGCCATTTTGGGTTCGTTTTTCCAGTTTTTCCATTTTTTTTTCCGTGTTTTGCTTTTTTTTTTTTCTTCCATTTTTCTTCATTTTTTTTTCTTTTTTTTATTTCTATTTTTTTCTTTTTTCTTTATAGGCTTTTTTCTGAACTTTGTCCTTTTTAATCAAAACTTCTCTCTTCTCTGTTCCACAAACTAATCAACCAACGCTGTTGAGCCTTGAGAAATGTAGAGAACAGCCACAGATTTGGATTTTTTTTTGCACAATATAACACCTGCAATTTGTGCAGCATTAACTTATTTTATTTATGATTTTTTTTTTGCGATTTATTTTTTACATTTATATATTTCTCCACATTGATTTTTTTTAATTCGATTTTTCGATTAATTCATTTATTTCATGGCATGACGATTTTTCACATTCGTTGGGTTTTGGTTGGTTGGTTTACTAGTGCTCTTTGTAGTGCCTACCTAGTAAATATTTTAAAAAAGTAAAAAATAATTTCTACAAAAAACAGTGACTGATCTATTATTTTTGTTTGAACTGTGTATGCCCGACTCAAACAGATATGACTGTGTAAACAAAGACCCATTTAGTGAGCACTGCGGGCTTTAAAATTTCCTCCTCCTTGAGACAGAGTTCTCTTTACCCTAACCCTAACATCTGTCAGAAAAATAAATATTTCCATTATCTGCTTTTGCGATTTCTCATTACAGTGAAGCCCGCATACAGGGTCAACCTTCTAACCAACGTGCCCATTGTTCGACAGCACTTGAGCGGTGGCTGATGCTTATTAAAATCTATGCAGAGGACAGATTTGTCTCTAATGCAATAAGGCATCAGGCCAGTTAGCCAGTCGACAACCAGTGGCAGCTCCGCAGGGGACGGACACACGGTCATCTGCGGTAATTGGTCAGAATGACGGGCTCAAATTGTACGTGTTCCGAGCAGGGGAAAAAAAAAAAAAAAAAAAAGAAAGAGCAAAAGACGCAAACATGCAAAAATAGTCATGCGGTGCCAAATTCTGATTCTGCACAGCGAGGATTAGAAAAAGCAGAATTCATGGAAATAAACCTTTATCCAGAAGGTAACAATGTTAGCACTTATTTAGATCAACCGTTGCGATCTCCTGGAGATGTTTACTTTTGGTTCATCAGACAGAAAATTCAATTTAGATTCACACAAACTGCAAGACTGTTCCGGCAGCTTAAACCCATTCAAACATATCTACTCAAGAGCAAGACAAAAATTACCATGGCAATTAAAGGACAAAGTCTGTGCTAAGAGATAGGGGCCGGACAGCTCTAAATTAGCATGCACGTTCTTCTGAGCGAGGAACTGGGGAAGACATGCTTGTCTTGCAGAATAAAGCACTGGGTTATTGTGTGAGGTAGATGTCTAGAGAGCCCGGACAGAATTTTTCAAGCTTGTTAAAATGATTTCTTGGCCAACATGAGCAGAAGAGGTCAATTTAAAGATGAACATTTTAAGTGTGCTTAGAAAGCGCTTGAGATGAACAGTAAAGAAACTTCAGTACAGAGAAATGACTTTGCATAACCACTGGAGAGCAGAAATACACGGCACCACTACTCAAGACTTTTCCCACTTCAACCCATTAAGAGGTTGCTGGTTTAAACTTTAGCTGACAGGACCATCGATTTCTGCCATTCCAACCCGTTCAGAAGTTGTCCAGTCAGACCGTCCATGGTTCCATAAAGACCACTGGAGTTCAAAGGAACGATTGCTTTTACACTGCAAACAAACACTTGTCTTTGCCTGTAGGAGAATTACAAGTCAATCAGCAAAGCAAGCAAAAGGGAGCAGTGCGCACACACACAACTCGAAGACAAACATCTGAATCATCTTGAATTATGAGTTCATCCATCATATTAGGCCACTGAAGCTACCAGTAATTACTGAGCTCAGTATATAGTGGAAAACGGAAGAAAGCCTATTAGGGCAGTGCAACTTTGTACCATTTAGAGCTTCTTGCAGAACATGCAGATTTGGAAAGCTTTGACTCATCAGAACTAAAATGGACTAAAACTACTGAGAGAACAACAATTAAAAAAAAAAAAAAAAATAGCATAACTCGATTTTAATGGTTGATCACCAATTGCATATTTGCAGTTTCGGTGGAAAGGATAACTGACCTTAGGAGAGGTCTGACATTCTTGTTTCAACTTTCCATTTCCAGGAATTTCCAGGCATCACAACCTGAGGGAAGAGAGAACACTATGAACAAACAACCAAACATTGCCATGATTAACTATATAGTATTGAAGCTCATGCAGTCTGCCAAGATTGAGTCATGCAACTCAAGCTTTCCCAGGTAACATTTTCAGGTAGAACATTGAGTTTTTCCAATACGTTAAACAATTAAATCGCAAAAGAAAAGAAAAAAAAAAAAAAACAGGAGCAGCATTACAAACAGATGGAATATAGATTTGTCACTGAGCACTTTTAGCATGAGCTGCATTACAATTCTGCACTAGAATGTTAGTACACAAATATTATTATAAGCAAAAACTATTACTGCCTGTTTGTATTTTTTTTTTCACTTTACTTTTATATTTTTAAACGACTGAATATTTTAAATCATTGCACGCAGTCTCCAAATGGTTTTAAGTAAATAAATGTAACACTACTCACAAATTTAGGGTTAGGGTTACCTTTACAATGCTGCACTTAAAAGTTTAACAGTCCTCTCCGGCCCTCTTTACTAAAAGCAGCCAACGTTTCTTTGCATCAGACTTGACAAATGTGGCCCCTGCAAGCTTAACTTTTAAATTCAAATTATTTCAGGCTGTAATACATTTCCCATTCTGAGAGACCAAAAAAAAATGTCATTCAAGAAAAGTTTAATACATACCCAAGCATCGAATGCTTTAGTTCTCTCTATAGACATTAGGAAGCTATCCAGGTTATTTTAAAGAGCACAGGTCTTACCTCTAGGGTCCTTTTTAAGTATAAAAAGAGAGAGAAACATTAAAGGTGTGCTTTTAACCGTCAAATCAAACACTTTAAACAGACTCCTTTAGTGTAGTTTATGTCTTCAGACTACATGCATTGTTTTAAATTTAAAATCTGTTTTTGAAGAGGAAGAATGATTGGAACCGAAGATTATGGGTTATTTAAAAGGCCATTTCAGATTTTATGAAGACAAAGAAAAATAAACCAGGTTAAAGTTTCATAAAAAACAATCTATGCTTTATTGACAACTGCTGCAAAACATGTTTTGGACAGATTTAGTTACCTATTTAGGCAAGCTTACACATGTCATTCTGCATTTTATGGAGAGGATACAAATACTAAATGGCAGTAAAGTACAGTTTGGATGTGGGTTGTTGGGTTTTTTTTCTTCTTTTTTAAATTATGTACAATAGTCGGTTTTAGCTGCAGTATCCCTTTACATAAGAAAGAGATGACCCTTGTGGAGATTGTTGTCCAAATCCTTTTTTTAAAGCAGTTTGTGCATGCAGTTTATATAGCATGGTGGCATCCATGATAATCTGACTTTTGATATTTATTTTTTTTCCTTTTAAACAAGTAGCCAAACATGGGTTATCCTACAGAACAGTTTTGAGTAACATCTTATTTGAACAAATTAAGGATTTGAGGACATTCCATCTCAACAGTGTCTAATTGGGCTATATTTCAAAACTCTAAAGATACAAGGAAAATATTGAGGCCTAAATCTACATTTACAGCTTTTGAGACTATTTAAATCAAATGAGGAATAATCAATGGCTGTTGGAAATACCATTAAAGACATTTCGACTTCCAGTAATTTATATTCCTTATTACAAAACATACATTAAGTTTAGGGTCTATTTGATAAGCTAGTATTAAACAGAATTTTGAAATGTAGCCTACATGGGAATCTGCAACCGCACCTCAGCAGAACTTTTACGGTAACACAAATTAAAGTGGCGTCCTGAGACACAAAAAGTGGCTGTACAGTTAGGGTTTACTTTTCAACTAAATACTTTTTCCATTCATTGGACAAACTTTTTACCAATCGACAAATGCAAAAAAAGCAAGGGTAGGTATGAGCAGAGGAAGAGATACTTGCAAAAAAAAAATAAAAATAACACCCATGTTTAAACTAATCCCTTCTAAAAGTCATATTGATTCTTGAGGCATTCAAATGCCGCTCTGTCAAGTTTCTTTAAAAAAAGTCCGGAGTACAAAACACAAAACGAAAAAGAAAAAAAAAAAAAAAAAACGGAAAAAAAAAAAAACAACGGACAATTACTTTTGTCGGGTAGCTTAAAGTGTGAGCTGCCATGGGAGACAGTTGTCATGGCGACGAGTTGGGTGACGTTCCACTGGTCAGACTTAGTAGCGACCATAGGGGTGTTCCCTGAACCCAGGCTTAGTCTGTCTCTGAGTGGGAGCTTTTCCACCAGCAGCAGCACGCTGTGTCCCGTTCCAGTCATCTTGAGCTATGGGGAGCAAACAAAGTAGGTAAGATAAAGCTAGCAAACAGCTCACCGAGATGTTTAAATAACTGACCTTTCACTAAACCCCACCTTAAAAACATTACTGACCAAAAAAGGGCATTTGGATTGTTTTAAACTCAAATTTACATATTCCAAAAATAAGGGACCTGTTCTGTTACACTAGCATTACCAATTGTAAGGTATAACATGAAACCTCATCCTTTAAATAACTACAATAACTGTTGGTTACAGCTAATCCTACACCGTGTCAGATCAGAAAAACACTTAAAGTCACTTAAATGCAAAGCCAAAAGTCTTACCATAGTTTTCATACCCCTCCTGTGTCTCTCCATGTCCATAGTCATAGTATTCTGGCTCTCTGGGAAAAAGAAAAAGAACACACTGTTCAAACTAACTGTTACACAAGAGAAATTGACATGAATTTCCTGAAGTAACATAGGCAAAGCACTTTGTGATTTTAAGACACTGGGATCTTTCCAAAAAGCCTCCATAAACTACAATAATTATAAGCTAAGTTGATCTTTGAGGAAACTTGGACTTTCTAAGTCCCAAACCAACAGTATTAATATTATATGTACAATCAACTTACGCTTGTGGCTGACTGTAGTAGCTCTCATAGGATTCATAGCCTGGCTCTGTGTAGCTCTCATCATAAGACTAAGGGAAAAAAAAATACAATCAATCAACAGCAGCAGCATAAACTTTGAAGACACTAGTGCAATCTACATCTTCAAATTCAGAAGACATATAATGAAGACACATACATAGTCTTCGTAAGACTCTTGGGCCGAAGGGTGCGGGGGTGGTGGAGGCATCCTCTGAGAAGCAGAGGCGGGTGGACGGGCACGGTTAGAAGCTGCTCCTCTGGGTGGCTGGGCTGATGGTCCACCTCTAGCTGCAGGAGCTCCCCTTGCGGCTCCACCTCGAGGGGGTCCGCCACGGCCACCTCCACGAGGGGGCATACCACGACCCCTGAAAAGATAAAAAGGGTTAATCCTCTACTCCCAAGTCATCTACAAAAAGAAGGTTCTCACTGGATTAAAAATCAGGCTCAGCAGCTCAAACCATGTCATAAATTTTAAATTAGTGTATGTTACCTGGGTGCCCCAGGAGGAGGAAGACCTCCACGGCCTCTGATGGGTGGCCCTCCTCGGCCTCTGGGTCCATGTTCCTGACCCCCATTTAGATACTTCATCTCCATGAATTGCTCCTGGCAAATGTCATCCATCATATCCTGTGAGACAGGCACACAGCTCACTAACATGACAAGACTACAGACACTTTTCACAAGAACATCTCAGGCCCATGGAACAAATACAAATAGTAGTTTCTACAAAATCTGACGCTTAAAGAGTTAGATAACTCATAACAATGAAGAGCCAGCATGAGGCCCTAAGAAACCCAAACTTGCATAGCTCGAGGCCGTTAGAACAGGGTACAGAAGTTAAAGTTGTTCTAAACACTATTTAGCAACCTTTCAATGACTCTGTCCAGCTACAGTAGTGAGCTTGAAAACCAATTTATCTGATTAAATATTAATCTGCCACCACAGGCAAAATGAGTTACAATCCATCAACACAGTTTGAACTTAAACAATGGCCCAATTGGAATTCATAAATCACAGCACTATAAAACAGAAAGCTTTGACAAAACAATATCAGCCCTTCACTGCAAAACATGATCTCTGGCCAGCATTTCTTGAATACAGAGTACTTACAGGGAACAAGAACTTTTTGATCTCCTCCATGGCATGAGCCATGCGCACATACGCCTCAGGAACAGGAGCAAACACCTCAATGAACACATGAAGCTCCATGGACAAGTGTGCATACTTCGGCTCTCCACTTTTCCTCAAGCCATCCTCCTGAAATACAAGAAGAGCAGATCCAATTATCCACAACCCTTAGCTGTGTCACCAAACCTTCATTCACACACAGTAAGACAACCAAAACGTGATGCATCAAATAGCCTCAAACTATCCTTTTAATTCTCAAGTTTAGAGCTACCTTAGAAATCTAGCACCAACAGTGAAGTGCCCCAGGAAAAGTTGATCTTGCAGCAATAATTCATACTTTTAAAGTAACCTCAACAGCACTTTACCTTGGTTTTGTCCCTCATGGATCCTTTCCCCAGCACAGAGATCTTAGCCCCCGTCTCTTCTTGCAGTCTCTTGATGGTGTTCCCCTGTGGTCCAAGGATCTTCCCAACAAAGTTAAACTGCACAAAGCAACAGAAAATTAAATATTAAACCCACAGCGTTTGAAGAAATCTACAGCTCTTCACTTAGCCTGACTGAACTTGTTTTCAAGGACTGAAAACTCAATAGTTTTGATCTTCCTGAAAAGGACAAGACTAAATGGAATGCAAACAGATCAAAGGCTGGATTCGTGCTCTCCTTGACACCAAAACAAGGGGTAACATTAGGTGGTCTGAGAACACGCATGAGGACACTCAACTAAAACGGGGGAAAAAAACTCAGCAGAAATCAGAAGACATCTGTTTTGTGCACAAACCAACAAGTGCCACTCAAAGGAAAAAATGTCTAACATTTAATTTCATGGTAAAAGCACCAAGACATGCAGCTGATAGGCGAGCGTCAAAAGTCATAAAAGCAAAAATTTAAAAGACCGTATCCACACGATGTCAAACCTGAAGATCTACATCCCTGGGACAATCATTTTTCAATCAAATCTCAGCAAAAGCCTAAAACAACAAGCCATTCTAAAAAGAAACTACCTTTGATTTTAATTGAGCAACATAATTACGCATAATCCGATACCACCCATTACTTAAAAGAAGATTAGATTCTGAGGTGGAACAAAAAAGGAGTTAAATTCAAATAGTCTCAACTGATCTGACAGGCAAACTTTAAACACGGAAGGTTAAAGAAAAACACTGTCACGCTCTCTAAAACAGAACTCAATCGCTCAAACGGTCTGATCGCCTCTGGCACGTAAGCCATCACAGCACGTGAACAAAGAAACATGCATTTTGAAAGTCTTAAACCTCTTCATAACAAATTACAGGCAATCAAAGGTTTGCAAATTTGTCAAAATGCTTCCCTGGGTACTGCTGACCTACTATTTCACTCTAAAAGAGGTTTTCAAAACTAATTCAATTCTTGTCCTGAATAAACATTCTACTCTGTCTTTATATTTATACAAATTGCTTCAAATACCTCAAGAATCCTCAGGTGACCTTTGCTTGCGATTAGTCAGGGTTACACATTCCTTCATCAGATCTGAAGCAGTGCACATGTAATCAAGTAAACTAGCACAGCATACATATTCCTAAATAACACAATAACACTCACCTTAGGGTACTGCTTGACTGGTATGAGAACCCTTTCCTTCAGTTTGATGTTTTTAGTTGTAAAGAGGTCCAGGTAGCTTTCTGGATCTTTCTCCGTATCCCCTTTCTCAACCCTTTCAATTTCTGAAAAGCACAAGAAACATTAGGCACAAGATTTGAACACATAAAAGTAAAAACTAAAACTACTAGATATCCGAAGAAACTTAATCATTACTTAACTAAAATATACAGATTCAACTAGAAACATTAACACGTGTTTCTTGACCTCCACATTAAACAGGGTCAGAAACTTATTGAAGAGTTAAGCAAAAAGCAGATTTGCCCCTTAAGACAAAAAATTAATACGCACTCAACAGGGATCATATACGCACTTATATCATACAAATATTGTTTTTCCCCACATAACATGACATGCAGGATAACGATTACAAGTTTAAAGGCCTGAAATAGCTTCTCCAGCCATTTCCACGTCATTTTACTTCAACTGGCAAATGTCTGTCTGAGACTTTAGTGTTTGCTTCAGGTTTCAAAGAAAAGTGCTTGCCTCAAAGACACTGGGAGGAAGCACCATCCATCAACAGACTCCACTTCACTAGGGGAATTTTCAACGCGAGTCTGATGCTAAACACTGAACATTTAACAAGCCTCTGCAAATCTAACTTATGGAACCGATCTGCTGATATACAGCCACAATATACAGTTAAACTCCCACTAGACTGATGATATAAGACATGTGGTGAAACGAGGCCAGGAAGAGACATTTCCTACACCAAAAAATCCGCTTCGTCTCCAGATGCAACACTTCCCACACTAAAGGCACATATGGTCCGGAACATGGTTTTTATTACTACGACAAATCTCAAACCTAAGATTTTCAGCCGTCTTCAATTTAATTTGATCGGGCTTGGACGATTTCATCTAAAGCTGTCCAGATCATTCAGTCTAGACAAACACGATAAGTGCATGAAGGCAGGGACTCGATGCGTACAATGAAACGCCACGTTGACCCCTTAGATAGAGCTCTCCTTACAAACAAATAATAATAGATATATTTTTTTAAAAGTACTGCTTTATTCTAGTACGACTCCATTAATCACGAAGGGTTAATATTTTTATATTTAAATTTTTATAATTTAACAACATTTAACTAAACTAATCAGCTTCGTAAAGTTGTATTAAATACGTAATTTGGTTTTAAAGTTCACACTTTCGGTTAAACCCAATCCAGCACGCGACTCACGCTGTACTCGAGCGGAAATGGGAATGCTGCCCGGGGAATGGCGGGGGGTAAAACTCGACAGCGTTACAGCTTTCGATCGAATACAATGGAGAAATATGTATTTTAAAAAAAAGATACCATCCACGAAAAGTTGAGTTTGTCTGTCCGTAAAATCATTAACTACACGTCGAAAATGGCTTCGGCAGCACGTGCCTCGCTCGAGCGAAGTACACGAACCCCCTAGCGCGCGCTGAAACGAGACTTTGTAACGGTCGCCCTGTGTCCCACGAGCAACTATAGTCGATTCCCACAGTTTCCCTCCAAATACAACGGTGGTTTATCTACATGCCGAGAAGTTACTCGGTTAGATGTTCATGTATCCCTCCTTCGTTTCCACAAACGGCTTTTACCTGCTGAAATAAGTTTCATGGCGTGCGTGAACGACGCGTCCAGACTGTCTCGTTCCGCCAGCAGCTGCGGGAGGTATTTGTTCTCGTTCTCCATGTTGAGTTTGTAAGTTAATGAAGCTTTGTACACCAAACGTCCGACAGTGAAACTATTTCAGTATCCACTTCCTGCAAAAGGTAACACGAACACACGCGTGACTGCTGCTGAAGACCGTGCTGTAACTCTGGTGAGTCGAAATGGCTCCTGTTCTCCGGCGCGCGGTTGGAAACAGATGAACAAAAGCTTGAGACGAGCTCAAATGACTTGAGCGAGCGGAAATTGCGTCACGAAAACTAGAGCTATGGGACCGCCCACTTTGATGTGAAAGTTTTTAGATTGTCTATTCAAAATTTAATTTGCTTTGGGGAGAGGCAGTCCGCCCTATTAATTAATTCACACACATATACATACAATAATAATAATATGAAATCACACACACACACACACTTTAGTGCTGGACTGGTCAAACAAAACGGTCTAAGTTCTTCCATTAAATGTAAGACTGTCATACATTTAATACAATTAAATTAATATGCTCCTATGCTGTCTGGTTTTTGAACACATCCACAAAGGTTTGCATAAGCTTCTAGGCTCATCTAAGTGGTTAATTATGAAGGAATAGCGCGCACTACATAATGTAATGTTTGCTGCCCCCCTCTGGATAAAAATGGAAAATGAATTACATGCAGGGATTGGTGGTGAAAAATTTGGACATGATTGAAATGCCAAAATTGTGAGTTTACTTATCCATTGCACTACAAATTACAATACAGCAATGACTTATAATGTATTATGATATAGTAATACTTATAGTATAGTAATGATTTACATGTTTATTCATTCTTTACAGTTACAAGACAGTATTTAAAATTTTGAATTCATTCTATTATACTGTTTTTATTTTCAAGGCATCCTTCATTTAAACTCCAAAGTGCTTGTGCTTCTCTCTTCTACTGTAAACACAGCTTCTCTCTGCCAGTGCTGGTGAGCAGGTCAGCCGTGGCTCAGCATTGCCAGGAGGCCAGTGAAGCCTTTTTGTCCAGTGAAAGCTTTCAGAACTGTCACACCTGCTTAGGCCTTTAGCACCACTACCACCTCCCTTTTTCCCCTCAGCCTCGCTCAAGGTTAACACACAGTGTTTGTGCATGTCAGACTATTCAAACTCATAAAGAAGTGGCTGCTGAGTGCTGTGGCCTTTGAGCTTGACTTGGCTTGGCTAGCATATATTTCTCTCATTTTTGAGCTACTTTATCACTCTCCTTCTCTATCTTGTCCAAGGCCATTGTTGAAATTCACATGGCCCACGCAGGACAAAATGTGTATGGGTGAAAATGCGGAGTAGATTTATTTATTTATTTCCCTGATGTTTCTGTCACCTTTTTATTTAAAAAAAAAAAATGATTGAAGAAAATCAAGTGAGTTGTTTTATAATCATATATTTCATCATCTTGTTCACTTAAAAAACGATAATCTTCTCAGCACCTGTTAGCGGGAAACTTGTAACGAAACATCCTGTGACCTGAGGCAATTTGTTTTTTATAAGCTCGTGTTGCAACACATTTAATAATCTCTGGTTCTGCTGACAACTGACAAATGACTCATTAATTATGTTTTGATTTCAAAAACCACTTTTAATTGTAGTTACTGAAACCTATAGAAGAAAACACCTTTAATAGCTTAGTAACACTTTAGAAAATTTTTCTCATTCCAGGAAGAAAAACATGAGTAACACAATACTAATGTCACATTTTCACTTTGTTTATTGCTTGCGTTTGATATGTTACTTTGTTCAGTTTCTCGCCACTCCTTTAATTGTTTCCATGGTCACTGTCATTTAAGAGTTTGTTTGTTTGAGCTGTGATTGATTCATTTTCTAGTGTTGTGTTTTGCCAAAAATGACTAAAAACACTGTATTACACATTTCAGACAAATAGTTGGTGGTGTCACTTTGTGTGCCTGCGCATACGCATTTTACAAAGCACTCGTGCCAAACGCACGTGCCTATCCACCTTATTTTTATAGTTTACTGCTCTTTGATATTCTTCTCATTTTTTTTACCTATAGTGGCTAATAAATCGGAAGTCTCACGCATTCACAGAATTACCCTAACTGACCCTTCGCGGCAGTTTGATTGACAGGCGAATATGCCATTTTGTCCGACAAAGCAGTCAGGGGAGTGACATTCCTTCTGATGTTCATTCATGTTTATTTGATGCTATAAATGAACTAGTATGAAGAGATGATCTTGAACTGAGGAGCTACAGCAATCACGACACATTAAAGAGCCACTACTGTATATATTGTTTAAACTTCTTTAAAAAATTACAATATTTTAAATATGAAACTGATTCATATCAAAAGTAGCCTGCTCTGTCTTGTCTGTTGACGTGTCGTCTCCTCTTTGTTCCGTGATGTATTTTTCACCGTGAGAATATAATGTGTGTTGTGAGAGCGCATGGCTTTGTCGGACATAGCAACAGTAACTAAAGGGGGCGGATCTTTGCGAAGGGTCAATTCCGTGTTGACCTAATAAGGTAGATAGACTAAACACGTAATAAGCAAGTGCATGCCACAAAACGTTGGTGTTGTGTAAATTAACTGCCTAAATGCATAAAAAGTTTTCTGTTTTCAACCAAAAACGGTGTCGTGTAAACCGCCCCATTGATGTGTTTGCAAATATCTGTCTGCCTGTCTTGTGAGTTTAAGCTTTTGAGATTTTGGGACCTGATTCATCTGTCTTCATCGTCTGCTTGCATACACTGTTACAATGAACACAATATTAACTTTTTCCAGTAACTCTACTCTGGTTCACAAATAGCAATCAGTTGAATGTGGTAGTTTGCACTGGGCAACTTTTTGAACAATGTTGCGTGGGCACTTTCCCATTGAGAATGGGCAACAAATTTCTATCTGGATACTTGTTCGAAATGTGTTTTGCCCATTCTTAACTGGAAAGTGCCCAAGCAACATCGCTCAAAAAGTTGCCCCGTGTATCATCACCTTAACTTGTGTTACTTATTGTAAAAAAGCAACTCAGATATTTTGTTGTAAATTTAAAAGTAGTGTGTTACTTTACCAGTTAATTAAAAAGCAACCTGATTATGGAACTCTCATTACTTGAACTGGTTAATAGTAGTTACTAGATTGTTATTATTGTGTTACTCGTTGTTTATTCCTGTGGAGTTATTCATTAATGACAGAACAGTACTGTAGTATATCTAGTAAATCAAGCAATATGAGAAAAGCTCCCATGGTTTTATTAACTGCTATATTGTTTTCCTGGATGCACTGATGTTAGAGCAGCACATCAGACTCTGACTTCACATTGAGAAGCTGATGAATAGCCATTTCAAGCCAATTTAGAGGGCAGATCTCGGTGAGGAATTGTTGTACTTATTCCTCCCAATGACCTGACATCCCAGATGAAGGTCATTCATCATATTAATCTTTTTTCTCTCTCAGAATGAATTTCTTAATATATGAAAGAGAGATGTGTGCATGGATAAAACTGAGAAAGCTTCTGAAGGGTGTGTTGAAGTAAAAATGAAGATTTCAAAATAACTTCAAACCATGCAATCAGTTTGACCCAAAGGGAAGCTGAATAATGGATTTTTTTTTAAAAAAAGAAAATAAGCTAAAATTAGCACGCCAGTGTGTTTGATGTGAAATGACTACAGAGTGCTACTTTGAAAAGGGCCTGTAACTCACTTCTCCACATGTCACAGCTTCACAGGAGCTCCGATAATTAATCAGCACAGGGTTTGGTTCCCTTTAACCTGCTTAAGGGCCCCAGGCTAGATCTGTTTCTTGAGAAACCAAAAAAAGCTCAAGATACACTAATGATGTTGGAATAATCACTTCAAGCTAACAACATTTTCAAAGCCTTTCCACGCAAGCACAAACATGTACGCACCGGTTGAGTGAAACGCCACGTGTAATGTGCTTTTCCCACTCTCTCTTTGATCAGTTTCGATACAGATAGCGCACTAGTGTGGGTCTGGAGTCTTTATCCTCTGCACATTTGAGCTCTGGTTTCACTAGCAGACCTGTAATGATAAAGAGAAATCAGGAAAAAAATACAGATGTACTCTGCAGGTTCAGAGCCTGAATTTGAAATTTCCTTGTAATGATCCTGACGGCAAGAATGTCTTGCTAAAGGTGTGTGATTTCTCAGTTTAGTTATTGCGGTACATAAGTTTAAAGTGCAACGAACGCTGGGAGTATCGAGCTGAATTTGCGTCAGCTCATCTGAGTTTCAGGAAAATAAATGGCTGGTTTTGAAAAGAAAGCTGCTTGAGATGAGTACTAAATTATAAAAGATGGTGTCATAAAATTATAATGAGCAAATAGAGAGCAGTGATGAATGGCATCTGTGAGAGCCTCATAATGATTTCAAATCACCATAGTTTGCAAGTTCACTCCTTGTTCAAGTTAGAGGGAATTTCAAGGATAAGTAATGCAAAACAAAGGAAGGGATAATAAAAATAGATGGACAGAGATTTCAGCTCCAGAAGAAAGAAAAATATCAAAGTAGATCTTGCTGCAGTCTCAACAGCAATGCAATTACATGGGGAGAATACATATACAGTTGTGTTCAAAATTATTCAACCCCCACTGAAATTGATTGTTTTGGCCGGTTTGACATTGATTTTGATCATTCAGTCATCCTGCTTACAATTAAATCAAAGAGGCACGTGTAGGTCAGACAAATATAACATAACATTTATAATGAAATAACCACAAATGTCTTTTCTCTGCTCACATCTTTATCAGTTTTATTCAACCCCCAAGTGACATTCAATCTTAATACTTAGTACAACATCCTTTTACAGTTATAACAGCTTTTAAACGTGAAGCATAGCTTGACACAAGTGTCTTGCAGCGAGCTACGGGTATCTTCGCCCATTCATCATGGGCAAAAGCCTCCAGTTCAGTCACATTCTTAGGCTTGCGCACTGCAACTGCTTTCTTTAAGTCCCACCAGAGGTTCTCAATCGGATTTAAGTCTGGTGACTGCGATGGCCATTTCAAAATGTTCCAGCCTTTAATCTGCAACCATGCTCTAGTGGACTTGGAGGTATGCTTGGGATCATTGTCCTGTTGAAAGGTCCAACGTCTCCCAAGCCTCAGGTTTGTGACGGACTGCATCACATTGTCCTCCAATATCTCCTGGTACTGAAGAGAATTCATGGTACCTTGCACACGCTGAAGCTTCCCAGTACCTGCAGAAGCAAAACAGCCCCAAAGCATGATTGACCCCCCGCCATGCTTCACAGTAGGCAAGGTGTTCTTTTCTTCATAGGCCTTGTTCTTCCTCCTCCAAACATAGCGTTGATCCATGGGCCCAAACAGTTCTAATTTTGTTTCATCAGTCCACAGAACACTATCCCAAAACTTCTGTGGTTTGTCCACATGACTTTTGGCATACTGCAGTCGACTCTTCTTATTCTTTGGAGACAGCAAGGGGGTGCGCCTGGGAGTTCTGGCATGGAGGCCTTCATTACGCAGGGTGCGCCGTATTGTCTGAGCAGAAACTTCAGTACCTACATCTGACAAATCTTTTCTCAGTTCCTCAGCAGTCACACGGGGACTTTTCTCCACTCTACGCTTCAGGTAGCGCACAGCAGTCGAAGTCAGCATCTTCTTTCTGCCACGACCAGGTAGCGTTTCAACAGTGCCCTTTGCCTTGAATTTGCGAATGATGCTTCCTATGGTGTCTCTTGGTATGTTTAACATCTTTGCAATCTTCTTATAGCCATTGCCCTTCCTGTGAAGAGTAATCACCTCTTCTCTTGTCTTCCTGGACCATTCTCTTGACTTCACCATGTTTGTAACCACACCAGTAAATGTCTAGAAGGAGCTGAGTATCACAGTCATTTTAAATCTGCCTAATTGGTGCTTATTAGGCTTTATTGCTGCTCCCTGACATCCACAGGTGCTTTCAATACCTGATTGAAAACACTTCAATGGACCTCTGTTCTTCAGAGTGGTAGTCTTTAAGGGGTTGAATAATTGTGTCAATGAAGAATTCACAAAAGAAACATTTACTACTGTATTACAAAACCAATTGATGTCATTTTAGTTGCATATGCTTCTTTAAGAAGTCCTTGTAGGATTTCATTCTGAATTCAATTACAAATGTACTTTAAATTCTCTAAAACCATTTACAGCATTGGGGGGTTGAATAATTTTGAACACAACTGTATACAGGGCTCGGTATAGGTTACTTTTAAAATGTATTTCACTAAAGATTACAAAATACATGCTTTAAAAAGTAACATATTTCGTTACATTACTCACGTTTAGTAACTTAATCTAAATACTTTAGAATACTTTGGAATACTAATAAGTGTGGAACAAACACAAAAAAGGTAATTGCAAGTTTTTATCTCACAATTCTGACTTTTTCCCTCAGATTTGCATGATATAAAGTTGCAATTGTGAGTTATAAAGTCAGAATTATGAGATATAAACTCGCAATATTGAGAAAAGTCAGAATTATGAGATATAAATTGCAAGAAAAAAGTCAGTATTGCAAGTTTATATCTCCCAATTCTGACTTTATAACTTGCAATTGTGAGTTTAAATCTCGCGATTCTGAGAAAAAGAAGTCAGAATTGTGAAATGCAAACTCACAATTGTGAGGGAAAAAATAAATAAAAAATTGTGAGAAAAAGTTGCAGTCACCAGTGAATTATAAAATGACTAACAAACAACCATCACAAAACATGTGAAAACAGTCATGGATCATCCAGGTCATGACAGGACAGTTAAGTTGTCTGTTGGGCAATTTTTTTTTTTAATAAATTCAACCATTTTGTGTCGTTCAGGACAGTACTAAATAAAAATAAAATTTTTATGATCCCTCTTAAAAGTATTAAAATGTTGAAGAAACTTTTTCAGACTGTCAAGAGTCAGAGAATCACCAATTGCTGTTTAAATGACATTTAAAATCTTTGATAATCTAAAATACTTTACAGATGTAACTGTAATCTGATTACCACCCATTTAAAATGTAACTGTAATGAAATACAGTTTGAGATACATTTGAGTTACTCAAATTTTGTATTTTGAATACGTAACTAAGTTACTTGTATTTCGTTACTCCCCAACCCTTATCCAAATGCATTTATTTGATCAAAAAACGCAATATATATAATATAGTGAAATTAAAATTTTTCTATTTTAATATTTTTTAAAACTATCATTTATTCCTGTGATAGCAAAGTTGAATTTTCAGCATCATTACTCTAGTGTCACATGATCCTTCAGAAATCAATCCAATATGCTTATTTGCTGCTCAAGAAACATTTCTTATATTACCAATGTTGTTGTACTGCTTGATATTTTTGTGGAAACCATGATGCATTTTTTCAAGACTCTAGTGAAAGTTCAAAAGAACAGCATTTATTTGAAATAGAATTCTTGTGTTACATTATAAATGCCATTACTGGCATTTTTGATCAATGTAATGCATTCTTGCTGAATAAAAGTATTAATTTCATTCAAAAAATCTAACTGACCCTAAAGCCCAAAGTATACTTCACTTTATGATGTTTTAGTAACAAAGTTCGGGAGAAACACGTTCAAATGATCTAACTAATCGTCACATCACTCTAACCAGCTGTCATTAATCAGCAATCAACATGTCTTGCCCAAATGGCAGGAGTGAAGACCTATATCGACGCATGCTTTGGACAGTTTCAGCATCCCTCCACCACACCGTCTCCTCACACTTGCCTGGTTACTTCCTAAACCAGAATACGGGGGGACAGCACGCCAAATATGCATACTAATTACTCTATCTGATTATTTGTAAGTGTGAACTCGTGAATTACACGTACGCGAGGGTCAGCATATATCCTGATGGATATTGTTTCAAAGTCATTACAGAGACTATTTCCATAAGGCTTGAACTTTTAAGTAGATGATGTGTGAACAGTCTTCCTTCAAGTTGTTTGACTGACTTGATTGAAACATTATATCTCAAGTCTACTCAAGTGACTTTGACTCTCTAACTCTAACTGGATCAGACAGGCTTGGCCTTTGGTTTGGGTGAACGCAACCGCTGTCTTTCTCTTTTACTCTGCTGGTCCACCTGACGCATTCAAAACACAATGTTGACAAGCAGTTTGAGGGAGCCGCAGGCATGCTTTGCAGTAAATGGCGTACTGCCAACTTTACTTTGCTCTCTACACATAAACCCAGCCGCATACCACAAGTCAAGATTCAGCCAGTGTATTCCTAAAGCCACGTAGCCTTATATGAACTACTGAGCAGCCAAACTAATTGGGGTTAATAGCCAGTAATTTCCTTTTCTTCTAACTCAGAATTTGTTCCGTCCTTTAGGTGGCCTCCACATGGTGTTTGTCATTCACGTCACTCACCGTAGGTCTTCGTTGGGAAGTGTGCCAGAGCATTAAAAGACTTTATAATTACTCGTGCATCAAGATTAGCCCGTCCAAACAGATTTCTCTTCTCCCTCCTGACTTTAGGCGATCTATATGTATTGAAACCAAGTAGACATTTAAGTATCTGCAAGGTCAGTGACATTAGTAGCGCAGTTCCCTTGCGGGAACCTCAAACGCTAAAGGTACTAATTACCGCACACACGCTGCGCATTTTCAAAGAGCAGACGCTGATAAGATGCGAACAGGCAACGGACCGTGGTGTGTGTGTATTTGCATAATTCAAAAGCTAGGCTGAATATGAGCCTAATATAAATCATCAACGGCCTACAGTGGAGATTAACCAGAACAGAAAGGAAGGAGAGTACCATGAGTAAACTATACCACACGTAGCAGGCCAGACTGTGTCTGATCCTAATCGCCTGTCAACGAATCAACAAGAGCCCTCAGCACTTGACAGCAAGACCTTGAGTGTGGTTATCACCCTCGAGTCCCGTCTCAATGTCAGGCCGACCGTGTTCGCGAGCACATATGCACACCCCCGCATTCGGTGCCTGCCAAAGACACAAACACTCTGAGGATGGAGGGTGTAAATGACCTTTTAGAGCACAGGGTTGAAAGACAGCAACGAGCAAAGCGGAATATCAAATCATGTAGTCACTTCGCATCCATTGTCCATAGCAATATATAGTTTGTGATGTGTATTTCTTCTTGTTTTATTTATTATTTACATGTACCTGTTTTTAAATTTAAATTTTTGAAGGTTGATGTATGTTTGTTCTTTTACAATTCCCATCTGAATTAATGGACAATATGGATGGATTGTTAAATGTCATTTATACTGTAAAAATCAATAAAAAAGCTTTGAAGGAAATAAATATCAAAAACTAGCTTCAAAATATATTTACATAAATACATTTGATGATATCATTTTAATCTAAACATGTTACCGTTCAAAACCATTTTTTGAAAGAGTTTATTCAGCAAGGCTGCATTTATTGATCAAAAATAACTGTAAAGACATTAATAATGTTACAGAACTTTAACATTTCAAATAAACTGTTGGCACAGCCATCCCCAAAAGCGCTGCGAATAACGGCGGATAAAAGACACAGACAGTCATGAGCCGTTTGGCCTGCATGCACACACACGCTGGGAATGATCAGCAGCCATTTATTGATAATTGCGCGCCGGTGTATCACCCCACGCACTTCCAAAAAACTAGGTCACAGGGTCAATTGAGAACATAAAGACATAACTCAACACCCCCACTTGTTCTTAGATTGACAGAGTACAATACCGTGCATCACATAGCAAATAGAAAACACACAAATTTATCCATTCTGATTCTAATTACAGATTTAGTTAAAATATCTGCCACCATATCGACTGTAGAACAGTAATGAAGAGTTATTTTACCATCACGGAGTACAGATCGGACAAAATGATATCTAATGTCAATATGTTTACACCTCTGACGGCATACAGGGTTTTTGAAAGAACAATAGTACCCTGATTGTCCTCAAAAACTGTCACTAGTGCATATTCAAGTACATTGCCCATTCCATTAATGAAGTTGACAAGATACAGGCTTTCCTGTGCAGTAGTTGATAAAGCCATGTATTTATGTGGATAAAGCAACAGTTTATTGTTTCTTTGACTTCCAGGAAATAATAGGCCCACTCTCAGACAAACTAAAACAGTAACCAGTAACACTTCGCCTGTCTTTCAGGTCTGGAATCCTGAATAAAAAATGATGGTTTTACACAAAACTATTAAGCCGTTTTCAACATTGATAATAAGCATATTAGAATGATTTCTGAAGAATCACGTGAAACCGAAGACTGGAGTTATTAAGCTGAAAATTAGGGTTATTTTAAATTATAGTAATATTTCACAATATTACAGATTTTACTGTATTTTCTATCAAATAAATACAGCTTTAGTGCATAGCAGACTATCAAAAACATTTTTTTTAAAAACTTTTTCACAGTAGAGTATATTTACTTCTTTCATTTTTTTTTTTTTTTTTTTTTTTTTACTTTGGAAATGTGTGTTCTTGCCCTTTGAAGTCTTTCGTAAAATATATTGAATCTGAAGGTGCAAAAAAATAGAGATGATCTTTTCTGAAGGTATTTTGCAAAGCATACGCTATAGATTTTTGCACTTTGTAAAGAAAATATGAGTGGGGTTTGTCTGTGCACAACTAGCCGACACAATTGCCAGGGTCTAGTGTGAAGTATAGAGCATTGTTTAGTTGTTGCTAGAGTGTTATGGGTGGTTGCTTGGTGTTTTTCCTCCCATAGGTTTCTATGAATATGATCCATTTAGTACTTTGAAAGGAGCACACGTCTCCTCTTCTCAACAGACTATATATGATTCCATTCAGGTTTGAAACACAAACAGTGCAGGACGAATTACGCATCAAAGTTTAATACTTTGGGCCAGAGGTTTGTTCAAATCCCTGAACCTAAGCATTAGCAAGCACCTGTAATAATATTGTTTGCTGATACATTTTTCAACTATGACTGTAATATTGATGTGAATCTATTCTAACTCTTCCAGCACTCTAATGTCAAGTCAAAAGCTATGTTGGCGTAGAGGAGGGAACGGGAGGTCGAGGGTGAGCTTTTAAGACTCCAGTCTGTGTTGCTCATTGTAAATGGATGGTGCCTTGCCTTCTGAAAGCTTTTGAAGTCGTCTCTTGATATAACAGGTCTGTAAAAAATCTGTGTGGCCGTGACATAAGTGAAAGAATGTGCCGCCAGGGGACTTCTGAGAGCGTTAATGTACCATCACCAGATAAAAAAAAAAAAAGCCTTCAGGACCCCGAAGAGTTGGAGGGGCGATCCCATAGATTTCTCACTCATTCAGTAGTAATAGGAGTTTTATTTCAAATGTGCTTGCAGTGCATGTCATCAAAATGCATGAATAAAGTGCACAGAAAAGCAAAAGTATTAAGAGATAATCCTTTATCTTCCCGTAAACATCAGGGGGCTCAGATCTGTCAATGGGGTCTAATTTCAGGACACAGATTATGAATCATGATATTTGTAATCTTTATACTCTTAACTGCAGGAAATTGCTTTATTGGCAGAGCTGGTTCTGTGCATTTGTTCACTTTAATTTAGGCAGTCTAGATTACTGAGTATGTGATCTTTAGTGACACAGCACTAATGAAAAGCGAAATTATTCAATTTAATTTGAATTAGAAATCTTTTAGAACATTCGCATTTGCACTTTTTTAGTATGTTCATGGCATGAAAAACATCATTTTCCATGTTGTAAGACAGGCAAAATAACTCTTAGGCTTTAATCTCGCCTAGTTGCTGAACAAGCTCTCTTCCTCTGTTGCCTTGAAGGCAATAAAATAGTGGCCATTTCCAAGGATTATGCTATGATTTTCTGTTAGAGCCAGCAGTGTGGACAAGATTTTGACAGATTCAGGGCGGTTAGTGTGATTTCTTTTTACCGCTTCCCTTTATAGTGGCTAAAATAGGACACTCTGAATAAGTACTGGTGCCAAATCTAGAACTTATCACACTCTCAAGGGCAAACCAGCAACTAATGTTCATCGCACTTTAATATCGAGCTCAGAAAACAGAGGAATTTTGTCACTTTTTTTTTTTTTTTCCACTGTGATCAAATGTGAGACATATATCAGCAGAACTGAAGAAATGAAAATGTGATAATGAGTCCACAACAGCAGCATCACAATCAGGCAGCTGAGATATTGTGACATCTGCACTGTCTGGCGAATCTTAAAGAGTTTATCCTCTGCTTTTAACCTCATAAACAACATATTAATCATCTTTGAGATGTGTGCCATTGAAAAACTAAAGTGATTGGCAGTGCTTATCTTGATTGGATGACCTCTCATTAAAGTCCCATTCAGAACATGACTGAAAGGTCAAGAGCAGCTGTCATGACAATATTTGTGCCATACAATCAAATAAATGTGAAAGTGTAATTTGGGTTTGTTTAACTAATTGGTTGGTTTATATAAGGAAATCGAAGTGGTACTCGAGTCGGGACATCTTCAATGGCTTATACTGAGAAAATGCTGCCACCTAGCGGTCAATAGGTCAAAATACTGTTGAAAAATTTGTTTATCTTCTGTTATTATTTTTCTAGTTTCACGCATGCTTTGCTCCCAGAATCCTACTATAGTTAAAGTGCAACAAGACATATCACATGATCAATTTCATTCTTTCATGTCAGCTAAAACAAGCACTTCAGAAGTTCTTCTAATCGCATACACGTTGACTGTGTAAACGCCCCAGGGGCCCTGGAGATTTTAACACAGCCTGCTTCTGTTCTCACTGGCAGGTCAGCTTTACTCTGATCTTATTATCTCTCTGCCTCAGGAAAAGTTGCATATCTTGACTGGGGCAGACGTCTGCCCTCTAGTGACCGAAAAAGTAGTATATCGATTAAAACTCACGTTCTGGAAAACAAACAAACAAACAAACAAACAAAAACTGTAAGCTGTCAGCATTGATGTATTTTCCTATGGCAAACTTCATTACAGTGAATTAGGCCTACTTGTTTTTTTGCTGTTGTTTTTTTTATGGAATATTACAATGTTTATTATTGATTTATCCGTGAACATCGTTATTTAATTCATGTACCCTTTAATTATTATTCACAATAAATTCCCCTCCCTCTCTTCTCTGATGATGTGTTCACTGGCATGAGGGCGGGGCAAAAATGAGGTCACAACAATAGCTAACCACAATGATCAATTCCTGATGGACAAAATTTCTTTATACATTTATATAGTGGATTATATTATTACTATAAATTAAAATATTTTAGGCTCTAAAATATTTTATATCAGAGATCAGGGCAAGTTGTCAAATGATGATGGGGAACAGCAATAAGTTTCAGAGTCAAAAATCCAATTACACAAAAAATATGAATTTTTCTCTATGAATATCAAGTTCAAAACCTCGTAAAATAGAAAATTTGAATTATTCTAAAAAGTTTTACAGGTTCAATATTTTTTAGATGTGTGGTAAACAAGTGAACATAAAATCACAATGGTATTCAATCACAAGAATATCTTTCATTTATTTTTCATTATAGTTTTGTTTCATTATTGTTTTACAGTTTAACTCTCTATGGTGTATCATCATTAATAAATGATGTAGAGAAATCAGCATTTAGAATACAATAATAACATTCAACAAAAAAAAATACATTTTAGTATTTAGTATATGACTTTGTATATCTTGTGTTTTCTAAAGTTTTCGGTCATTTTTAATGTACATTTTGTAAATTCAATAAAATCAATAAATACCAAAATCTGTGTTATGCATAAATGACAAAGTCCTTTTAGGGGATTGATTTTTTTCTGTATAGCTGCACTATTGTTCATTATACAGGCAGGCAGTATAATAGTCTTTTTCTGTGTTTTAGGTTGACGTTAGTAAGTTTTCAAGAAGAAAAGCTGTACCTTTTCCAAAAGAATTGATGATAGTGACAGCAGTGCATCAGAAGGTTGTAGTAATAAAGGAAGTTGATGATCAAGGGGGATAGAAGCGGTGAGGATGAAGATGAAGCATATAAGTCATCCATTGCTTTAATGTTTTTTTGAAAAGCTAAGACATGGTTTCACTATTTTCCAGGCAGCGAAGTTGCACCTGATTTTGTGTCAAATTTTTGACATTTTCATGAGTTCCAAATGAAATATAGCAGCACATGAAATGGAATGTTATTAAAGCTTGAAGTTTTTTGAAACACTAAGACCTTTTCATTTCTTTTCAGATAGTGAAAGTTTATGTGTGTGAAGTTTTGCCAAATTTGCCAAAAATAATTTACCCTACAGGAGAATGTCAGTTATAAATGATGAAACCCTAAAAAAGGTCAAAGGTCAGATGTAAAACTAATTTTGAGAAACGATTATAGCCTTTAATATATGTAAAATATAAAGTCATTCATTTTGTGATTTCATAATTATTGCCATAGAGGGTTAAATTTTTCCTTAAAAGCCCTAAAGGCCATTGTGACAAATTATAGGATATTATAATGGGGCATGTTGTCATAAAAGTAAGTCAGTGTGCGCTCATTTAACTGTAATGAAATAAAATAAGAATGAGACTTTTATTTCAAGACATATGTGAATAACAAATAACATGCATAAACTGGAAGATGCACAGTGTGTGTGTGTGTGTGTGTGTAATATCATAGATTGTTTGCTGGCCCCATTTGCTGCAGTCAGTACATTAGATATACTGTAGTATAGGCCTACATCATAAATATAAACAGCTTTAGACAGCAGTTTTGACAATGTATTATGTTTTTCATATTACACTTCTTATCCATTATTGTTGTCTTGGAGGATAAATGCTTCTCCTCACAACTGTTACTAAGGGGAGGCGGGAATAAGTGCAAACCAGCTCTTGTCAATGAGTCATTATTCAGGAAAAAATTGGCCAATCAATTTTACCTAGGACGGCCAGTCCCGCCTCCTTAAGTGGTTGCCATGTCGGAGTAAAGCCCTCATTAAAAACTGTGTGTGTGTGTGTGTGTGTGTGTGTGTGTGTGTGTGTATATATATATATATATATATATATATATATATATATATATGCAAATTCTCATTTTTAAAAATCCTTATAGCTATAAATTCTTATAGCTTTATATAGTGAGTTAAGCCAAAATAAATAAAGGCAAAAAAAAAAAACATTTACTTTTTTTAATTCATTTGCATCTGTAGTTCAAATGTAATTTATAAATTATAGTTAGGCCTATATATCGTATAGGTTTGTTCATATAAGTACAATTTGTTAGTCAAGGGTAGACCTGTGTTTTCATTTGCAGTGCAGGCTAATCCCAGGTTAAAAAGAAAGAAGAAGAAGAAGAAGAAGAAGAAAAGAACTTAGAGAACTTAATTTGCTTAACTCTTTTTGGTGTTTCTATGATTTTTTTTTTGTTTGTTTGTTTGTTTATAAAATTTGCAGTCAAAATACACAAGGCTCAAAAGCAGCACAAAGCAGCCCACTTTCATCCTAAAAAAGGGGAATGGATTTCATTTGATGGGATCTGGCAACGTCTCACGCATCAGCGTTCACTGTGAATTGGACTGAACCACACGCGTATTTTCTCCTTGTTCAACTACATTATTTTCTCTTAAATTGTTCGATTTTCTTGTCATGTAACTGAATTTTCCAGAGACGGAAATTTACACAGGTAAAAGCTTTTGTCCGGAAAAAAACACATTCAAGATGGGTTGCGCTGGATTCACCTGCTCCAAGAATTCCCTGTGCGCGCTCAACATCCTCTATGTTGTGAGTAACCAACGCATGAATGAAGCAACCATATGGAACATCTTTATGAGTCTTTATCCTAACATTTGCACATTTGTTTTATAAATGCTCATACAAAAGGTGTTTGTGTGCGGCTGTGTTACAGTTGTCGGTGTCTCAGGACTCGTGTGAATTATTTAGAGGGATTCTTTGTGTGGAATGAGGCCGATGAGCGGTTCTGGTTTCACGCACAGCCTGTAGAATAACATCCCGGTTTCCTCACAACTCTGTTTTGGCAAAGGCACATCCTGCTTTTGTTCTACTTCTACAGATATCCTGCTTCATTAGTCTGGAGCTGATTAAGCTCTTTTATTCACTCACCGTTTACATTAGATTGGAAAGAAAACATTATAATCGGCTGTGGTCATTCACTTGTTACTTGGGTGGAAGCAGAAGCGCAGGGGGTCATCTCTCATCTCATTGTTAAAGATACGCAATATGAACTAACCTCTAAAGAATCATTTTTGCTTTTGAGGATTCAACAAGGTTATAGCCGAAACATTTTGTGTTATGACATCACTGTTTGCGTTTTATGACATCACAGCTGTCATTCTCAGCAAACGGTGCCATTTGCCTGCCATTGGTGTCTCCATGAATCATCACTGACAGAATTAACATGAAACTGATGCAGTAATGCAATAACTTTTTAGTATTTAACATTTGAAGAAAAAAAAAAAATCTACCTGAAAGCACTTATCCTTTTGGTATTGGTTCTCGAGTGGGAAAATGTTATATTTAAAGTCAAAACTTTAAAATTACAAATAATAAAATGATGATGACTCAATTTGTAGTGTTCTAAACGTATCTTGTCTTTATCCCTGTTTCCCTCAGTTATGATTCCTTGTAATCTCCTTCCTCACCAGTGTTATTTTTGTATTTTGTATATATATTATATTATATCTCAACTAAAATAATATAAAATTATGCTAATAAAATTATATATAGTCCTTTATTTATATATATATACACACACACACCACACATATATATATATATAAACATTCATATACATATATATATATACACACACATATATATGTGTGTGTGTGTGTATATATGTGTGTGTGTGTATTATTGTATGTATTATTTTAGTTAAGATATATATATTATGAATTAACTTTCATTTTTATGTTTTCATTTTCAGTTCAGTTTAAGTTTCAGTAATTTTGTTAATTAATTTTGTTTAAAGTAGTTGTCAAGGCAGCATTTGTCATTTTCATTGAATTTTTGTAAAATCATTTTTACAAAATTGTCATTTTTGTTTCTCATCTAATATTTTATTTTAAGCTATTTCAGTTAATGGAAACATTTTTTAGTTTTAATTTTGCATTTGCACAATAATGTTACTGTTCCTCCCTGACGTCAGATGGTGAGCTTGCTGATGATTGGCATCGCTGCCTGGGGGAAGTGTTTTGGGCTGGTGTCGAGCTTCCAGGTGGTGGGCGGCATCATTGGAGTGGGAGTCTTCCTCTTCTTTGTTGCCCTTGCTGGATTAATTGGTGCAATGAAACACCACCAGGTTCTGCTGTTCTTTGTATCCTTTACTGTGATCATCCATAGACATCTCTGTCTAATAATCTCTTGGGGTACTTATTTGAGTAAGTATTTACTTTCCAACTTCAAAAAACATTCTATATGGTATGAATGTAATCCGGGCAAACTTGAATACTGCCATTCATAAATCCTCTCCCATGGCCTCATGGGATATTAGTGTCCATCGTATGTACTCTTCAGAATCTCGCTAGATGTCATCCAGGTAATTTGTGTCTACTCTTTAATGAGTACTGTGAATTCGGACATGCTGCTTTTGTCACATACTGTTTTTCACCTACTATATAGAAAAGGGATTTCAGATGCAGACAGTGTTTTCATGAATCTTCATTTTCTCGGTGCATGTTGTAAGATCCATGGTTTAGGTATCCGGTTTCTTCCGGTACCCTACTGTAAAGTGAACACCACTGGAACCATCCTGTATAATCAGTCAAAAAAAAAAAATTAACTTAAAACTAATTAATTATTTTAATTGTTTGAAATGCCTTTTTCTCATAGGATGAAACAGTTTATAAATGTTCATGTACGTATTTTCATTGGCCTCATGCAAACATTCATTACATGATGTGCTCTGTTTTTCTTCATTGCTGTTAGAAATGAAACATGATTATGATCTGCACATGTAATGCATTTCACTCTGTGTCCATAGAGTGGTGCAGTTAACATGACAAATGAGAGCGCACATCCGTGTACTACTTGTAATGTAAAAAAGTCTCTTAAACTAAATGGAATGAACTAATCCTGAGATGAATTTAGGTCATTACACTCTGATCCTCAGGGAAGAATGATTGCATAATTATATTAGTAGTCCATTTAGGGAAACTATTTCAGTATATTACATTTCTTTCTTACTCAAAACATAAAATAAATCATGTTTTTTTTTAAAGGATAGTTTGCAGTGTAAAGCAATTGTATGTAATTGACGTTTGTTATTGGATTCCAAGAGAAAATGCACAAACGTCTATCAAATGTGCCTTTCATATTATATATATATATATATATATATATATATATATTCATATTATGTATTGTTGAATCTTTTTTATTATTTAAAACAACTTCTGAAATTTACTGCAGAGAGTGACTTGGGTTTATCAGTTTAGAATATGATCTATAGCATATTCTTTTATTTATATATATATATATATATATATATATACATGCATACATATGTATATATACACTTTGTTACTTTTTCACTTTATTACACTTTACACAAACTTTATTATTTCTGCATTGTATTTTGTGTTTTAATCCTTAATTTGTTGACAATAGTACATGATTGTCCTGTTCCTGGTGTTTGTGGTTCAGTTTTCAGTGTCCAGTGCGTGTCTGGCTATCAATGAGGACCAGCAGGTAAGATTAATCATTGCACTTCAATATATAAACTTAGATAAATCCACTCTGGTGGAATACAGTCTTTGGAAATGTGCTACATTTTTCACCAATGATGCATTAAATTGACCAAAAGTGACTGAATAAATGCTTTTGTGATGTTTCAAAAGATTTCTATATCAAATAAATGCTGTTTTTTTTACTTTATATTAATCAGAAAATCCTGAAAAAAAGTATCAAGGTTTTCTCAAAAATATGAAGCAGCACAACTGTTTTCAGCTTGTTTATTAATAATAATAATAATAATAATAAATGTTTATTGAGCAGCAAATCAGCATATTAGAATGGTTTCTAAAGGATCATGTGATACTGAAGACTGGAGTATAAATATATTCAAATAGAAAACAGTTTCTTTAAATGGTAATAATATTTCATAGTATTTAGTGTTTTTACTGTGTTTTTGATCAAATAAATGCAGCATTGGTGAGCCTAAGAGTCTTCTTTAAAAAACGTGAACAAACAAATAAAGTCTCTTTTTTATTATTTGCTCCATTTTTTGTTTTCTCATGAGATGTGATATATTTCATACCTTTGTGTAGAATCACCTTCTGGAGGTGGGCTGGAATAACTCTCTGACCACTCAGAGGGACGTGGAGAAGAGTCTGAACTGCTGCGGTTTCTCTCACATGGACCTCAATGGAAGCTGTGCCGCTGTAATTTCCTCTGATACACATTCTTCATTGTCCTTTTGTTATGTTCTGAAGCATTGCACGCACTGAACAATATAAATGACACCTGTGTGGGTGATAATGACTGTGTTAATCATTTGCATGCTTATTGTGATCGCATAATGCATAACAAATGTGTGACAAGTTAGGCAATTACATTATTTGTTCCATTATAATAACTCTTTGCTCTTGTCAATGCCTGTTTCGCTTCTGTGCAGCCCTGCTTTCATTACAGCACTTGCACCACATGTGCAGCAAAGATCCAGGAGCACGCCGGCGAGGTGCTGCGTTTCGTTGGAGGGATCGGCCTCTTTTTCAGCTTCACTGAGGTCAGCCTGCTAAACTAACTTCTGCTTTGATCTCTTCTTTGAAATTCTTCTTTCACAACCAGAAAGTTTTCTGGTGTTCTTGAGCTTGCCTCCTTGTCAAGCAAATGAAAGGGGTTCTTTTAAAAGGTTAGTTCACCCAAAAATGAAACTTCTGTCATTAATTACTCACCCCCAAATCCGTAAGACTTTTGTTCATCTTCGGAACACAAATGAAAATCTTTTAAATGGACATCTGTCCCTCAGTTGACAGCTACGCGACTACCACTTTGATGCTTCAAAAAGAAATCATAAAACTAATCCATTTTGAAAGGGACAGTGCACCCAAAAATGAAAATTCTGTCATCATTTACTCCCCCTCAAGTTGTTCCATACCTGTATACATATTTTTTTATTATTATTATTATTATTTTGTTGTTCTGCTGTACAGGAAGAGTATTTGGAAGGATGTTTGTAACTCAGCAGATTGACTGCCATTCTGTTTTTTATTTCCTAAATGGGGGACAAGACCTGCTTGGTTACAAACATTCTTCCAAATATCTTCCTTTGTGTACAGTAGAACACTGAAATTTATACAGGTTTGGAACAACTTGAGGGGGAGTAAATGAAGACAGAATTTAAATTTTTGTGTGAACTATCCCTTAAATTGAGCAGTTTTGTCCCAATTTTCTGAAGAGACATGATCACTTTATATGATGAACAGATTTAATTTAGGCTTTTATTCACATCTAAACCTAAGCAGAAGCTCAACCCAACCTGCTTGACGCACAAGAACAAACATCAACCGGAAGCTCAAACGTGCCGCAAAACACGAGAATGAACCTCATTGGTTTTTGCACTTAAAGCGAACATGCTTGGGCTTCCGTTCACCAGATGTGTGTGTTGACGAATGTTTTGACGAATGAAAATGATGTTGAATCATTTTCAACTTTCTTTATTGTGTAATGTTGCTGTTTAAGCATGAAAAATGTCTGCAAAGTTACCAAGTCCACTCCAAAATGGAGTTATTCTCTATTATCATTAAGCACTGTTTCTGAACTCCCTGAAATGCCTCAACTGCAGTCTTGAGTTTTCTTCTGGGAATGTACACATCAAAATATTCCTCATTTAAGTAATTCCCTCCAAAGGCATACGCAAAAAAGGGGGCGAGGCCTGACTGATTTGCGTCGGTAGCGTGTTGTCGTCATGTCCCCCGGATCTAACGCAGTTATGGGAATGGAAATGACATTTCCAAAAGAAGCTTGAAGTGGTTGACCAATCAGAGCACACAGCGGCTTCATAGAAACTAAACAGAGCGTTACTGACAGACTGGGAAGAGAGGTGCTACAACAATACAATATATGTGAAAACATAATGTTTTTTGTTTTTTTTTGAACATTCAAACCTGAAATTGTATAGCAGACCCCAAAAAACAAAATCAAGACGTGAGCATAATAATGCCTCATTAAAAGTGTTTAATTGTTACAGAAAAATTGTAAAAATGGAACAGAAAACAAGTTAATTGGTTAACTGTAAGTTCACTTACCATATTCAGTGAATAGAGAAAAGTCATTGTATTATATTGTAATTTTACTGTAAAACATTGTAAAATGTATAAATATTCAACAAGAACACATGAAAATTATTGTTCAAATTATATATTATTGTAATATTATGGTGGTTATTAGTACACTTTAGTGTACAAAAGTAGTTGATCACTTAATGAAATATACAAGTTAAAAAATATACAGTTGCTAATATACCATCCCATAATAGCTGAAACATTGTCGCTGTATTTTTTTACAGAAAATTTCTAGCTACCACAGCTGCCAGTTTTTTACCGTACATTTAACAGAATATTTTTTACATTGTATTTATGTATTTCTTCCTGTCATTCCGTTATTTCAGATCCTGGGTGTTTGGCTGACATATAGGTACAGAAACCAAAAGGACCCACGGGCGAATCCAAGCGCCTTCCTCTAGGTTTGAATCTAAAGTCATCTGTCCACTGGAATTCTCATTGGCGCTGTTAAAGAGAGTGTGTGTGTGTGTGTGTGTTTGCTTTTACGGAAGAGGAGACCAGCCTGCGTGTTCTTGCTGCTATATATTATTATATGCTTGATTTTTTCAAGAGTACAGTCTGAATGTACTGTACATTATGAGGCTGTACTTATAAGAATTCCTCTCTATGAAAGAACGGAACACCAAATACTAGTATGCAGTACTTACACCAATGGGCTAAACAACAAAGACCATTTGATTTTATGTTAACCGTTTTATTTTATGTGATAAAACACATTAACAGAAAATGAGCTGCTGTGATCAAGATGTGCAGTGTGAGCATGACACTATTTTATGTTTGTATATACTGACAAAATCAGAATGTGTCACATTGATTTCTTCCGATAAATGCACACATTAACAATTAGCATGGATGACGGTAAAAGTTGCTTCTGCAATGAAGTTAATAAAAAAAGGTTTTTCTGTTTGTTAGTATGTTAGATCCGTTCTTTGAGCTTCATAATTAGTATGGAAAATTTAAAGAATCATTTAAATATAAAGATTAATGGATGAATGTTTTCTTGAGCACTGTTTAATGATCTCGGATTTCAAATATTACATATTTATCTGCCCGTTTTATTTCCATTATTTGTGTGTGCATTTTACCGACTTGATTTCGTGTATTGTTTTGGCTTCTTGCATGAATTCCTCAATGAAATGTACATCTATATCCAATGGTTCTGTGAACTGCACTCTCAAGCATTTGACACCAGAAAAAAAACAAATAAATAAAGACTGTGTGTACTTTGGCCAATTTTGTCTTTGTATTACTTAATTGTTGGGTTTCCACAATGCTTAAGTCTTTTGTTGCCTTAAATCCCATTCCGACGTAACGGAGTATTTCAGGAGAGCAGCTTCCTCTAACCTAAACCAATAAGGAACTGACACGCTCAGGCCAAGAGCTCAGAGGGTAACAAAGGCAGCTAGTAACCAGGCAACAAAATGACTCAGGAAAACACAACCGCCAGTTACTCTGACTCCTCCCACCAGGATACTAGCCGGAGACTCTTAACCGAAAAACCCACATGGCCTCTGCTTTGAATAAACTGTGCAAACGTCACTGCTTAAACAAATTACCACAAGAACCAAATTTTTGTACAAGTTCATTTATTGAAAAAAGCAAACATGAAAATGAAAGCCTGACGGTTAACCGTAACAGAATCTATTCAAAGAAAGTACTTAAAATTTGTACAGGGCTTTACAGTGCGTTTCATGCAGTCAGTAAACAAATGACAGAGTGATAGTGACCCTCAGGGAAGTGATATCCTGTCGGTGGACAAAAAGACTAGACTTTTGTGTTCACAACTCTGTCTTCAAAAACTTCAGGGCTCTTTGCATGTTGCTCAACACTGTGGAAGCAAAACCAAATAAGTGAGACTGTCGGTATGATGATGTTTAATAACTCATTTTGGCATTAAAATTGCTTTCAGACTTACAGAGTTTCATGTCAGCCGGCTCATAGGCGTACATGCGGTTGGAATAGCGGCCTGTGATGTCTGCCCGAACGGTCATGGATGGATCTGTAAAACAGGAAAGATTTGTATCATTTGTGTAGACTTTTTCGTAACGTGTTGCATCATTTATCTAGCTGTTATAAGTAAATCAACTCACCAACAAAGAGGATTCTGGGAACATACTGCCCATCAGGAGACAAGTGCTTATCTGTGGTCTCATACTGTAAAAGATATGAATCCCAGTTCAGTTTATACAGACATTAAGAACACACGACAGACAGACCAGGACCTTAAAACACTTACTAATATATTAACAATAAGCAATACATACAGTATTTATTCATGTTTGTTAACGTTAGTTAATAAAAACACAACTGTCCTTTGTTAGCATGTTAGCTCAGGTCTATTAGCCTATTAGCATACACAACTTGATTTTAATAATATGTTAGTGAATTAGCATTAAATAAGTCAAATAAATGCTTTAGAAGTCTTTTCATTGTTAGTTCACGTCAAGTAAACTGATGTTAACAAATGTAAAGTGTTAGCAATTTTACTCACCACAAGATTCAAGATCACAAATTCCTCATCGACCAACTTCTGGATGTCTTTATCCTCAGCAAAGGCCTTCTTTAGAGCTAATTATGTAATAAAAAAGATATTGAAATAAAATAATACAAACATGAAGAACAAGCTAAGAAGTTTAAATCGAACATTTCAAAATAAAAGTCAAGCTTTACCCTGGCTGTGTGGACAGTCCTCCAGGTGAAAGATGACCATGAGGGGCTTGTTCCTAGTTAAAAAAGATAACACAAGTTGTACAAAATATTTTAAAGATATAATATAAAATAGAATAAAAAAATAACACTTTTTTTTACATTGTCCTTGCAACTAACCCTTTATAGTATGTACATGTTGTTATTGCTCAGTACTTAAATGTATAATTCTACTGAAACAAGGACACCTTAAAATAAAGAGTTACCAAAATTCACACGAAATTACTTTTACTGAAAGCCATACACTCTATAATTCTATATAACACAAGCTTTTCTCACTTGGATCGTGACCAAAACAGAGCTTCCTCGTACGTCTGTGCCCAAATCAACTGATCGCCCCATCCTGAAAAGAAAAGAATACACAAAATGAATCGTAAAACCCAAAATCTACCGAGCCAATGCAAATGACTCCTACTACACAGGCCATTCAAATCACCATTGCACAACATGAGGTCTGGGATAGTATTTCACACAATAAAGAACTGGAAAATTTCCAAAAGTAACCTCAGTGAAACCGATCCTTACTTCCAGCATATACACTTCATTATGTTGCATCAGTTTTGCTATTATAACACATCACGACAGCACGCCCGCTCAGCCATCATTTAGTAAAATTGCTGAAAAGAATGTCTCGAGATGTTTTCATGAAGCTGACCTCTGGAGAGAGTCTGAGGAATCCTCTTCTCTTTCTTGGCAGTGGTCTTCTCAAGCTTCCCCATGACAGAGGACAAGGCCACCAGGACCAAGAGCACTGACAGTAATCCTTTAAGCATCTTCACGAGCTGAAAGAACAAAGCGTTTCAATATATAGCTGTTAGGAAATGACAAAGCATGATTTTATCAACAGTTCCAGCGATTTGCGTTGCGTACTAAGAGAACAATCTTCTGAGAAGTGTACAAGCACAATGTCCCTTTAATGACGGTTCCTCACCTGTTCTCAGGTTCCCTGCTGTGTGTGTGTTCAGGCTCAGACTCCTGGTCCTCCTGTTGCCACTCTCTCCCACCTGTACGACACTTATACACCTGCTCCCCTGAGGCTCCGCCCACCCCTCTCCTGCTCTGGAATGCGATTCTGCACTTTAATGCTGTTCGGCCCCAGTTTGCATGCAAACTTTCCATTAACTTTTTTTATTTGGCTCGGCGCCAAGGACAGGTCAGCAGATGGCCGTGATAAGCTATTGAAGACTAGTATGATTGGGCTTCTTAGGATTGGCTGAGTTCTGATCTGTGATGTCAGAATTAATGGGCTTTCGTAATTTGAAGCATGACGTGGTATTACAATGAGAAACCCGTTTGTTGTGCATTAATGTCTTGATGCAGTCATTTTTTTCATGTTTTGCCAAATACATTGAATTGACAAATTTGATTAAGCTAATTATTACTGAACAGTTTGTAGTAGGAAATCTACTCTCTGTATAGGAACATTTGGATATGATGACGAACTTGTACATTATAATTAATCTGATATCTGTAATATAATGGGGAGTGTGTATACAGGATTTTAATAATGTTTATACAAAGTCTAGTTTGCCGGTGAAATCCTGCCCCTCAAACATTTGCTTAACGAAGCGTTCAAAAGGAAGTTTCTCGAATACAGTCCTTCTGAAGGACTGACGTGTCCTTAAGACGGCTGGTTATGAGGAAGACTTTTGGTGTAACCTTTTTTCTGTCTAACCTTTTATTATTATTATTGTTTCAAAATATTCAGCTTAATTTCATTCATTTTCAAAAATATGTATTATTTATATATTTATAATAATAATAATAATAAACATAGCATTTTTCATGCATAAAATGCAACTCAGTGCTTCACAAGCTTCAGAATATAAAACAAAGCAATTGGCAATAGAGTTTGACCTGAATAATAATATGAAATAATATAAATAAAACAACTATAAGAGAATCAAAAGGTGCAGGCTTACATACAACTTCACACCTTGTTGTTATTATTGATGAGCAAGATATGTTTTAACCCACTTTTGAATGCTGGTACCCTGTTTTACTTCATGATAGACAATTCCAAATTTATGGATCACAGTGGCTTAAAGAAGAACCACGAGATCGATTATGATTCACTGTATAATATGTCAGAAGACTAACACTAGGGGATCTTAAACTACGATTTGGGACATATCTTGACAGCCAGTCTGAAATGTATAGAGGTGGAAGTTTATGCAGTGTTTTATAACCAATAAAAGAACCTTAAAATCAGTTCTCTGAATTCTCTGGTAACGAATGCAATTCTGTTAGAACCGGTGTAATATGGTGTAATTATAATATGAGGTGTAATTTAATTATTTTATTTAATTTTCATTTCATTTAATTTAATTTAATTTAATTTAATTTTACTTTATTTTATTTCAATTCAGTTTATTTTCATTTATTTCCAAAATATGTATTACTTTTACTTTATTTATTTATTTTTATTCAGTTTATATTTATTCATTTCCAAAATATGTATTTTATTTTATTTTGCACTCAAAAATAAGGTTCTTAAATTTGCGTCCTTCAGACTCATGATTCTGTGAGGAAAACTTTCTTCTTCTTCTGTGTAACATTTTATTGTTATTATTATTATCATCATTATTATTATAATTATTATTATTACATTTTAATTCAGTTCATTTTCATTCATTTTCAATCATATGTGTTATGTTATTATTTTATTTTATTTTACTTTACTTTATTTTTTGTTTTGTGCTAAAGGATAGTATGATCATTCGGAAATGATACTGATAACTGTATTACAAGACAGTTGCAGGCGTTATTGCGTAACATCCTCTGTCGAGTTGCTCAAACATACATTCAAATGTCCGGAGGAAGTCATGGCATCAGTGCTGGTGTGCTGGAGAGGTGAATGCTTAACTAATTTCATCTTCTCTGAAAAGACTCTCTGAAAATAATGTTGTAATTCAGGCCTGACAAAGCTCTTTTCCTCTTGTGGGTCTGGGATAATGTGACCAGCAGAGGATCAATGGTGTCTTTGTGTAGAGTGGAATCAAGTCAGGGCCTCTACGACAACCAACACCACTCAGACTGAATGAATCCAGTCTTTTTATGACTTCACTCTCTGTGTCCTTCAGGTGGACATTTTTCTCCCCCTATATTTCTGCCATTGTGCTGAAAATGACAGGTATGACTTACTCAGACAAACTAAAGGTTTATCACAAACAAAAGACATGCAGGAGTCTACAGCAGAGGATGTGCTGCAGCACATTTAAGTCATTTTTTTTTTTTATTCAAAGTGAAAGGATTTAAACCTCCAGAACATATTTATTATAAAATAATGCATTTTGTAAATAATATAATAAAATAATAATAATAATTTATTTTTAATAATTTAATCATATATATTTTAATAATTTAATCAATAGTAAAAAATAGTCTGTATATTAGTCTTTTTAAAGAAGTCCCTTATCCTCACCAAGGCTGCATTTATTGATTGAAAAACAGAAAAACAATAATATTGTGAAATATCATTACAATATAAAATAACAGTTTTCTTTTTAAATATGTTTTATAATGTAAATTTATTCTTGTGATGGCCATTACTCCCATCACTCCAGTCTTCAGTGTCACATGATCCTTCAGAAATCATTCTAATATGCTCATTTGCCATTCAAGAAACATTATTATTATAAATTTTGCTTAATATTTTTTGTGGAAACCATAATACACGTTCCCCTAGATTCGTTGATTAAACAGAAAGTTCAAAAGAACAGCATTTACTTGAAATAGAAATCAAATTTTTTAGCCATGTAAATGTTTGATCAATTTCCTGAATTCATGCTGAATAAAGATTTTTTTTCAAAGGCAGCATGCATGTTTACATTTGCAAATATTGCAATTCTATTACCAAGATTTGTGACTTGACTAAATAGAGCTTAAAAGATATTTGTTTGATTTAGTAATATTTTCTGCCAATAAACATTAAACAAAGACACTAATTCCTAGGATATAAAATAATATTTATTAAAAGCATTCAAGAATCATGATCACAAACCAAATATATTTATGTTTTTATGTATTTTTTGACAATTTTCCTCAGAGAACATGAAATGATTATGAGAAAGAATGAAAGAATTGCTGAGGTGTCCTTAACTTTAAGTTACACTTCCTACACTTTGCATGCAGGCAGAAATTCTATGAAAAAGTCAATATTTGCCCTTGAGGGCTGGGTGCACAGGCCACTCCTTGTCATACACACTCCAGCGGCCATCTGCACCCGATTCCGCCTTGAGAACACGGATCTGTCAGGCAGGAAGGCAAACGCACTGTTAGCGATTGGATTGGCATAAGTGGGGGAGGAGAAATTCAGTGCAATTGTCTAGAATTCTAACGTAACCCTGTTTGAGATGCACAAACAATGAAAAATTTAGAGGTTAAAAAAGAAGCAAACCGGAACGGAGCGAGAGTGGCGATTTTATATATATATATATACACGGTCTAATGTGAGTCGAGAGACTGAAAGTAAAAAGTTAATTTCAGAAAGAACGGCACATTCTGGTGATTTTTTTTTAACGTTTATTAATTTACATGTAGAAAAAAACCTTACATTTCTGAATGTGGCTTTTATTGTTTATGCGGCGCTCGGACACATAGACATCTTTCAAATAATAATACAAAAAAAAAAAAAAAAAAAAATCATCATCAGACTTGTATCAAAATAAAATCATGGGAAAATAGTGAATCAAACCAAAGAAAAAAAAAAGGAAAAAAAAAAAAAAACGAGTCCCAAAAGAGACAATGGCCACTGTTTTCACAGAAAACACTTGAATAAGTTTGGCCTTGATAGTGGTTTGTAGCCCAGGTTAGGCTCAGTTGAACACTGATAGAGCAGGACAGACCCACACGAGTCCGAGTTGGACTGAGGGTCTGACAGCATGAGAACATCAACGCACACAGCAAATCAAATGAGAGCATCAACATCAAGTAGGAAATAATCACAACTACTTCTCCTGATTGTCACACTATAAAGAACAACTGGTTGACATTTCTTTAGCAGGCTAGGATCACTTTCCATCACAAGGTATCAATTCAAGTATGCAAAGGGACTTCGAAAACGTATTTTGTGCCCGGACGCAAAAGGTAGCGTTTCTGAATAGCTTTAACCCCTCACGTGTACAATATTTCCAATTCGGGCAATCGGTGAACATAATGCCAATTCATAAATACAATTTAGTGCTGCGATATATGGACAAGTATCGGTGCTTTTTGAAACTGAAAAAAGAATGACCAAGTGTGAAAATGATTCGAGGCTCTTCAAGACTGAAAAGCAGTACATTTTAAAGCACGCACACATTTCAATGAAGGATGGTTTCTCGCTCTTCTATAGAAACCGGAAAATAAAACAAATAATTGGCCATCTTCTGCAAACTTCAGATGGACAGAATTCAACCAGATGAATCTTAAAACAACATTTCTGTGCTCTAATAACTTTTGAAAGTGTCAATTTCACTATACTGATGTGCAAATTATAATTTGGAAAACTGCATGTTCAGTATCTTGGGGTTTTGGGCACCAGGAGAAGCTGAAGTAACTGTACACCACTGAGTGAAGACGATTATTTACACCTTGTCTTAGTGGTTACAGAGCAATGTAGTACAATCTTTAGCAGTCAGGTCAGTGGTACACTGAATCACAATAAAATATACATATGAATCACCATCTCTAGGAATCAGTATTTACATGTAGGGCCCAAAGTCAAGTAATGGGTTTAGTCACTGTCTGACACTTCATTGAGGATCTCAGAACTTCCCCAAGCTTTCCAGATGAGGGAAAGTGGTGTAGAATCAAGAAGAAACTGTTTATGTTCAGATCCTGATGAAGCAACTGTATAGGCAGAGGAAGCAGATGGGATTGTGCTGTCACAGACGCACACATCCCCCTCCACACCATACTGTTTCTGTGAGTCAGGTTCTGTCCCTGTACACGAGGCTCATTTTGAGTCCTGTTGCCCACTGGTGGCGAGTTCAAGGAATTGCAGCTTTTCAGTGCGTTAGTGTCCGTGCTGGGGAGGAAGCGGTGGTCCATTCACACCGGGGTGGTAAAACGCACAATTATTTTCATACCGACAGTTTCCTTTCATCATGAAATGGCGACACACTGGCCTCTTTGACATGTCTGAAATGAAAGAAAAAACCGGACGTTAGTTTCAAGCTTATTTATACAGTTGGAAATTGAATGCTTTCAGCGTTCAAACGTACCGCCCATGCTGTTATGTCCTCCACGAGGTCCTCCGCGTCCCCCTCGTCCTCTAAATCCGGGATCTCCTCCTCTACCTCGGCCCCGGTGGAAGTGACCTCCTCGGTGTGGGCCTCCTCTCATGGAGTCGTCACCCCAGTAATTGCCGTTGTCCGCCCCACGGCCCTGTGGACCGGGCGGGGGACCCATCATGCGTGGGCCGCCAGGGTTGAAGGGTGGTGGGCCATGGCCATGGGGAGGAGGAGGTGGAGGATGGTTGAAATGTGGTCCAGGAGGCTTGTTGGGAGGAAAACCCCCATTCATTGGCATCTGCATGTTGTTCATGTTCATGTTCACGCCAGGGCCATGACCAAGCAGACCGGTGTTCACTACGAAATGAGAGAAACAGAACATTAAGTATGTTGTTTAACCATTGTGCAGTTTTCCCTTAACATAGCAGTGCTTTTACAGATAACTAAAAGGTTTGTTAATAGAAATAAAAGTATAAAAATAAAAAAATATAAATACTAGATGAAAAATTTAAAAAAATATATAAGTGTTGCCTAACTGAAATAAAATAAGTACTTAAAGTGAAATAATACAAAATAGAGATTTTTAAAAATAATAACTAAAAAAAAACTGATGAAAGTGCATAAATTACTAAAAGCTAAACTAAAACTTCTAGATTTGTCAACTGAAATAATAAAATACAAAAATAAAAATACACCTCAAAACAAAGTAACTAAAATCAGATTTAAAATAAAACTGAAAATATAAAAATAAAAGCCAATTCAAAATATTAAAACATTATAAAAGAATATAAATGAACTAAAATAATACTGTAGCACAGTTGAGAGAGAGCAAACACGTACTTGGTGGAGCATTGGGAGGTGGATTCTGATTCTGGTTCTGTTGCAAAGAGCCCAAAAGCTGCTTGATCTTATCTGAGAAATCAGGCTGTTTGATCAGGTCCTCTGGAGACTGGTTAGACCCCTGAGCACCCTGAAAACAAGCAGAGAAGCTTGAAACACAAAGCCTTTGCACATTGTCATGGTAAATAACATGTAGATGTGTATTTTGTCTTACCATAATAGATGAGAGCAGTTCCTGGACGTTAACAGCAGGGTTATTATTCGTTGGTGGGGCGCTGCCTTGCGCCTGAGGGCTGCGGCCACTGCTGCCCAGGCTGCCCATGAGGTTGGCTAGAACAGGCGGGAGCTTGGAGCCTTCGTTAGAGCCAGAAGAGCCACCAGAGGCAGCAGTGTCTGCGGGCTCCATGTAATTTTCCTCCATCATACTGCAGTCCTACAACACCACAGAATGAGAACGAGGTCAAATCACACACCACATCTGATACTTCTAAAATAAAGAAAAAAATGGAAGGGGAAAGTATGTAAAAAAAAAAAATAAGTCATCGGCTGTCTTACCTCATCCAATGGGATAAGACGAGGCGGCATGGGCTCATACGGCTCAGGGTCTGGCTCGTGAGGACTGTCGGGAACACTGCAGAGAGAGGAACAAACAATATATGTCAATTTAAAGTTCAAAGTTATCGTGTGTTTTTTTTTTTACAGACAACTATATCATTTTATTTCCCAATTTACTTCATAAACGTGGATGATTCATCTGTGCCATGCTTTTTATTGTCAACCAAAACTATCAAAAACATTCTTGTTAAACTCAAATAAAGCTGAAATGAAATAAAACATACATTTTAGAAGAAAAATCTAAAATGAATATTTAAAAGATAAAAAGAAATGTTCCCTTAGAAACTAATGGTTGAAGCACTAAAATGAATAAAATATTACTGAAATAAACTTAAAATAGTAATATTAGAAAAGAAGACAAACTAAACTAATACCAAATGGCAAAAGCATGTAATTGCTGAACTACAAACAAAAACGAAAATCAACAGATTTTTACATGTCATTGCACAAGTAGTAAATAATATCGTGTCCCACTTTAACATTCCAATCAAATCCAAATGATTGGTTTTCTTACCTCTCCTTGCTGAGGAAGATCTCCTGCAGAATGCCCATCTCTCTGTCTCTCTGGATCATCTTCTCTCTGCTAGTGGACCCTGGAATGACCAGGCTGCCTATGAGAGTCAAAGGTCGCGGTGGAGTCCAGGGCACCCTCTCCTCCATGGTGTCGTGAGAAAGACGACGAGCCATTTCAAACGTATGCCTGTCCATCATCAGCTCTCGTTTAGCCGCCTCGCCGAAGTCCTTAATTTTATTGACGTTCACTGAGGTAGAGAGATAAAGAGTGATGACTACTACTGACCAAATCCCACAAGTATTTTATGTGTGATAAAATACAACATACACAGCCGTTAAAATGTTTGGTGTCAGTAAGATTATTTCAAATAAAAGAAATGAATACATTCATTCAGAAAGGACGCATTAAATTGGTCAAAAGTGACAGTAAAGAAATTTACAAAGATTTCTAATTCAAATAAATGCTGTTCTTTCTGAACTTTCTATTCATTAAAGAATCCTTAAAAATGTCTCATGGTGTCCACAAAAATATTAAGCAGCAGAACTGTTTTCAACACTGGTAATAAGAAATATTTCTTGAGCACCAAATCAGCATATTAGAATGATTTCTGAAGGATCATGTGACACTGAAAACTGGAAAATGATGCTGAAAATTCAGCTTTTAAATCAAATGAATAAATTACATCTTAAATATAATCTAACGGTTTTCTGTTTGAATATACTGTAATAATATTTCACAATATTACGGCTTTTATTGTACTTTTTGGGTAAAATAAATGTAGCCTTGATGAGCATAAGAGACTTAAAGAATTTCTGAACAGCAGTGTAAGTGAAGAAAGTGCTGTTTTACCTCTCTCAGTCTCATCCAGGTCAAAGTAGAAGTACTCTTTGAGATGATCCTCTTCCGCCCACCGAACGCTTTTCTTTTTCTTTCCTTTCTTAGTCAGACTCTCCTCCTCGCCGCGAGGTTCAGCCAAAGCATTGGGTTTATCACCTGAAAACACAAAATAAAGCATTTCAAATTTAGCACATTCATTCATACAGCTCTCAGTGAGGCTGTGGCCAATTTAAATGCAACAGGACTCACTAGTATCCATGGCTTCAGGGTCCTCGGTGGGCACGGGTGTGCCGGGCTGCTCCAGGTCTTGGTTCTCATGAGGAGGGGTCTGAGATGATGCAGTCTCGGGGGAAGATGGTTTGGCCTGTGAGCCCGAGTATGACTGTGGCCTGCCATCAAATGGACAGGGCTGTGGAACACACGAGAAATGAGAAGAAAAAAAAAAAAAACAGTTAGTGGATTTGTGCCTTTGGCGGTCTGGAGGGAATAAATAAAATCCATGAAGCATAAACATAAACGATGGTAGTCTGATGTGGCACACCTTATTAGTAGTAGGGGAAACTGCTTTTGGTTTCTTTTTCTTGATCTTGATACCAGGCACTGGAGCGGAGTTGAGGGCATCCAAAAATCCAGTGGCTTCCATCGCTAAAACGAAACGAGATGGATATTTAGCACCAGTTAGAGGAGAAACTCTACTCTCTTCACCTAATTCAAAGGCTTTTTGCAGATTATCATAATCATATTGCAGACGTTGAGGTGCTGAATGGGCATACTCACGCTGTGCGGGTATAAGTTTGACTTTGATCTCTTTGGTTGAGTTGGGAGTGGTGTTAAGAGGCTTGTACTTCTTCTCCACTGGTGGTGCATCATTCGGCGATGTGCTGAAGGAGGAAAGTCAGATGAGGATTTATTTGAAATACTCCAAAAGTAAAACTACATTCATATTCATTCAAATCAAACTGAGATGTGACTGATCATTATAGGCAAAAAAGAAAGGAAGTGTTTGTTTACCTTGGTCTTTTAAGCATAGCTGGCTTGATGTTGTATTTGTCTCCCAGTTGGGGTGCAGTGGGGGCCTTCTTTACAGGAACTGGAGCTGGGCTCTCAACCTCCAAACCTGCAGACAAATATTGTATTCAGTAAATTCAGATAGATCACTTTTCAAATGTGTTACTAAGACACAAGGACCTTTAAAGCCAGGTGTAAATGTTACTCATACAAAATAAATTCATTTATAATCTATAAATTACTAATTTACAGTTTTTTTTTAGGCATCTAAAACAGTAAATTATTCAAAAAAAAAACCAAACAAACAAAAAAACAAACAAATCTAAAACCAATTTTGTGACTATAACTAAAACAATTAAAAATCATTTTCAGTAATTAAAATAAAGCTGAAATAAAATAAAGCATAAATATTAGACCTAAACTTAAAATGTTACCCTCTAACTAAAATAAATAAGTAAAATGAAAAAAAAAAAAAAAAACTAATCGAAATTACAAAAGCACATAAAAGTGAGTAAATCTAAAATTAGATTTAAAAACTGAAAATTTTAAATAAAAGCTAATTCAAAATATGAATAGATACTGTAAAATATAAATAAAAGCAACTAACCTGTAGAGCGGATCTTTGCGTGACTTGGAGCATAAGCTTTTGGTTTGTCTTTCTTCTTCTCCTCATCTATTCCCTTTTCTCTGGGCTTCACCTCTGGACGCACTTTTCCATCCTCCTTTTTCCGTTTCTTGTCTGATGGAAAACAGAGTTGGGTTACGCGCCAAGAATGGGAACCCCACTTGGCTACAATTCCTGTTACAAGTGTAGCAAGTCTACTTTGACAGAAAACAGAGTGACATAAAAGACAATGTAAATGAGAAGCCCTACCATTGGGTGACGCTCCACTGGCGACGCTCTGAGAGCGTATAATAGCCATCCAGCCATCCACCAGCACTGACGCCAGCTTCCTCAGCTCTAGGAAAGAGAAGCCACAGAGTTCAAACCTGAACTCTGGAACACTGTAACCAAACTGTCTGGCATTGATTCATGCAACATGTGCTCTTACCTTCTGTCTCACCACTCTTGCTCAGATGTTTCACCAGCTTGGCTGTGTTGTTCTAGCAGGAGAAAAAGAAAACACGCAGAGAACAGGTGTTAGAAGACTGCGGGGACATGTGTGTGCATTTTACGGGCTGTGGTGTGGTGAAGTACCTGTTTGAGGTGGTCCACAGTTAGAGGGAGTTTCTGCAAGGTGAGCAGTATGAGTTGCAGCAGGGGGGTGTTGGTGGTGGTCTTTGAGTAGGTGAGCCATGAGTTCAACAACTTGTAGCCACCAACTCGAATGAATCTGAGAGGAAGAGAGAGTTAAGCACAACCTCGAAAGTGAAAGTGTTTCAGCAGTTTTTTTCTTTATGGATATTACTCTTACCGATTAAGTACGTCATGTGATTTTGTCTGCAGTAAGATGTTCAGATACATGCATCTGCTGACCATTTTATGCGAGGCCTTCATGAGACTGTTTAAAAAAGGTTGGAGAGAGGAAAATAAGTTAGAGAAATACTAATGGCTTAATTGAATAAATGGGGAAAAAAATGGGAAAAGCATCTCACCTGAAGACTTTAGCAACTCCCTCAAGACTACGTAGCTCTCCATCTTTCCCCAGCAGAGCTTCCACACCTTTCAGCACCTCTCTAGGGTCCACGGGGCCCACCGCCATAACTGCTTACTGACAGAGGGAGAGAAAACAGGTGTTATTCATGTGCTTATGCCACTAGGGAAAATCTGGCATATGGCATAAAATCAGCCAGTCAATACCGAAAAGATTAGATGGCACTTAAGGAGAGCTCACTGGAACAGCAAAAGGACAACGCCGAATTGTTCACAAGTTATTCTCATTAATGTTTACCCTGGCGACTATGGATCTCAAGCAACTTGGAAACAATAAGCTCTGAAGACATTGGCTATGACGCCAACAAAAATGGAGAAGAAAGAAACATTTTCTTTTTAAAGAAATATATATATATATATATTCCACTGACTTCTAATAAGCAGTTTTCTGATTCACATCAGATATGATGAAGAGCACTCATAACCAGAGAGCAAGCAGTGTCCATTCTGTTCACAACAGCAATAGGTACAAAGTCATGTATTCAGTAAGAAACTACATTGAACAGCTGGTGCTCAAATTCATGTTTCATAAACAGGAAAATTATGTAATTACATAAAAAGGTGGGACTTTGATCACTAGATCCCAAAAATTGTTTGAATGTCAAAAAATTCAATATTACAGGGCAGATGACTTCACAATTTCCTTCCTAATGAATAAAATGTTTAATGTATGACGTCTGTTGGGATGTTGATATTTCCTGGACTTTCTACCACTAGAAAGGGTATAACTGTTGTAGTTTTACAGATGATTGCAGACTGAATTATACAACGTTCATGTTACCAGTCTTCCACTATAATCGAATAAGTCTGTCACTTATTTAATTATACTAGAAACTGGATGATTGGTTAACATTGAGCGTTGTATAATTCAGTTCATATCTGAAATAATTAAAGATAAATGTCAAATGTTACATTTCATGTTATGTCACTGTCATAAACCCACCTGTTTCTATATACACTGTACATTACACAAAGTAAACATCACAGGTACAATGGAACAGAATGGCTGTGATCAGTAATGTGCATTCAAACTATATAATTTAAATAATAATTATACAGAAATAGAGATAAGAGAGGAAGAAATATTTGAGAATGCACTTACAGTTCAACATTGTTTTTACAACTTTTTTTATTAGTAATTAATAAGTAATTTGTATAACGATAACCCTTGCAATGCTCCAAAAGTTCAAATAGTGTTTTAATACCATTTATCACAAATATGTCAAGACACACTAAGAAAAAAATAGTAAAAGTGTGCAAATGAGTGACAGGATTTTCTTGTTTAAAAGAAAAGCACTGTCACACTGACAGCTGTGAACCACACAGGGACTCTGGCATTAACACGCTTTCTGTCTTCCTTGTTTGACACTGCTGTGATCCATCTGTCTATCCCAACCTAACATCTAGAACTTAAGGATACATAGGAAAAACAAGATCAAGTTTGTAAACTGGAACATTAAAAAACAAAAACTTACATTATGTATATATATACATATATTATAGAAATCAAAAATATGAACAATTTTATAAACACACATATCCACCATTGTCATTGCTATGGGGTTGATTGGATATAAAATGTACAGGACCAACTTTATATCAAGTGTCTTTAAGATTACTAATATTTAAATTAATCATTTGAAACAATGCACTTACTGTGTACATTCGCGTTTTACATTGTACTCATATTTACAAAATGCCTACATATAATTAAGTTGGAATTAATTTTCTGTAATTACATATATATTACACTTTTCACTCTACCCTTCCATGTCAAACCTATACCCATAAAATGAAACATGTCTCTAACCTTGCACATCTCCCTCCCATATCAGGAAGTGTTTTACTTTACAACATGAACACAACAAGTACATTGTACCCCCCCCCGTTATAAGACAAGCACCTTAAATAAAGTGGGGGCACTATGTAATTTTGTGTAACGAATTTTAAAGAATAAGCTTATAATAAATATTTCTCAAAGACACACTGCAAGTTTTGAGATCTCAGTATATTAACTGCACCTCTTTATTTATATTTTAAGTATAAACTTACAGAATTCCAAAACCACTAGGTGGGAAAAATATTCAGATTTTTTTTTTTTTTTTTTTTTTTTTGAAGTGGCTTAGAGGCTTCCAGAGTCTGTTCCCTCGTTATATATATATCGTTCTGTATTCCATGAGTTTTTTTTTTTTTATCTCACAAAAAATGTTGGTAATTTTTTCCCTCCATGTTTTCTATCCTGTTCAAAAGTAATATGACAAAAAATAAATTAACAGCACCTCAAAACATTACAGGAAATAAATAAACAACAAAGGCAATAGACTCTGGAAAACGTTTCCCACCTTCTGGATCAATGTCCAGTTGCAATGAACTCGTAGAGTATAATTAAGTTTAGAAATTAAAATTATATTATCACCAAGGGTTAACTTGAAAATGAGCACAAGGCTTTCAAAGTGTTATGTCGCCACCACGTGGTGATTTCTAAATATACACAAATACAGAAGCGGTGAATCTGTCACGCGGCACTATAAGAAATTCAAGTATCAAACGTGATCAATATATATTAAAAATAAAGAAACATGTACAATATATGCAATAAAAATGGAACATTTTCGGAAAAATATAAGGTGGACATTTGTCAGTCATCGTAATATCGGAGGTAGTTAAGTCAATTACAAAGAACGGTTGAGGGCAGAGTGTGTATGGTGGGGGGAGAGAGAGAGAGACAGAGAGAGACAGAGAGAGAGAGAGAGATCAATCACGTCATTTGCCCTGCCCACGCGGAGCAACAGCGAGTATATCTCCCTTCAGTTCCTCTCACTACAGCACACTTGACTGGACACCGACGAGACTAACCAACTAACTACAACAGAAAATGAACAACGCGGCGAGTTACACATTAAATAATATATACACAGAATGTATATAGATTTGTTTTACGACTGTTAAGCATGCAATTGTTTAGCAACGTTTTAATTTGTTCTAAATAATTTCAAAGACAGTGAAAATGTCTACTAATGGCTGAATCGAAAAAGTTAGAATTTACTCACTTTTGATCGTGTGAGAAATCAGGTTTTGTCTTACCCGTAACACTGTTGTTGAAGAACTTTTTATAGTCACAACCGAACTCCTTAAACACGGAACAATACACACAATTCCTGGAAACGTCAGTTGTCATAACAAACAAGAAAAAGTCAACAAGATTGTACATTCACTGTAAAGAAAATATTAACATTGTATCTGTCAAGTGTTTGATGAAATGCAGATGTCAAGAAACAAGTTGTCCAACTCTTAAAATAAATCTGATTATATTACACCCTCTCCTGTATAATAATCGACTGCACTGCAGGTAAACCAATCAAGTTCAACACCATGTCAACTCCTTTCAACATTTAATCGAGTGGAACTGACATCTTCAAGCAAATTGCCCAAAGGATTTATGTCAGACCCCGTCAAAACAAAGCATCCAGTGTTGGTCTGACTAAAGGCTAGTTATATGAATTTATGCATCTGCTCAATAGTGGCCACAAGGGGATATGATTTGCCATCTGTCGAAGTCTCCCTCTCTCATACAGTAGCTCGCCCTGAGCTGACAACGGCTCCTCTGATTGGCTGAACTCGGAGCTAAGTCACGCCCACTATCTTTAACCACTTGTCTTCGTGTACGCGGTGCGCTGGATAGAACGGGTGCCCGGTCGCCATCTTTGAATTCCAACAAGTTTTTAAAAATACAACGGCTATATTCCCCCTGCCATTTTTTCTCGTTTACAAAGTGCTACTATATTTACCCCACTAGCGACTCACTGATGTTAAGACGATACCTCGAGCTGTATATGGGGATGATGGCGACGCGAGACAGCCGTTCCGAACTACTGTATTTCCCGTAGATCCAGTCAGAAAAAACAAAGCCACCATTGCCTCGAGTGATCCGAGCAAAGGACAACCCGTCCGCCATTTTAAAGCAAAATCGACAAGACAAATAATACCCTATCTACGCACTCGTAAAACACAAAAATGCAATCTTTATAGTCAGACTGCTATGCATGTTATAAATTATCATTGCCTAGGGAGGTTTATTTCATCAAACTGTATCCTGTTCCGCCAACTAATAACACCTAACGACATTATTATGAACAAAATGTAGCATTTCAGTCTGGGTTTTTTTTTCCGTTCGGCTAAATCCACAGGCGCCACTTGGCAATCTTTATGTGCAGATTGCGTTGATTGTTCCAGTGAGCTCTCCTTTGAAAAGAATGCAGTTTATAAAAAAAAAAAGCCCAAATGAATGCAGTCACTTTCTGGCTCTGCCTATGGCAATCTTTATGTACAGATTGCTTATGATCAGCGATGGCTAGCTTATTATTCGATGATTTATCGTTACTTTAATAATCATTAGGAGTACTCCGTCTCACACACAAAGAGAAGCAGGGCGTTGAAGCCGCTGCTTTGGCTTTGCGGTGTGAGCTCATACGCTAGCTAGCTGTCTCGCTTTATCTCAGCATGCTGTCTACCTCTAGAAACTGTGGCGCATTTAGGTCGCCACATTCGATATCTTTCTATAATTTTTCTCTCCATTTATCTCTGGAATCATTTTCAACACAGACAATTGGTTATCTTACGTAATTTCGATTCAAATTGGTTTGAAAGAACACTTACTATTAATACCTCTCCTCTGCGTCTCGGGTTGCTATTAATATATTGTGCTTAACAGCAACAATTTTCAGCTTTTTAACAGTTTAAGAGAACGTAAACTGTCATGACTTTAGCATTATTGGCTGAAAAATGGCATAATGGGCGGGATTGTGGTGGCTGAAATTGAGCTTTTCCTTCTTGAACAATCTGGAGCAAAAAAGCAGTAAGCGAATGTCCGTTACTCGAGTAGAAAAATTGAGTTTTTTGGGGTTTGATCTTCGTACACAGTTGAAAAATCCTCGACGCCAGATCTTCACTGAGACTGACTCAGACCTGAAACGAAACAACAGCACAAAGAGACATTAGAGAAAAGCGAATATTTGGCGGCGGAAATCCAGAAAACGGTCAAAAATAGTTTTTGCTGATAAAACTGACGAAGTAGCCGAACTTTGGGACAAAAAAACGTATTTAAATCGCAAAAAGATGGAGAGCCATCCTCCGATGTAAGACTTACCTCAGACAAATCCAGGAATGCTCTAGAAGGGTGGGACTCAGTTTATATAGTTCTGACGTTTTTTGCGTCACTCCTTTGTCGTGAGCGCGCTTTCGGGCGTTTCTTTCGACACAAAATGGAGTTGATGATCACGCGGTTCTGTCGCGCGCACACTCTCGAAACGACCTTCTGTGTTCAAGGACGAGCCCATCCCCCACTCCGTTTTCCGGTTGTTGTTTTACGCTCTTAGTTGGAATTTCTATTACGCCATTGTACATGAATATAGGCATATTCGTTTATACATTAAAAAACTAGCTACTGTAATTTGGGTTCAGTGTTTATGTAACTTAAATGAGCGTAATGCTATTATGTTCAAAGTCTGGGTTAAAATTAGACATATTCGAAGGATGGGGAAAAGAAAAAAAGACATGCAAATAGGGTTAGAGCATATTTCAAATGTTCTGATCGGGTTTTGTTGACAGAGGTTTATATGTCTTTATGCAATGCTTAATTCCTTTCATTAAAACTATGGTTGATTTACAAATTGTATATTTTCAATAATAAAATATAAACATGAATGAATGTTTTAAAATATTGTGTTCGTTGTAACCACAATTAACACCAAAAAGACATTAAGACAAGGAAAATTGAGAAATGGGTGAACAAGAGGGATTGTCAGTAAAGGTTTCACAAGTATATTTCTGTAAGAAGTATTTGAAAAAAGTAAAATGTATACATTTATTAGTTTATCTCTTAAAAATGAGAAAAAGTGAGCACAATAGTTGTGCACTTCCGTCACAGTACACTTTAACCTCTCAACAACTTCCGTGTTTGCTACAAAGACAAAATGGCAGCCTCCTTACAACGCGTTGGAACAGTTTTCTGCCGCACATTTCCTGTTATTTTACAGAGAAATCTTCAAAGACAGGTTTGCTGATGAAATGATTTGAATAAATGTTGTTTATTTAAGAGCATAATACTGTAAGAGCAGTGAAGGCATGTTACCTCATGCGAACAGCTCAAAATGCCGATACTGACATGAAGAACTATTTGCGTGTTTTCTATTGCAGACAATTCGTGATTGGAAAATAAGTGCTGCTCCAGTGCTGCGTGTGAATTTTTGTACATCATCATCATCATCATCTGCTGATAGCACCGATTCAGACACTGAGACACTGTCCAGATATGCAGACAGACCATGGGAATACTTAGAAAGTGAAGGTAAATATGATCAGATGATTAAGGTACAGTAATTGTGGTCAAATGGTGGCTAGAATTGCTCTCTCCCTTTAGAGTACATTGAGCGCTATGGATCAAAGCCTGTGTGGTCCAACTACAGGAGGAACCATAAGGGAGGCGTCCCTCCTCAAAAGACAAGAAAGACCTGTATTGTAAGTACACATTTGTTTTGCTTTTATATTCTTATTCAGATGCTTTTCTCAGTCCACAAACTTTGAATTAATGAGATTGATTTTGAATTGCCATAGAGAGGAGATAAGATATGTGCGAACGCTTGTCCCATCTGTCGTGATCCAAATGTCATTATCCACTACAAGGTTTGTTTTACATTCTAATTATTCCATGTGGACTGTGTGAATACTGCACTTTAAAGTTATTTGCTTTAATATACAGTATTTGTCCTGCAGAATGTGAACCTGTTGCAGCAGTTCATTAGTCCTCAAACTGGAATGGTGTATGATCCCACTCGAACTGGTAACACATTTCTCTATACATTCAAGTGTCTTATTGACTAATATGATCCTCATCTGATCACTTTTCACTTGTTTCCTCAGGTGTGTGCATGAAACAACAGAAACTACTTAACAAGGCCATTGATGCTGCTAGAGATTATGGTAAATTGATGGTTTAATTACTAATGTGCACACAAATATAGCAAGAATGAGCTTTTATTATTTGATGCATAAGTGTTTTTTGATTACTTTTTCCCCCCTTTAAGGTTTACTTCCTGTCCAGTTACCTCATGTGGACTACTCTAAAGAGGACTACTCCAACACCCATGGTGCTGTTGCACCAACCCCTGCTCCATTTTCTCTCAACTCTAGAGAACTGTGGTACTCATGGTATGGTAGTATACAACCAGATGAGCAAGAACTGGCAAGAGTGAAGCGGATCTACAAAGACTACCTGAAACCGGATGTTTGAGTTTGTTTTTGTAATGGACTGTAGGCAGGGTAGATGCCATACTGAATTTTACATCGATGAAAACCAGGCTGTGAGGGACAGACTTAGTATTTACAAAGACATGCCCTGGATAAAGGTCCAAGATCACACATTTTCAAAATATTTTATAGAGTTTTTGTGTACATGTACATGTACAATTCATTCAACACATTTGTCCCTCACAGACTTGTTTTCATTCCTGTCATAAACTAAATATTCTGCTTCCCTGACTACGGTCTATGTGAAGAGTAACTGCAGTTTAAATGTTTCAATAACAGTACTTAAAATGAGCAACAAGAAAATGTACATTTTGTCCAACGAGGAAGAGAAAAAAAAATGTAATAAAGCTCCACAACAAACTTGACATTGTTGCAAAAATCATTTATTTGCTTTTCCATGAAATTTGGATGTACACTATATATTCAAATCAAGTTAATAGTCAATAGTCATGTGTTTATATCATTCAAGACAGATGAGCTACAGGCCACATCATTGCTTGAACATTATATAGGTTAAACTCTTTGGGGTTGGTTTAATACATGAGCATAATAATGATTTAATGATTTAAACCAAAAGCGCTCAAAGGCAGTTTAACACTAAATATATGCATCAGCAGTCAGACACTTATCAAACTGCACACTTGTAGCCCCCTCTGTTCACATTTGATGGGGACATAGTATTTTTTTATAGCATTGCATCAAAAAGATTAACAGCTGGTAATGATATGGCCTGAATGCAAAATTAATACAAGAATGTCAGACATCATGACTAAAGAACAAACAATGTTTGTATAATTTGTCCGCAAGAAAAAATATCTGGAATCAGTCTTTACCTATAAGGCATGGGGGGGGGGGCATTCTACACAAACACTGTGAAGTATTAGGGTTTGTATATATCACCCTACAAAGTTTGCATGCAGGTACAGAGTTTGCATGATCAGTCAATTGAACAAGAAACTTTGGCTCTATTGAGAATTAGCTACGTCGATTAGCAAAAAAAAAAAAAAAAAAAAAGCCCTTCAGTGATGTTGTTTGACAATCTTGTCATTAATACCAGCAGTTACTCATTTTTAGGCTTGTTGACCAGAGTTTCTCCAAGGGCCTCCAGTACTTCTCTCTTGTAGTCATCAAAGTCTCCATCAATCTGGATGACTGACTGGTCCTCCACCACCCACAGCTGGCACTGAGTCTCCGTGATCAGCCTGGCATCATGGCTCACAATTATCACAGCTAAAAAGAACAAAAAAATCTTATTAGATGTCAAGATTTTATGCCTTGGGTTTTTTGCCACCAAATCATTGTAATACAAGTAGTACCTTGTAGAACATGGTGTATTAACATCAGTGAATGTCTTTTCATGTATAAAAGATTATTTGGCACAACAAAACAAAAAATGAATGGCATTTACGAGCAATAATATTAGACTCAGAGTTGTCCTGTTTTGGAAACCAAAACAGAAGAAAACATACCCCCTTTGTATTCATTGATGGCTTCTGACAATGCATCAATCGACTCGATGTCCAAGTTATTTGTGGGCTCATCCTGTACATTTGAATGGAGAGGTTGATAGAGAATGATAAACCACTCATTTTAGTTGATAAATCTTGAATAAGACATTTAAAACATGATTATCCCTTACCAAGATGAGGACATCAGGTTGCCGACAAGAAAGTTCAGCAAATACCACTCTTGCCTTCTGACCACCTAAAAAAAAAAAAAAAAACCCCGCACAAATCAGAACAAATCTACAAAGGAAAAGTGAGTTTGAAAATCATCCATGAATAGATTTCTATAGTGCTTACCAGAGAGTTTGGAGATCTGGATGGTGTGTGCATGACTCTCTAACCCAAAGCGACCCAAGCACTTCCTGGCGTCCTGGTATTGGAGGTTGAAATTTCTCTGGAGATACTCTGTGGGAGACTCTTCCATGTTCAACTGATCAGCATACTGCTGGTTGAAGAACCCTACTTTCTACAGGCACAGACAGAAAAATGAACCAAAAAGTCAAGAAAAGGAAAAATTACCAAAAAGTCAAGAAAAAGGACTGATTTTATATATTTGGCCTACCAATCGATGGTTCTTCCTCATTTCTCCTTTTGACTAATAAATAAAAAAAAAAAAAGCTTAATTAGTGCCATGAAAGAAACAACAACGTTGGGGGAAAAATAAGTGCACATTAATTCATTCTTAAACGGTTGGTTCACCCAAAAAAATTTACTACTCACCCTCATGTCGTTCCAACTTTCTGTCCTTCCATAGACAGGTACACAATTGAAACTTTGATGCTTCAAAAAGTTCATAAAAAAATCGAAAAACTAATCCAGTTAAATTGAGTGATTTAGTCCTAATTTTCTTAAGAGACTCAATTGCTTTTTATGAATTTGGGGTTTTACTCATATATAAACATTGATCAGGGAACATAAACAAAGCTCAACCGAACCTGAATGATGCGCAAGAACAAACCTCTCGTGGAAGGTCAAAAGTGCTGCGTAACAGACGAGAATGAACCTCATTGGTTCTTGCACGCATTAAACAAACATGCCTGAGCTTCCGTTTACCATAACTGAAATGTGAGATGATGAATGTTTATATCTGAATAAAAGCCTAAATTAAATCTGTTCATCATATAAAAAAATTGAGTCTTTTCATAAAATTCGGACTAAACCGCTCAATACATATGGATTAGTTTTACGATCTCTTTATGCACTTTTTGAAGCATCAAATTGGCTGTCTATGGAGGCACAGAAAGCTCTCAGATTTGGTAAAAAATATCTTCATTTGTGTTCTGAGGATGAGCAAAAGTCTTGCGGGTTTGGAACGACATGAGGGTGAGTAATGACAGAATTTTTATTTTGGGGTGAACTAACCCTTAAATAACATTTACTACAAATATGCATTATTTCATATATAACTGGTACTTACAGGAATTAATTTTCCAGTTAAAAGCAGGAGGAGTGTACTCTTACCAACTCCATTGGGTCCAACAATACATACTAAAACAGAAAAATGATCTTCAAATGAGGTTCATTTTCAAACAATGTCTTTTGAACATATTTTTCACCATCACTCCCCTGCCAGTCATAATGTCTGTAGACATATGCAACTTACTTCTGGACTCCATGTCAATTCCAAAGTCCACATTCTTGAACAGAGGTTTCTGGCCTTCATAACAGAAGTCAACACCTGTGAGTGAATGAGAGGAAACAACAAACTTGGCATCAAAACCCAACATGTTTAATAAAAACACGATTCTACAGAGTGAAAGTGATATGAGACAGGAAAAACAGAAAGGTACTCACTGTGCAGGCCTAGAATTGGTGGTGAGAGTGGAGGAGGGTTGGGGAAAGTGAATTTGACGGTGTATTCTTTTGGCCTCCTGAGGAGCTCTGTGGCCTCATGGCTCTCCTCCTCCTGGCTTTTCTTCTTACTCTTCTGCTGTTTCCTTGTCAACGCATCTTTCGTCTGTTTCTCCTGAAAATGAAAGACTGAGAATGAGTAGCAGTACTTCAGAAGAATTGAATAATAAAAAAAAACAAGGAAAATGACATGGACTCACGGCTTGTTTTGTGGACTTTCCTCCAGCCTTCAGGTCTTTGAGCTTTTTCTCTTGTTTCTCATACTGCTTTAGGAGTTCTTTCTGTTTCTGTATGTACATCTTCTTAAACGTAACTAAGACACATCAAACAAACAAAAAATACAGTTAGATAATTAAACTTCATTGAGCAGTTTTAGTTTGTGTCGGCAAAGAAACTCACGGTAGTTGCCCCTATAGTAGTAGAGTTTCTGGTTGTCCAGGTGAATGATATCTGTACAGACGTCATCTAAGAAACTCTGGTCGTGGGACACAATTAGAAGAGTTTTCTTCCAGCTCTGCAAGTAGCTTAAAAAAAAAAAAAAATATGAGGCATTTTTTGTGCACCATATAACAAATATTATGACAAAGCAACCAAAAATCATTGTTTTTTTTCCCTAAGAGAGTTGTTGAGCAGTGGCAACATGAGTGATAGCAGCCATTTGTAATGCATTGTGTGTCCAGTGATACAACAATGCTAAGAAAAGTTTAACATTATGAAAATGAACAGCAACTACCAAGAGGTGAATAGACATTTTGGAGAAGTACAGTTTTATATGATTTATTACTGCATCCGTAAAAGGATATAATAACAAGTATATTAAATAGGGCTGTTGATACTTAAAAAAAAATGATAGTGTGAACATTTTATTTGATCAATAATTACAGAACATTACAAATTTTTAAGGTCAAGGTCACATTCATCAGTGCCTTTTATATAGTACGTTAGGTGATGTTTCTGCAAAAAATAACATTTAAATTGAAAAAAAAAAAAACTAATGCGGTGTTAAATGCATTGATCATTTTTAATGTTTAAATACAGCAAATGTGAATAGCAGAAATTAACATTAATTTATTTTCCTAATATTAAATAATAAAAATACAATAAAATAATATTGTTCATGATATGATGCATTATTTTTTGTAATATTTTTATAATATTTGTTTTTGTTTTTTAGAGGCAACTGTTTCTTTGTAAAAAATAAATTGATGTTTATTTTCAGAGCTAAAAAATTTTTATTTGTCAGCACAAATAAATTTGCTTAGGCTAGGCGTTTATGATACAAAATGAATATCAATATAATTTATGTTTTATACTTAAGTCCTGTTCTGTTATGAATACTGTTTTTTTTTTTAACATAGTTGAGTGATGGGACCTAAAATATGTTTATACTGGTGTATATTTGTAAAATATTTGTTTAATATACCTGCATTTTGCATGATTTCTGAACGCAATAATAAAATGTGACTTATCTTTGTTTTTTTTCCTGTTAACAATGCAATTTACACCCATTGTGACAGAAATGTGAGACTTATTTTCCAGAAAATATAGTAACAAGATCAAAAACACTTCATGAGTGATGCAATCAGTGTGAACTCCCCTTAATACAACTAAAAGACACAATCAACTGAGAACAATTAACAGTAGGGCATTTATAATTTGCATGAAAAGCAAATACATCAACTGGATGGATTTGTTTTGTTGATACTTAAAGAAAAAGCAATTACTTGTTAAGCCAGATGACAGCGTTAAGGTCCAGGTGGTTAGTGGGCTCGTCCAGCATCAGCAGAGTGGGCTCCATGAACAGCGCTCTGCATAAAAAATAACACCGGAAAACAATATATAATATTTCATGAAGAGTGTAGATTTTAATTATCATTTATAAAATTAATAATTCACACCTAGCCAGTGACACTCTCATCCTCCATCCACCAGAGAACTTCTTGGTGGGTCTGTTCTGCATCTCTGAAGTGAAAGACAGACCAGCCAAGATCCTACGAGCTTTAGCCTCTGCCGCTGCTGCTCCAATCGCCCTCAGCTCCTCGTACACCTGCAAATGACACATACAGTTATCCTCCACTGCTCCACGGATCAGCATATTTACAGGATCTCAGCAAACTGCACTCATCGGACCTTCTCAAGCCTCTCGGCCACGCTGTCATCTCCTTTCTCCAGCCGACTCTGTAACTGCCGCTCATCCTCCAGGAGTTTCAGTCTGCGGGTATCGGCCTTTAGCACCGCTTGAACTGCAGGAGTGTCGTCCGCTACCACCTCTGAAGAACAACAAAGGTATCAACAATTGGTATCAATCTGGATTCACCATACCATATCATACCCAAAACAGACAGCTCAAATAGGAAAGTGGGGATAAAAAAAATTGGGAATAGGCAGTACCAGGGTTTGGTGCACCAATATCAGGCCCAGATACTGGGCTCAGGTACTCATTCTCATCAAAATACTCCGATACCAAAAAGATATCAAGGATTAAAGATGAAGTAAATGTAACTAATTAACAGAATTTAAAAATGAATTCAATATTTTCACCTGTCTAGCTGCTAATTGGAAGCAAACTAACTGGATTGAGCATATCCCTTTTTCACAGACATTACAAGTTTGTCAACAGCAAAGAAAGTAAAACGATGCACCCATTTCTAACATTATTTTACGGTAAGAGGAGAGGGAGGGGAAAGGAGAGGGAACAAACAAACAAACAAACAAACAAAATTTCAGTTGCATGCTCTTGATTGCTGAGAACAGGTGATTTATGTATAACGTGGTTCCATACATTCCATTGAGTAAATACATATCGTAAATATTAATGAATAATATGAATGAAATGGAAATTTCCATCACAGCACTGCAAAGTCTCCTCCAGCACAGCCCAAAGACTTTCAATGAATTTAAAGTCTGGACTCAGAGGTGCCAATTCATCTGTGAAAATGATTCTTCATGCTCCTTCTCACCATTCTTTCACAATTTGACCCCAATGAATCTTGACATTTTCATCCCGGAATTTGGCCATGATATGACTTCCAACATGGTTATTTAAGAAATGAAAAGCGACATACTCCATCTTTTAGGGTTAAAAGAACCGTCGACAAACATATAACATGTTAGAAACATAATAATCACAACAATAATGATCCATTCATAGGCTCTTAAGTATTTGCCAATTAAAATCCAAACAGCCACCTTTTGTTGCATTAAACAAATGCAAATGAAAATACAGGTATTGGTACTCAGTATTGCAGAGTACCAAAAATCAAAGCATCGGTATCGGACTCATTCTGGAAAAAGTGGTATTGGTGCATCCCTAACTAAAACCATTTGTGTAACTTGAAATGAAAGAAACGTTAACGGAAATAAAATAAATTATATTTTAAAACAGATTTTTTATTTCAGCTAGTTGGAACATTTTCAATTAGTTTAACTTTGTGTACTAAAATGACTGATAAATAAAAACTATATAAAGAGAGACAAAAAACAAACAAAATTACTACTATAATTAATTAAAATACTACAACTAAATAATTAAAATGAAAACAATGTACATTTAAAATGTTAATAAAAACTATAAAAGTCTAACACTGCTGTGCTGTACTGTACCTTGCTCACAAAGCAGGACATCAATATTAGGAGGAATGCTGAGACCTCTGTTAGCAATGTGCTTCAGTAGAGTGGTCTTCCCTTTCCTGATTCAAACAGGTACCAGGAATAAGGAAACAGGTTTTACAAGTGTGAAACTTCCAAACAAAATTTTCAGTGCAACGTAGTAATGTGTCAAATTAAAACCATCAACCCACCCATTTGGTCCAACCAGACCGTATCGTCTCCCGGCAACAACCAGAAGGTCTGCGTTAACAAACAGCTCCTTACCGTGGGCTGAAATGCTGAATCTTTCTAACTAGAACATAATGGAAATCATTTACTGCACAGTACTGAGCATTTTCAAACGGCTGAGAGGAAAGTTTGCAATTCATCCAACCTTGATGTCCGAGGCGTTTTCCAGCATGGCCTGTCGAGAGGACTGCTCAGCCTGAGAGACAGAGAAGTCTCCCTCCATGGCGTTCTGTGCGCGCACACTAGCCACCTGACGCTCATACTCCATCTGCACAGCACAGGAAGAAGAAGCGTCTACAATCAGTGTTGCTACTGTTAACTAAAACTATTAAAAGTCATTTTTTGTTCTTTGAAAGAAAAGCTGAAATAAAATGAATCTTACCATTTTCTTTTTCTTCTTCTTCTCTTTTTTACTCATGTTAGCGAAAGGGTCGTCCTCTTGTTTTTCTTTGGCTTGCTCAGCCGCGAGCGCATCCTCTGCACTCTACGGTACAGGAAATAGGATAGTGCATGAATAAACACTTGGGAGATTTCAAATATTAGGAATACAAAATAAAAAGAATATTATTGTACCATCATCATGTCATTGTCATCACTCTTTTCCTCCTCCTCCTCTTCATCATCATCACTAGGAGGAGGGCGAGCAGGCTTCCCTTTCTGAAAACACACCAAAAGACTTTTCTCAGCAGCCATTACTCCAGTATTCGGTGTCACATGATCCTTCAGAAATCATTCTAATATTATCAATGTTGAAAACAGCTGTGGTGCTTAAAGGGTTAGTTCACCTAAAACTGAAATTTCTGTCATTAATTACTCATCCTCATGTCATTCCACATCCATATGACCTTCGTTAATCTTTGGAACACAAATTAAGATATTAACGGAAAAACGGATTTCATAAAAAAAAACATCTTAAGTCGTGTTCCGACGTTCAACCAATATCTTATGGGTGCGGAACGACACGAGGGTGAGTAATTAATGACATAAATTTCATTTTTGGGTGAACTAACCCTTTAATATTTTTGTGGAAACATTTTTTCAGGATTCTTTAATGATTAGAAGGTACAAATAAACATCTTTTATTAGAAATAGAAGCTTGTTGTAACACTATAAACAGGTGTGTTCAACTTTGGCTGTGGCTGGATTTAAACGATCAACAAGATTTGCTGCATGCAGTCATGGAAGGAGTTGAAAACAGAGACGTGAAGTCGGACAATTTCTGCTTCCCGTAAGTGACACATGTGCTGTGTCATCATAGATGAAGCGGATTAGATGCAATGTGTGTGAAATACACAAATACGTTTCAGATGTTTTCA